>CM059869.1:49230353-49633140 GCA_030490815.1 Acer saccharum | reverse complement strand
AAATAGGTCTCGCAGTCTTGAAATAAACAATCTCGACCTAATTATAAATAAGTATCCAACATTATATAAATCTCGATTATAGAATAATAATTCTCGAAATTATAAATATGTCTCGAAAATATAACATTAAGTATCGAAAACATCAAATAAGTCTCAAAAAACACAAACTATTCCAGCAAGAGTGTTGAGGTCGAGAACATCCCTAGTGTTATTCTTTTGTTCACAGGGGTTGTTGGCGTGGCAAGACTTCCCTGAGCTGAACTTCCGAGGGAACCACTTTTATGCTCTCCTTCTTGACTAGTAGTAGCTTTCAGACGCCAATAATTCCCATAGTTCAAATCTTTGTAAGAAACATGGAGGTAGAATATTTCGTGGACTACAAAACAGAAACGAAAGAAGTAAGCAAATGAACTAAGAATTCAATCCAATACAATTCCAGCATAAACAAGCACCAGTTCACAATGAGTGCATGATCAATATCATTAGTTTGTGTAAGCCGTTAACAAATATGCATGAATTGTTCTATCACTTACAAGCAAATCAATTTAAAGCATGATCAATGTTTCCAGTTTTTCCAAATTGGGTCTGTTTCGTTGGAATCTGTGATTTCATGAGTTAAGAACAAGAAAAAAAAAAAAAAAAAAAGAACAAATGACTTATCTCCACATAGTTCAGAAATATCAAGTTGGATACTTACCAAGTTGTGCACCATTCAAGACCTCTACAGCCTTTTTTGCTTTTTCTGGTGATTTAAATTTGACAAACCCAAATCCTTTTGATTTACCCTTTACATCCTTCATGATGACAGCATCTCAACTCCCCGAATTTAGAAAACATCTCACGAAGGAAATCCCCTGTCACATCTTTAACCAGATTTTTCACATAAACATCTATGAATTTCAAGTCTTCACCGGCAGCTGTCCTGTCATTCTTCTTGAAAAATTTGGAGACATGTCTGAGGAAGAAGTGCAGCAAACAAATCATTTATATGAGAGCAAACTTTTTTTTTTGAAAACCATATTCAGAGGCCAAGAGACCACATGAAAACACAACACCAAGGAAACAAGCAACAACCCAACAAGCATCAAAAGGCATCGATAGAGGCTACAAAACACACCAGACCCTCTGTCGCTGCACTTTGACAGGGCAACCCAAAAATAAACAAAACCAGCCCAACCCTAACACACAAAAACCCATTAGGACAATCTCCATTCCAACATATCACCACCCCCCAGCACCTTTTTTAGCCAACGCATCCGCAAAAGAATTGATATCTCTCGAATTATACTCGACAGATAAAACTAGCATTTAGAATAAAACATATTAAATAGGAAAAGTGAACAGGTTATGACACAAGCTTCACCTATTTAGAATACAGCACAACTAACAAATAACTAATTAGAAATTGACTATATTCCAAAATATAATTCAACTAACCTTTGAGAAAAGATACATTTTGTTTCATTTCATTTTAAGTTACCTATCACTTGTGGAAACCCAAACAATGCAAGTGTAATATTATAAGAATCATATGAACTCCCACAAAATCAATTGCCCACCAAGAAAGAATCCCAAATGCATATTTTCGACAACAAATTTACAAACAATAAACAACATAAGTAACAAATAGACCTCAAGAAAACGGAGACTCACAACTTCCTCCCACGAACTAAAGTATCATGAAGAGCAGCCAAGCGACCATGGCTGATTCCTCTGAATCAAACTGAACGAATCTGAAGCCCTTACTCACGGCACCTTCTTCAACCACCTTGCAAGAAAGTACATTCCCGAAAGGGTAAAACAAACCCAGCAAGAAAGTACCATAGCTTTACACGTTGAAGCAAATTTACAAGAGGACAATAACAAATCAAACATTGATCTCCAAAGTAAAACAAACCAACACAGTAATACCCAATGTTTTTTTTCTTTATTTTCCTAGATAAAACAGAACATTTTAATGTTGTGTTTCCACTAATTTCAAGCAGAAAAACGATTTTCAAGAGTTTCCCAATTTCCCAATAGCAAGTAAACCGCACTATGCATATCAGAGAAAACAAAGCAAAAAGTTCACAAATCAAACAAGAGAAATAGATCAAACACAAGAAATGCACAAATATAACACAAAGTTGATAAATAATAGATAATACCCAAATAAATCTGGACTAAGAAACCCATTGAAAAGAGAGAACACAAAACATGTAAAGCAAACAATTAAAATTGAGAAGCAACTTTTTTCAGAAAATCAATGCATAAAGAACTCCTCTATTAACCAAAATTTTAAACAAAACTCCTCCATACGATAACATTCAACCAAAACGAAATTAATCAACAGAATCAAATTTCAAAACAAAAACCCTAACTTTCCAAAAAATACCTTCAACACCGCCACTCTTCAGTCGCTGATAACTGTCGTCGTCATGTTGCCAGAGTCTTGATTCCGTCATCTTCCGGTGCCGTAGTAGTGGTCGCCGTCGAATCCCTCACTCTCACTTCGCTCGGTTATCGTCAACGAAGAATACAAAACACAAAAGTAAAAGTTGAACGGAATTGAAAATTGAAGAATGAGCTGTGAAATGGAGAAAGGAGAGGAAGAAAGGAAAGGAGAGGAAGAATGAGCTGTTCGGACAAAGTGAGGATGAGGGAAATTGAAAATTGAAAACGAAAATTAAAAGTGAACAAAAGTAAAAGTGGGGCATTTTGGTCTCAATACCCTTTTTGGTGCTAATAAAACAAGACTTAGTAATGTGGTGATAGTTGCACAAGTCCAACTTTAAAAAGTGCTATTTTGCCCCATTTCCTCGATATTTTTCCCCGAGTTCTACATAAAATTAAATATGTAGTCGGTAAAGTACAAACCATTGATATACTCATGTACATGACAAGAAAGTATTATATAATTTGTTCCCAGGCCTGGAAGAATTGTTCCCAGGCCTAACAATTGTTCCCAGGCCTGAAAATTTGTTCCCAGCCCTGAAAATTGTTTCCAGGCCTTGAAGCATTGTTCCCAAGCCTAACAAATTGTTCCCAAGCCTAACAAATTGTTCCCAGGCGAACAGAATTGTTCCCAGCCCTGAAAAATTGTTCCCAGGCCTCGACCATATACATAACATAAACACTATATGTTATAGATAGTATACATGACAAAATCATACCTTGACCGTCCCATCACCCTCGATTGCAATAGATCCAACAACCTTAACACCCTGAACAATAGCCTCATCTCCCTCACCACCCTTACCAAGCTTAACACCCTCACCAAGAGAATCTTGCTCACCAGTTGTATGAACAAAAGCAACATCTTGCAGCTCACCCACTTCTTCAACATCTCCTCAATAGCAGCCTTACCACCAACATCCTCCTGAACAACAGCCTTATCACCAGCAGCCTTACCACCAACATCCTCCTCAACAACAGCATCATCATCTTGCTCAGCACCCTTGAAACATCAACAACAATAAATTAGTGGAATTTATTAAGGACTAAACTATTATATATAAATAATAATATTTTTCAACAACTTTATATCTAACTTTCATCTCCTTCCTAATCTTTTCAAATTCATTTCTATAGAAGGAAATGATACGTTTCTCGCTGTCAAGTATGGTGGCATATAGTTCTGGGATTGTGGAAGGCACCTAAATTTTGCAATAATTAATACAATGCATACAAGAATAACATACTAAAAGTCTAAAACCAAATAGTATAGATGCAATCATACCTTTGAATTTCCATCGGAGAACAGACGCTTCTTAGAAGGGGGGGAATATTCGTTACAAAATGTGCTTATATTTCTTCCCACAGAGCCTTCTATCTCCTTCAGAACAGAAGCGCATATCCCATCACTGTTATTGCCTGTCTGATAATCATCAACTCCATCATCATAACCAAGATCTTCTTTCTGTTCACTTGGATGTATTGGCTGTATTGGCAGAGCCAATTTCTCCCTTTTCTTCTCAGGTAGTGGCTCACAAACGTATTTCAGGTTCAATGACTTGAAGTACTTTGTACCCTTTTCATAAGTTTCAACTTCCCAAGGAAATAAAGCCATCTACATATTAGGAACAAACAATTGTTAGCGAATTTCTACATATAATTAACTAAAAACAAAGGTATGTCATTAAGTACACACTGATGAATTGAATTTTGATTCAATATCTGAAATTGTTGCACTAAATTGCCATCTAGTGAACCGTGGATACCCTAAACCAATTGCTTTCCAACGTGAGCATCAAACGAATTATCATCTCCATGGCCCATACCTATACAATTTAAACTAACTACTATGAATCAATGTTTTTCAATCCAAAAGTATGAAACGGGAAACACTAAAAAAATTTGATAACATGCAAAATTATTCTAAAACTTACCTGGAGTACTAGAGGGAACCCGGACAAATTGTATGTATAATATTTTGATTTCTTTTCCTTCTCTTCCTTACCTCGCGGCTTCACTTTCTCTTTCCCTTTCCCTTTCACTTCTTCTTCTTCTACTAACTTCTTCTTCCTCTTCTTGTTCTTTTCTTCTTATCTTCTTTCTTCTTCTTCTTTTTCTTCTCTAAGTCTTCTTCTTCTTTCTTCTTCTAAGTCTTCTGTATTCTTATTCTCCTGCAGCTTCCCATTCTTACCTCCCTTCTTTGCTTCACCTCTCAATTGGGATAGCCGTTTGTGAAGTACAGCCTTCAAAAAATAGTGTAAACCTGAATATGTAAGAACCCCATGGAAAATTTTTGAATTCTTCATTTTCAACTAATGAAAACAGCCACCCCGATATGGCTGTGGTCCGTCCGTCATCCGTGCCAAAGAATTGGCTCACCATATATATTCAACATCTTATATGCATCTTCACTCTGTTCGGACGTCATTTTCCTCAAAGTGGCATACAATAGCTCCGCAGTCAGCCTTCTTCCTTTGAAAATTCTTCTAAGCATCGAATCCTCTTGTACTTCATTGTTATTAGCAAAACCTTCGGGCAACTGTCCCATATTCAAACTGCTGCATACACAAAATTCTTGTTGGCCGAAACGGGCTTTCGACTTCCCCAACCCAAACCACATCTCATTTTCTCTTTGTCCTTTGGGGTGAATGATCTCTCGTTTCAAATATTATGGATAAGCTGCTTGTAAATTTTCAACGGCTCTTTCAAATCCAAATATTTGCAGAATGGGCCCTGCTTGAATTTTTCCACCAACCCAAATTTCTGTAGGACGGATTTCAATCGTGTAATCATGTACATTTTACTTCCACTGTTTACTCTGACGGGAACCCAATTCTCATGGTCTGGGAACCGCCACAACTCTGGAATGGAATTTTTCCGCATCTAAACAATGAAAACAAAAAAAACATCAGTCCCAGGCTTATGAAATATGTCCTAGGCTCAAAATTATGCATGTATCATCAGTCTCAGGCTCAACATCAGTACTAGGCTTATGAAAATCATTCAAATAATACACATTCAACATCAGTCTTAGGCTGAAATAATACATACATGCATCATCCATCCATCACCCTAGGCTTATGAAAATCACTCATAGGCTCAACATATACATTCACCATTAAACCTAGGCTCTCCATGCAAGATAAGTCATTTTCAGTCCCAGGCTTATGAAAATATGTTCTAGGCTCAAATTATGCATGTATCATCAGTCCCAGGCTCAACATCAGTACTAGACTTATGAAAATCATTCAAATAATACACTTTCAACATCAGTCATAGGCTCAAATAATACATGCATCATCCTCCATCGGCCCTAGGCTTATGACAATCATTCATAAGCTCAACATATGCATTTACCATTATATGCAATGGTCATTTACTCTACAAATGTATTTCTTTCTTCCCTCCCTCTCTCCCACTATAAATTTCCAGTGTAGTGTTCACAGCACAAATTACCATAAAAACCACAACCTCCAAATACTACACATACAACAAGTCAAAAACACAAATTACCATCCCAAGACACAAACAAGAACAAACTACAATAAAAACACAAATTTGAACAAATTAGTACCTTGGAAATTGGTTTGCGTTTCGTCTAGGGTTTGGATGCTTCGTTCAATGCCGACGGCGACGGCGACGAGGATAACAAAGACCAGGAGAACGACGACAAGGACAACGACGACCTCGTGCTTCTCCTTCCTCTCTCTATTTCTAGTTTGTTTGGTTTGCATTTCGTCTAGGGTTTGGATGCTTCGTTCAATGCCGACGGCGACGGCAACGGCGATGAGGATAACGAAGACCAGGAGAACGACGACAAGGACAACGACGACCTCGTGCTTCTCCTTCCTCTCTCTATTTCTGGTTTGTTGTTGTTTGGGTTTGCGATTTCACACAGAGCAGAATTTCATCGTTTGGGCTTGTGCGTCACTGTATCTCTGCATCACAGCAACGGCAACGTGGTTTCGGTTTGGGTTTGCGCATAATCACACAGACGAGAGTTTGAATTTGTTTTCAATTGTGCTGTAAACCGTTAGTTTTACGGGAATTCAGAGGCCAATTTATTCATTTTGTGGGGAATGTGAATGGGGAGGGTAATTTAGTAAATGTGGTCAATTTTTATTTGTTACAACATTTAAGGAGGGTATTTAGGGAATTTCCATGTGAGGGCCTCTTAAGGGCATAGTGGTAAATAGGGTTCCCAAAGTGGCTGTATATGCAATTTTTTATCCAAGGGGCTATTTCCTAGAAAGTGAATGTAGGGACAGGCCATTTTTGCTAATTTCCACAACATCCTTTTATGTTCTATGTTTCGATTGGTGTTAATGCTGTTGAGAGTAGATGTTCTACCCTAGCTGGACTAAATTTCTACATTTTTGCATATGTTGGCATGGAATCCCCTCTCTCAAGATGTAAATTGGCTCGTGCGATCCCACCAGAGATCTCAAAATAATCAAAATTAACAAGATTCTTGCTTCAGCATCATCTACTTTTGATAGGGCTGCTATTGCTGCCTTTGCTTTCTCTCATCCTAATAGATAGCCGACATCCCTGTTGTCAATAGATTGGAAATCCATCCTAACTAGTTCATTCTTGTCTTTATCCCAGGTATGCTAATTTCTAATAACACAACGGTTATTCACATTGTCTTAATAACAATTAAAGATTTTTGTTGCTTTAAATTTAATGAATTGCTTTACATTTTAAACTTGCAATTTCTAATCTTTTGACAACAACTTCTTGCCTTAAATTGCGAGTGTTATTAACTTATCTCCGTTTTCACTTGTGAGATGTTTTTTCAAACTTATTTGACCGTCCAATCATGATTCATTGAACTGTAAGGAAATGCTCATACCAATTTGCAAGTATGGTATCGATCAAATTCCCCATATCAAAAGGCAACTTCGAGAGACAAAGACAATTTCTTGAGCAATTTGTACAATTAATTCTTGATCTTATTGTCAGACAGCTAGCTCGAGGTGAGATACCGACCAATATCCATTCTTCATTTTCTAATTGATGTTGATATTGTTGATTTGAGTTTGCTGCTACTCCGATTGAAGTTGCAATCATCTCTAAAGCTGTGGATTGCTATCTTCTGCTAGTGACTGGATTTTGCTTTTGTTTTCTGTAGCTGAGTTGGATTCGTTTATGTAGTGTTCTACTTACAGCTGTTTTCAGCTACGGCTAGCTGACCTCAGGTGAATTTTGGTGTCTCATTTTTGTACAGAACATATCTTAATTAGAAGATGCCGCTACTATATCTTTTTTTAATCGACACTAAATCTCTGCAATTTAGACAAATTTCCACTTTTTCTATATGATAGGCAGTTTGAGGCTAATGACATTGGCTCAAAATAGGTAATTTGATCAACAAATGCTCAAGAAGATGATGTTGCTGTTGTTGTTGCTTCTGTTGTTGTTGCTGTTGCTGTTGTTGTTGTTGCTGTGGCATCTCCACATCCCAGCTAGCCAGCTGGGGATGTGGAGATGCCACAGCAACAACAACAATAGCCAGCTGGTTGATCGGATGGCTGCTTCCAGAAGAAGTACTACAATGAATACAAATATCTGAAACCTGTTGTTATTACTTCAAAAAAACCATCTGGGTTGAACCTGCAGCAAGATAATGTAGATAAACCAGAAAAGAAAAACACGTTAGAAATCAAAGGAACTGAGGCCCGTGTTTCACACGGTGTCCTTAAGACGATTTCGCCGTATATTACACCGTATGTGTTAGCGATCGTCTCCCAGGATACAACGGTTCGACAGTGGAGCAAACCACTTTCAGTGAACTCAAATATTCGGGATCAAACTCACCAAAGAACTGAAGAAGGAGAAGAAGGATTACGGCTTCTGCTACTGTATAATTCGGGATGAAAAATAATGAGCAGACTACCTAGGGTTTTATAGATGATAATGAACCACTAGGGTTTCGGGATTAATGTGGAATTTACTTGGTTAATACGTTTTGATTTTAATAAGGAAATCCAATTAATTAGATAATAATTTCCGTTTAAAAGGATTTATTTCTAATTAAAACCGATTCTTTATTCTTAGTGATCAAGTAAGAAATCAGAATCCAATCAATTAATTCTTTCCTTATAAAAAAAAAAAAAAAAAAAAAAAACGTTGACTTAGGGGGTTTCGGGATTAATGTGGAATTTACTTGGTTAATACGTTTTGATTTTAATAAGAAAATCCAATTAATTAGATAATAATTTCCGTTTAAAAGGATTTATTTCTAATTAAAACCGATTCTTTATTCTTAGTGATCAAGTAAGAAATCAGAATCCAATCAATTAATTCTTTCCTTATAAAAAAAAAACGTTGACTTAGGGGGTTTCGGGATTAATGTGGAATTTACTTGGTTAATACGTTTTGATTTTAATAAGGAAATCCAATTAATTAGATAATAATTTCCGTTTAAAAGGATTTATTTCTAATTAAAACCGATTCTTTATTCTTAGTGATCAAGTAAGAAATCAGAATCCAATCAATTAATTCTTTCCTTATCAAAAAAAAAACATTGACTTAGGGAAGTGGCAAAAAGTCAACTGGACTCTCACGGTCCAATCGGAGTGGCATTCGTGTACGCAGGTTGCGCATTCAAAGGTTCAAGGTCCATGATTTGCACCACCACCACCCCTCCCCACCTGCGCGCGCGAGAGAGAGCCTCTATGCCACACATTGTTGATACCTCATATCACACATTCACTTATATACTACACATAAGTGACTTCCCTAAGCAATGTGGGATTCACTTTGATCCCTATACAATGGGTTCACTTTGAGATTCAATTTCTCATTCACCCATTAACCATTTTGTAAATTTGAGTACACCATTTCGAAGCTCTCACGGAGGAGAATTCGAATCCACTTTAATCTTCCATTTCCATGGAATTAATCATACCCAAAAAATTGCTCTCAAACCATGAGTTAGTCACAAAATTTCCAACAAAACCAACATGGCTGCTCCTACCATGAGTGAAATCAACATGGCTGCATCTGCCATTTTCGATCTGCTAGATACTCATAATGAAAGAAATGATATTTAGAAAGAAGAAGAGGAAGGATGTTGATGAATTTTCAAGAAGTGATTTAGAATGAAGAAGAAGAGGGAATGTGAATGAAAGTATTTATAGGTGCTGTAGCTGTTTGTCACATCAATTAATTAATTCTCATTAAGTCAAATATAAACATAATTAAGAGAAAATGTCATTTAGGTGGATGAGCAATCCTTAACATAGTAGTAAGATAAAGGAATCATCTTCACTTCTATCATGATCATGTGTTGTGTCACTTTATAAATACTTAGTCTTACACTCTTACTTAAATTTCTAATTTGAATCATGATAGTGAGAAGCAAACCAACAATCTCAACCATAATTAAAAGAGAAAATCAGTTGATAGTTGCTGCATTTAAGAGAAGATCAATTGCTGATGTTTCAGTGCAATCATTGTCAGCCGTTTCTGATCCTCCACTATCAATGAGCAAGGTCTCATTTCCAGGAATTGCAAATAACAGAATGGAAATTAAATGGATTGTTATTATGTGGCACTTCAATGTCTTCACTGCGAAGGATAATGTAATTCAAGCTCAAGTAACTCACACTCAATTCATCAAAGAGATAGCTAATCAGATGTTTTCAGCTCATGGTAATTGTGGAAGCTTTAGAACGAGTAATGATGATCGGAGTGATCAATTCCTCTTTGAGAATTTCATCAAACACTTTGGTATTCTTTATCAAACACCTTCATTTTCTCTTTGTTTTCGTCATCTTCATAGTATATATACTCATGTTGTACAGAATTATCATTTAAAAAAGTGAGTTCAAAAATCTCCATAATGGAGTAACAAATTCTCTGTATTTCACAAGCATTCTCTGGTGTGATAACACATGCACACAGGTGCTAAATCTCTGGCTCAAAACCCCGTGTTTCATTACCGCACCAAACACATAGAAATTGGCATTCACTTTATTAGAGAGAAAGTGAAGTCCGGTGCTAATGCTCATCAAAAGTTGGCGGGAAAGCTGAGTTGGTTTCATTTCAACAAGTTAGTTATCCCACATCATCAACAAGTTAGGGTTGTTTGTTTTTTTATCTAAAGTCTTATAAGACCTTAATTTATTAGACATATTAATAAGTCTTATAAATTAAGATAATATGATATGTTTGTTTTTTTCATTTTGGATGACTTATTACAAATATAAAATTGATTAGGTTGTGTTAAGGGTTTCTTCAAAATTGGGAATTTTTGGAAAATTGATTTTAAAGATTTTATTATGTGCACATAAAATTATAAATGTATGAATTATTATAGGATATTTGTGGAAATTTATTAAAAAAACTCTACTGTATCACTTTTTGAATAAGATAAAAGTAAAAAAATTTTACTTTTTCTAAAAGGCATATATATCTTAAAATAAGATATAAGTTGGAAAAACAAACAAACTGATTTATCTTAATTTAAGATATAAGAGGCAATAAGTTTTATAGTGAAAAAAACAAACAGCCCCTTAGTTTATTTTGTACACATCAACAAAGTATTGTAGAAGCTAACTTTGGGTCTCATTTGGGCCCCCAGACCCAGACCCAGTACAAGTCATTTTTTTTTTTCAAAAGCCCATAAATAACTGTTTGGGCATTGTGTCCAGCTTGGGACAATCATTTTTAACTATTAGTAGTGATATTTGCACCTCTCAAAAACTGTATGTACACCCTTTTCGTAAGTACACCCCTAAAATATTTTAAAATTTTTTGGTTCGTAAATAAACCCCGCTTAATGCAAAAAATACCATTTTTAATTTTATTGTATTATATTTTTGTTAGCACACCCCACTATTTTGTTATCTAATTAGATTTATTTAAAATTCTATTATTTTATATCTTTTTATTCAAATAAATAATTTCTCTTTAAAAAAATAATTTCTAACTCCTGCATAAACATTTGATGTCACTAAAAAATTGTAGAAAAAATTTTCTTTTCATTGCATTAAAACCTTTTTAATTTTTTTTTTAAAATAACAATTGTTCATAAGAAAGTTATTGTTGGTATTGATTTTTGTTTCACTCAATTATAGTAGTAAATTGTTTGTCAACTCAATCAATTTGTATTCCTTAAAAGAAATTGAAATTAGTATTTACAATAGAAGTTAGGGTTTGATAAAATAGAAAGGTTTTTATTATCATATCAAACAATTAAAGGAAACTTCCTTTTTTTTTTTACAAAGGATTGATATAAAACCAATTAATAATTATTGGTATATACTTACAAACTATTTAATCCTTTAAGTAATTTTACTCAAGGATAATATTGGATTTTCAAAAATATACTAAATTGGGATGTACATACAGTTTTTGAAGGGTGTAACTATCGTCACTCTTTAATTATTTGCTAAAAACATTATATGTTTATCTACCAATATATTTTAAAAAAAATTACTTGTATTATCTTTTATGAATATCAATTATTTTACAATTTAAATAGTAATTTTTCATGTATAATTTTAAATTTAATTATAAAAGAGTATAATACAATTTTGCACTAAAAATAGGTATTACCACAATAAAGTCCACTGTGATGTAGTGTGATGTATCACTGAATACCGGACATAGTTCTGTCCAATACAATACAATGTTGCTTGCCAAACACAATCTGAAGAGTATAGGATAATATAAAAATGATAAACAAACATTGAAAATGGATGAATTATTCCATATGTTTACATGTTTGATAACAAACAATTATTCTAATGATAACTTTGTAACTCTACTCTTATCAAATACCACACATCCCACTAGGCCTCTCCATAAGTGAAAGTTTCTACCACGGTATTATCAACAAACTTTTGTACTGTATCCATGAAAATATTAATTAAATTGTTAAATTTATTCACTACTTGCATTTGGCAAAAAACGCTAGAGAAGTTGAAGTTAAATCTTTTGGCTGGAAATTGACCATTTCCCACCGGTGGACTCAGTCCGTTCGGAGAGAATTATAAGTCCATCCACCATATTGAACATGTGCTTCTCCTCCTTGTAAGTGCACCTTGTAAGTGCATGAAAAGCTCTTTAGGCCAATACCCAACTTCAAAGGTAATTTTATTGTAAAAGCTTCTACAGTGCTAATCAAGCACCCATAATCTGTTATTTAAGGTAATTGTATCGAATGTTTCGTTGCTTTTTGCAGTTGATTTTCCATGCCATTGATACATGGAGCAGACAAAGCCATTCAAATTATTTAAATTACCAAACTGAAGAAGTTTTTATGATACAGCCTCCAGGCTTTGAGAAATCTTAAAGTAAGCATCTGGTGTATAATTTACATATGGCCTTAAACAGGGCAAAACCACCTCTGGTGTGGCATTTTTCTATTCCATTCAACAAATTGAAAAACAAACAACACAATAAATAATCAAACAGTGGTGAATGGTGATAGATTCAAATTTCAATCATCAACAGGTGAGCAAGCAAGCAAGCTGATCATGGAACTCAGATAGATTGATGAAAATCAAAAGGGTCCTGGCTCGATCATCAGAATTAGTTGGCAGGAAAGCTAACTTGGTTTCAGGCAGATTAATGGCAAAGATCTGTGCTGTCGATTTCTCCCTGAGTATTAACACAAACACTTAATATATTTTACAAATCTTCTCTGATGTAAAAATTGGATACAGCTTGCAGCTATCAATCATCAATAGGTGAGCAAGCAAATAATTAAATAATCAGCAGCTACTCGGTCGATTAATGAAGATCAGGTTGCAGTTGCTAGTGATCAGAAGTTGGCGGGAAAGCGTAGTTGGTTACTTGGTTTCATTTCAACAAGTTAGTTATTCCACGTCAACAAGTTAGTTATTTTGTACACATCAGCAAAGCTAGCTTTGGGTATGATTTGGGCCCATGTTCAATTACATGTCCTTTTAGTTTTTCAAAAGAACCATTAATCCAGCCCACACAGAACTGTGCCTTGTTATTAGCCCAAAACCAAGCATAAAATTACTCTATTTGGGCCCCCAGTCCAAGTATTGGCAAATGTGATGTTGGCAAATGTGAGGAAGCTGTCCTGAACGCAAATGCAATCCTAATTTTGTTGTTAATGAAATGAAATAGGAATACAGGATCACATGTTCCTAAATAAGAATAGAGGCATTTTATTAACAATCCTAATTTTGTAAATTCATTTTTCAATAATCTTTAAGAAGTCACTTTATTTAAAATATTTTGCACTATATATGTTGTGTGAGATGGCACCAGAAAAATAAGACTGGTAGAGGAAATTTTTTATTTTACCTCATTTTAGTCAACTCAAGCCTAAGATGGAAGTCTGCAAAACCGAAGATCCAAAACATAGAGAGGAATAAACATTAATGGATAAAAAAAAATGACAAGGAAGAATTTTTGGATTGCTGTATTGTTGTTATGTAAATTTAATTATAATTAAATCAGTTTCCAAATATTGAGTAACAAAAATCATATTCAAATATTGTATAACTTGGTATAGTATAATACGAAATATCATCAAACATAATTTTATAATATCCAGCAAAATACAAAACAAAGTGTGCCAAACGTGGCCTTAAAGTTTGAGATAGTGCACTGGGAGAGCAAGTTTACATTAATATACGTAAACCTCACTTGCCGTTAGTGATGACTCACAAGGGCTTCAACCATTGACAAAATAAATAGAGCAATTCATTTATTTGAACACTTTCAACTCTTCTGATTAATGGTAAATGAAAGACTGTCTTTAATAAATAGAGCAATTCGTCAGGACTCGTTTGACATACCATATTGTATTGTATAGTATTAAACTATAATGTACTTGACTGAATTGTATTATTGATAGTACAATCATGTGTTTGGTGATATATTGTATTAAATTGTATTAAATAATACAAATGTTTGATATGTTATTGAGTTGTACTATAGTGTATTTAATAAATAATAAAAATAAGGGTTAATTGCACAAAAAACCCCGAGTTTAGGTGTATTTACAGCTATATTCAACTTTTATCTAAAATTACACAAACATACCCTACCATTATTGAAGTGCTGTTAGAACTTAACAGCCGAAGGGCAAAAACGTCTTTTGACCAATTAATCAGATAAAAGTATTCATTTTCTCTAAAAATTATAAAAATAATGGTTCACAATTATAAAAAAAAAAAAAAAAAAAAAAAAAAAAATCGTAAAATGAGAAAATAAAAAAAAACAAAGAAAATAATAGAAATTTTTTTTTTTTTTTTTTGGGAGATATCAAATGCATAGCAACGGATATCTCTATCATCTATCTTTTGTCATCATCCTCGATTAAAGTTAGTTTTTTTTTTTTTTTAATTAATTTATTTATTTATTTAAAGATAAAAATTTTAAAGGAAAAAACTAAGGATTTTTTTTTTTTTTTTTTTTTTTGGAATCTAGAAACCCAGATCTCCAATTCTCCATCATCATCCTTAGTTAAAGAACCCATATCTCCATTATCATCAATCAAAGAACCCAGATCTCATCATCATTTTATAATTAAAAAAAAAAAATCAAAGATATTGTTTTTAGGAGATCTAGGAACCAATCTCTCCAATCTCCATCACAAGAAAAAAAATGCCTTTTTTTTAAGATCCCACAGCTGCCTTTCGTTTTTGCTTCAAACATCGTCAAAAAAAAAAAAAAAAAAAAAAAAAAAAAAAAAATCCTTCTGTCAATCTTCTTTTATTCTTCTTCTCCTTACTCAAAATTTCCTTTGAGATCTTCATCCACCAAATCATCTTCTTCTACCTTTCTTCTTCTTATTCAAAAACTCAATATCTCCTTTTGGATCTCCACCTACCGAACCAAAAATCAAAAAATCTCCAACAAAAAATTAAATTTCCATAGAGATCTCCACCCACCAAACCCCTCACAACTCCAAAAAGTAATTTCAGTAAATGTTTCCAAAAAATAAATCAAAACCTCAAAACTCAACCAGTGGAGTTTCCATCGCCGGCGGATTATTCTTCCTATGAGAGGAGATCCACTATCGTCCAGTTGATTTCCTCCTGTGGCGGAGGAGACCGATGTTGATCTCCTCTGTTTGGAGGAGATCCGATGCGAGCGGAGCAGATCCGACTAGAGGAGAGCAACGCAAGCGAAGCAGATCCGACTAGCAGTGGAGATCAACCTCTTCAACGATGATCACCATTTCTCTCTTTTTTTTTTATAACAAAGATAACCCATCATAGATTTTTGTTGTGAAAGTGAATCTGGGTTTAGCTTCTTTTTTTTTAATGTAATTATTTTTTTGAATTTTTTAAATGATAAAATAATATTAAAATAAATGAAAAATAACAACTAGGGGTATTTTAGACTCTTTAGAGTAACAGGATAGTCAAATGTTATTTTTAACCGTTGATCACTAACGGTAGGGTATGTTTGTGTAATTTTGGACAAAAGTTGAATATAACTATTATTACACCTAAACTTGGGGGATGTTTGTGCAATTAACCCTAAAAATAATAATGATGATATGTTAATAAATTTAAATTTTAAATTTATATTCAAAAGTTATGTCTATCATAAGTGTAGCGGTATCATCCTTGTCATCAAACAAGCTCTCTACAGAATCCAATGTTTGGGCATCTGAACTTTGAATACCCTATTTCAGTGCCGAAATTTCCATGGCTTGTCATGATGTCTAGCCAAACTAGAACCGAAACAAGAAGTTGCTTTAGTGTACTAGAGAATATTGAGCTAATCAGATTAAGATGCCCGAGTAGTCAAGTACTATGGTGCATGCTTTAGGGGGTCTTTTAATGATTTGTTGATTATGGTAAAACACGAACTACAAGTAAAGCTATAGTTATATAAAAGTCTCTCTTCTGAATTCATTTTCAAGCCATGAGGTTCCTCTGGATTAACTTGACATAGAAGGCAATTTTAGTCATAGATTGCTATTCTCAATGAGGTAACTTGTGTTTATATGGTAGTAAGTTTGTATGGCAAGGCAGACATATGGATTCCTGGATTTAAACATTATCATGGAGAGTTAGAATAGGTGACGACCATCTTCTTGTAGACACCATCTCCTTCAATGGTTGTTTAATTTCTACCTTTTGCCATGAGCATATAACTTTTGATCATCTCTTACGTATTATGCTATTCAACAAGAAAAGCTCAGGATATGACCTAGTGCTAATTATTTCTAAATTAGGGTTTATCATCAAAATTATGGATTATCATAAGTTTTTTTTTTTTTTTTTTAATAATGAGATATAGTCTAAGAAATTGGTGTAACTAATGGGTATATATAGTATTTGATTTATTTTTAATTAGACTAATTTGTCCTTATTCGTAAATTTTTACTGAGATATTTTTGTAATTAAATTTTTTATTAAAATATGGGTGTGCTTATCATATTTATGGGTGTTAATATCAATACCCATTTCCAATATCAAAGAAAACAGCTACTTGAGAGAAAGAAATGAAGCATTTTTTTTGTTATCTGGCCTCGGGAATTTATATTAACCAGAAATTTGATAATCTTCCTTCCGTATATACAAGGTAATGATTTAACTAAATCATCCAAAAATGAAATAGAAAAAATATAATAATCACGTGACTTCAAAATTCAAGTTAAAGGCAAAACAGATTAAATAAAAAATGTCAAATATTATATTTAAAAAACATAATATTTGACATTTTCTAAATAGTAAATACAAGTTAAGGGCAAAACCGACATTACCCCCCTTTCCGACAATTTCGAATCACCTGACTTCAAAATTCTATAAATGAATTTAAACATCTTTTACATTTACTGAGTTGACCCGACCCAATTTAGACTCTGATCCAACTCATTAAAAGTTTGAAAAATATGTTACAGGATTGGGCCCAACGAGCACAAAAACGAATCATTAAGGGGGTGGCTTAAATCCGAAGCCTGTCCAAATATAAATATATGTAAATTACAAATAACATCTTCTTTTATACAGTAACTACTTAATCATGGATTTTTAGCTTTACAAACCAACCCATTAAAAATAGACAAGAGCCATGGTAGCCTTGGACATGTAACAATTTATATATATATATATATATATATATATAATATCAGTGTTCTAGTAATCGGCCTAGGTAGCCGATTAGTCGGCCCAAAATAGCTAGGCGGCCGAAAAACGCATCGAAAATGTGAAAATCAGACCATTTCTACGGTGGACGCATAATCGGACAAGTGGCCGCATAATCGGGCAAGGCGGGTCGAAGCCGTTGACTCCGCCGTTCTTCTGCACCGAAAATCAGCTGGGATAAGGCGCGGGATCACCATTTTCGATGACTGAACCAGCTAGGGTTCGGTCGGCAATGGAGGCAGTGTGAGGTTGAAGATGAAGTTGAGAAGGTGGGGTGCGTTTAGCAGTGGACTGGGGTGCACACAAGCTTAACTTGAGTCAGGTTGGGCAATGTTTGGGCTCCTGTTTGGGCTTGTGGCATGAGCTCTGATTTGCGTGGCAAATAACAAAACGCTCCCTGATCTCTTAAAAAATCACAATAGCTTCAATCTTCCTTCAATAATTACACTTATATCCCTAGCGTGATTTTGATGTCTTAGCATGATTTTGATGCCTTAGCATGGGTTTTATTGGGTCAAGTGATGCTTATTGAGCGAACTGAGGCTTATTGGGTTAGATGCAACATTGGGCCTAGGCTTAGTGGGTTTTCTTTGGATTTGATATGTGGAATTTGTTTGTAATTGTGTTTTCCGATTAATCCCCGAATAATCCCCGACTAATCGGCCTAGGCGCTAGGCGCTGGGTCTCCACCCGACTAGCGCCTAGCGTTTACTAGAACACTGATATATATATATATATATATATATAATTTATAATTTTATTCTTGGTGAAAATAATTTTTAAAAAGATATATAGAAATAAAGTATATATTTTCCATTACATTTCATTTACAAATAAAATCAAGAATTCTTCATATAATTATTTTCTTTTACAATCACCCACCTTAAATCCATTGATTACTTTAAACCCTAATAAAAAATGCATATTTAACTATTCTTTATGATTGACAAGATGATATTGGCCCGGTGGCAAAGTCTCTCACACCCACACTACAAGGTTGTAAATTCGAGTCTCTTCCCCTTCCTCCATAAAACCCTAATTATTGTAATATTTAAAATAAATAAAAAAATCTATTAGTATAATACATGTGCATTTGGGGTGTCTTTAGGTCATTAGTGGGTGCTAAAATTATCGGCCTAGCCAAAGCCCAATCCAATTTTAATAATTATTGATGTGAAATGGTTTATGGCCCGGTCCATTTATTAATATGGCTATGTGACTCTTTGATGGAAAATTACAAACCTGATCAACCATTTATATAATTACATTATTATTATTATTATTATTATTTTGAAGTATTATAATAACTCTGGATTTATATAATTACATTATTACTATAATACATTAAGGCCGCGTTTACTAATCAGGAATTAGTGGAATCGAAATCAAGTTCCATTGGAAAGAGTAGTGGTGTAAATATGTGTCGGGCCTGATGGGCTCAGCACGACCGACACGCCAAGGATGGCGGGCCATTCCAGGCACGGCCTGTATGTATCGTGGACCAGGCTTGGCACGGCCCACATACTCGGCACGGGCTGGGTAAAGGTTTGAGGCCTGGCGTGCCGGCTCGGCCTGCTAGGCCGGCGGGCTCTGCCCGCTAGGGCGACCGTTCTGTAATTTTTTTTTTTTTTTACCGTTTAAACTTATCATTTTTTATATTTTTTTTGAAAATTTTGACTGTTGCTAACGTCAACAACTAGTCAAAATTTTCAAAATTGGTAAAAAAATTACACTTTACCCCCTTATCTCTTCTATTTTATATTTTTACCCATATTTTAAATTTTTCTATAAATACCCCCACTCATTTCAATTTCCATACACTTTCTCTCAATCTCTATTCTCTCATTCTCTCTACATTCTCCAACTCTCCATTACTCTCTCTAATCTCTATTTCTCATTTTCTCTACACCTTCGTAATTTAAATTTTTAATAATTCCATTCTTACTCTCTCTCTCTCTCTCTATTCTCTACACAACTAATCTACTACTCTACTAGTCTACTATTCTAAATTTATACTAATATTATTCTCTAATTTCTCCACCAAAGCTCAAAGCCTCAAAGGTATGTTTTTCCTTTAAATGTTATTAATTAGTATTATGTTTTAGTTTATAAATTTTATATTTATAGTTAATAATTAATATATTTATGCTTAGTTATTAATTTTGATATTTATTCGTATGTTTTATGTATATTTTATATTTATTTATGGCTTTATGCTTAGTGTATTTATGAGTTAATATTTTTATGCTTTGCTTTGTTATAAATTTTAATATTTAATCTTAGAATCTTAGATTTTAGAAAATTTATCATTTTATGAATTTATGTCTAGTAATTAATTTTAATATTTGTATATTTTTATTTATGCTTAGTAATCTTACTATCTTAGTATATTTTGTTTAGTTAGTAAATTGTTGATTTTATGTCTAGTAATATATTTAAATAATTTTATGATATTTATGATTTTATATTTAATAATTAATTTTAATATATTTAAGCTTAGTATATTTATGATTAAATGCTTACTAATGAATTTCAATACTTTTATGCTTAGTACTTTAGTAGTTAGTATATTAGTATATTTATCAATTTATGATTTTATGTTTAGTAATGAATTTAAATATTTTTATGCTTAATATATTACTATATTTATGATTAAATGCTTTGTAATTAGTTTAAATATGTTTATGCTTATTGCTTAGTATATTTATGCTTTTATATTTTTATGGTTAGTAATATATTTAATATTTGTATGATTTTATGATTTTATGATTTTATGATTTTATGTTTAGTAATTAATTTTAATATGTTAATGCTTAGTATATTTATGATTTTATGTTTAGTAATTATTTTAATATTTGTATGATTTTATGATTTTATGATTTTATGTTTAGTAATTAATTTTAATATGTTAATGCTTAGTATATTTATGATTTTATGTTTAGTAATTAATTTTAATATTTTTATGATATTTATGATTTTATGTTTAGTAATTATTTTAATATTTGTATGATTTTATGATTTTATGTTTAGTAATTAATTTTAATATGTTAAATGTTAATGCTTAGTATATTTATGATTTTATGTTTAGTAATTAATTTTAGAGATAATTCCATAGAATAGCCACTTCGGTTTTCAAATTTTTACATATAGCCACTAGTTTTAAAAAAACCAAATATAACCAATATGATCATGGATCAACCAATATGATCATGGATCATGGATTGTGTGGTGGAAGTTAGTGGGTTCTTTGACAAGTATACCCCTGGAGAGTTGTCAGTGGTTGTTGATGTAAGAGGTCCGAAATGACCCCGTCTCCTTCTTATATCTCAGACGAAGGCAATCCCCAAACCCATCCCTAAATTACGGTGCGGCTTCCAACTGATTTTATGGCTATTCTATGGAATTATCTCTTTTATTATATGCATCTTATTAAATTGAAATGCAAGTCGGTTAACCCAATCCCTTACATGTAAAATAGCACCCAATTACCCACGATATTTCGTATCTCCGATTCTCCGCCATAATCGTATTTCCAGTTGTCGATTCGTTGCCGTGATTGAAGCTGTCCTAATTTGTTTCAGCCATCCCCAATATCAGAGAAGGTATGTATCTACTTAGAACTCGAACTGTAACTATAATAACATATGTTGAAAATGATTGAGAAGGGTCATCCTGTTCGTCGCAGCGGCCTGTGTGTGTTGATGTCAGTCTAAAAAATACATATGATTGATTTCTTTCATATTCAGGATATAACATATGTTTATGTCAGTCTAAATACTACATATGATTGATTTCAATCATAGTCAAAATATATGTTGAAAAGGATTGAGAAGGTCCCCTTTATCTTCGTCGCAGCGGCCTGTTTGTGTTTGTTTATGTCAAATGTCAGATTAGGAGTTTTATTGCATTCCCTGTGTCGTCGTATTTACATTACATTCCATGATCGAACCATTACATTACATTCCATGATCGAACCATTACATTACATTCCATGACACGACATTCCATGACATGGAATGACTTTCCTTGATTCTCCATGACATGAAATGAGATTCCATGATCCTCCCAGATTCGAAGATTACATGACATTCCATGATCGTACCATTACATTCCATGATCGTACCATGACACGACATTCCATGACATGGAATGACTTTCCTAGATTCTCCATGACATGAAATGAGATTCCATGATCCTCCCAGATTCCAAGATTACATGACATGGAAAGATTCTCCATGACATGGAATGACTTTCCTAGATTCTCCATGACATGAAATGAGATTCCATGATCCTCCCAGATTCCATGACATTACATTACATTCCATGATCCTACCATTACAACACTAAATTACATTCCATGATCCTCCTACCACAACACGACATTACATTCCATGATCCATCATGGAATGTAATTCCATAAAACATTGATGACATTTTCTGTCTGATGACATTATTTTAATCCGTCTGATGACATTGATGACATGTATTTTTATTTTAATTCCATGATAGAACTGATTAATCTATTGCATACAGCTTCAGGAATATGATTCTATTGATAGTGAACTACGATGGACAGTGGGAAGATGGACAGTTCAACCCTAAAGCTGTTTTCTTTTTGTCAGTGACAGTGAAGGAGACTTTGAAAACATTGGCAGAGAAGATATGTAGTCGATTTGGCTTAAATTCTGATGAAGTGGACTTCAAGATAAGTACTAGAATTGATGGCTCCATTGTTGAAATGATTTATGACTTAGATTTACAGATCTTCGTTTCGCATAACAAAGAGAATCCTAAATGTTATGTGTCGGTGTTTCACAAACAGTTACGAAGCCTGGTTTGACCAGTTAACTGTGACTGACTCGTGATCTGAAATCCAAATGTACCTCCATCACCATCGGTTGTACTAGTGATCAGGCATGTACGCCACCACCCATTGTGAAGTGTAAATCTACAGGCAGCCCTGTTGTGAGTTCATCCGGATACAGATCCACAACTGGTAGCAATGAATTTGTTCCGAGTGGTTTCCCCGTAGATGAATCAAAAACTCCTCCATCAATCAGGAAGTCTATATTTCCCCAAAGCCCACTCGGCGGTACAGTCAGTAAGAAATCTGCTAACCGCAGCAATCACGGCAATTATGCTAAAGACGAGAAAGTTCATTGTCCAACTGTTGTTACTGCTGAGGATGAAGAAGGCGGCATGGGTTGCTCAGCCAATATCAACTCGCCATTGTGTCCTTGCTCTAATGAAATCAGTCCACAAGATTTACCGCTACGCCCTACACATGATGACAATCCATTGCACCTTGTTGATCTGGTAAGCCTTCTGCATCAGGTATAAACAAGAATTTATCAGGTCCCGAGCATGAGCTAAAATTGCGTCGACAGTCTGGAAGACAGAGAAAGTCCATTAAGTACAACCAGGAGACTTGTTCAAATTGCTCTGAAAAGGGACACAACAAATCAGGGTGCCGGAAACCAGCGTTTGATGCATCTGGGCCAACCAAGCCTCCACGCACTTGCAGTATATGTCACAGACGTGGACACAATAGACAAACTTGTCCCTCTGGCTATTAACCCTAATCCATCAGGTGATATCATGACCCAGTTTAGAATGCTGCACCAACAAGTTCCTCCGATTTGAGAACCTTTTATCGGCACTCTTAGGTTGATTCATCGACAATGTGTTATTCTACTTTGGTTTTAAGGAAAATGCGTGTAATATGTGATCTATTTAATTTTTCTTTCATTCAGTTGTTTGAGTAGTCCCTGCTTGTAATATCAGCTTACGATAACGGTTCTGTATTGTTTGACGTTAGATGTAATTGCCCCTTTATTTACAAACCTCAATCGGGTAGGTTCTCCTCCAGTCTGGTCTCTTCCCAAAGAATTTGTAGGCTACTTATCCCCTTAAAAACATCACCGAAAAAGTTACCCGATCTACTTATAAAGATTTTGCAATCCTAGATGGCTAATATGTGCTTATATTTACAAGGGATGTTCACGGATCTCTTCTTGCATAGCAACCACAGGTAGGCACAGGTATTTTCATTTATTATTAGGTCTCAAGTCTGAACAATCTAGTTCAAATCTAAGGGGAACAAAAAAACACACAGATTCCTGATCCGTTAACAAGTACGAAATGAGAACTTCATGTACACAATCTTGTACCCCACATCGGACTACGTGGTTTATGCTGTGAATTTGATAAAAACAGCCTTTTATGAGTTACCAACGCTGTAGTTTTTTTTTTTTTGTTTTTTTTTGTCCATCCCTTTAGCTTATGGTCGTGTAATTCGTTAGTGCAAAATCCTCCTAGTTTAATCTGCATGCTTCATGTTTGTCTTTTCTTAGCGTGTGTATTAGATCGTGTAATCTATTGTTGTTGATTTTAATCGTGTAAGGAATTTATTCTGCTACCGTGTTTCGTATAAGTTTTTGTCTTTTCCTCGCGTAAAGAATGTTGTTGCATGTTTGTCTTTTCTTAGCCTGTGTATTAGATCGTGTAATCAATTGTTTTAGATTTTTATCGTGTAAGGAATTTATTCTGCTACCGTGTTTCGTATAAGTTGTTTGTCTTTTCCTCGCGTAAAGAATTTTGTAGTATTAAGGATTATTTTTACTTTCCACAGACAACATTTGAATCCATTGCGAACCATGCAACTTGGGTGTAGAAAGACTTGTCCAGATATACCCCACTGATGATTTTCTTGTTCGAACAATGCATAAACATTGTCTCCAAATACAGACGAGATGATGATATCTTCGATTAGAGGTTCTTATTCTTATTAGTTATTATATATTGATTACTCTATTGGGCTTCGTTTGGTAAAAGACGTTTTCTTTTAGTAAGATGGGCTTTTATCCACCTTCAGGACAACAATCTTATCTGATCCATCCGATTTCCGATATTGCGTTTTTACTTTTATACAGCAAGAGTTATTTTCGTTATCTTATGCACAGTAGATCTTTTATAGTATATATGTTGACCAATACAATCGTCGCTCGTTTTGCACACTGTACTTTCATTTATTTAAATTTCTTGGTTCAGCTACTATATACTGAGTAATGCTATTGGACCCAAAAAACCAACCCAAATTCTAACCCAAATGCCATGTGGCAACATCACACGCAACATGGGCCCACGTCACTCTTTCCAAGATCTTTCCAAGATCCCATGTGATGTTGCCACATGGGTTTAGGTTAAAAATTTGGGTTGGTTTTTTGGGTCCAACAGCTTTACTCTTACTGATACTAGTATACTTGGTGGATTAGTTTTTTTTTTTTTTTTTTTTGGATTACATCAACAACTACCGGGACCAGCGAGATAAGGCTCTACAAGCACGGCTCGAACACGTAACTCCCATAAGGGGAGAGCACACCCACACGAAGGTGGGACAAGACCCACACATATGGTGGGAAAACCTCCATATACACACCAAGCCAGGATTCGAACCTTGGTGGCGAAGACTCTAGGCCAACGAGGCATAGGGCCCGTGTGTATACTTGCTGGATTAATTATTGGGCATTAGATTGAAATTGAAGGGTAAGTAAAAACAAAACATTAAAATGCTCAGGATTTTACTTCTCTTCTTCCACTCAACCCTGTCAGCAAGGCAAAAGTAAAATTTATCCCAAACAAGCACAAGAAAGAGAGGGGGGGGGGGGGGGGGGGGGGGGGAACCCGACTCTATGTCTCTATCTCTTCGCCACTAATTATATAGTCAGTTTCAATTATAACCCTTATTCAATGGTGGAGCCAACCCCACACAACCTTTATGCCTTTCTATGTCGTAAATGCATCGTCGTTAACCTCGGATTCTTGTTTTTGATTTCCCATGATGTACGACTGAACTTACCATTTGCACACGATAGTTGTATCACACTATCACCATTCACAGGACCAAATTATTTTATGAATTGTGAGATATCCAGTTTGGATGTACTTCAGAGTTCAGATTAGTTATAGAGAACATAAAAAAATGGGTAATACACTGAAACCTTTGAATCCGTATCATCCTTCCAACGTTGAACGGTGAAGGTGAACCTCACGTAAGAATAAAAACATGATTGACGAATGATGATGTATTTTGTTGTATTGGAAACACAAAGAAAACAAAAGTAGTACAGAGGGAGAAAAAAATTGCAAGTACTTAGAAAGGTCTGCACATATCTGGGATTAACCTACACAAAATTCACAACTATTAATCTAAAAATGGAAACCACGGCAGTAGAGGTAGCGAATCTACAGGTACTAAGGTTTTAATCGCAAACCAAGCAAATAACCAGCAAAAAACAACAAACAGAAAGGCAAATTTCGTAGATTACACAATAACAACGATAATCTAAAAGCGTTAACTGGATTTACAAAAAATTCCTTGAAGTTGATGTCAGATCTTTCAATGAAAAGGTCGGCGTCGGCGGTTGAAACGGTCGCGGAGAGAAACAGCTTTCCGTGGTTTATCTATTCTCTTCAAGGCCTCCACATCTGTCTCCAGTTGATCAACGCGAGCCTCCAAAGAAATCGTTGCTGCTATTTTCCTAGAAGCATTTTTTTTCTTTACTTCGTTTAATGCTATGAACTCGTCCAGCAACAGTTTGATAGCCTCGGAGCTTCTACTTACCTGGGAAACCACTCGATACCACCTGCCTAATTCGTTCTCATCGTCCGATGACTCGGACTCCATATCTCTGGTATAATGCGAAGTAGCGAAAGGTAGATAAGCTCTAACAGAAGGGTTCACGTAATGCTGCTTACGGCTTACCCCCCGTTTTAAAGGTTAATTGTAAGCATTACCCCCGTTTTACGGCCTCCACATCTGTCTCCAGTTGATCAACGCGAGCCTCCAAAGAAATCGTTCCTGCTATTTTCCTAGAAGCATTTTTTTTCTTTACTTCGTTTAATGCTATGAACTCGTCCAGCAGCAGTTTTGATAGCCTCGGAGCTTCTACTTACCTGGGAAACCACTCGATACCACCTGCCTAATTCGTTCTCATCGTCCGACGACTCGGACTCCATATCTCTGGTATAATGCGAAGTAGCGAAAGGTAGATAAGCTCTAACAGAAGGGTTCACGTAATGCTGCTTACAGCTTACCCCCGTTTTTAAAGGTTAATTGTAAGCATTACCCCCTCTCAGAAGCGACAGAATCTTGCATGCACCCGGTGCATTGCAGCCAACCAATGGGTGCATGCCATGTGGCAAGGACAACAATCAAATGTGGAGAAAATCTTGGCTGGGACGGTCCCATACACGTGGCCATGGGACCGTCCAATGAGAGTGTGCCACATACTCTGCACATGCTGTCCAATGTATATGTGGCGCACTCTCATTGGACGGTCCCATGGCCACGTGTATGGGACCGTCCCAGCCAAGATTTTCTCTGAAATGTGTTCTCCCTGCCACGTGGCATGCACCCATTGGCTACGGTGCATTGCACCGGGTGCATACAAGATTTTCTCAAAGAAGCATGACATGTGTCCATTGGGAGTAAAATTGTCCACCCAAATACAGTGTTTGGACAAATTTACCCCCTAATGGACACATGTGACACCATTTTTGGACAGTTGATTTCAGTCTGATTACTTAAACGAGCATGAACCCAACCCGATATATTGCATCCTAAATTCCTAATGAATGGGAGCATACCATGTAGCATGGATAACTCATTTGATGCTTTTCCTTCCCATTTGGCATACACCCATTTGGCCGATGGATTGGTTTTGTTAAATAATGTACTATACATACATATACAGATATATAGAAATGATCAAGCCAATGCGCACCGATGTAAATTTATGGTCCATGATATTGGATGTCAACCACTATTAGCTAACATCCTTTGACTGAAGTGCGTATGCACTTTTCTAAACTAGTTGCTCACATTCAATGTCCTCATGAAGTTATATCATTGCGCACTAACCAGATCCTGACTTTATAATTTCTAAACGTCCAACCATAGCCACACATTCACAGCGGGCCCATAACCTGACATTAACAAATACCCACAACCAATACGAATGTGTGGTTGTGGGCGGATGTCCTGAACTTATAAAGTCAAAACGGCCCTAATTATAGTAGTATTATATATACAGTCTCGTTCCCATGCGGACGTCATGATATAACCTCATAAGGATATTGAATGTGAGCCAGTAGTTTTAATAAGTGCATACACACTTGAGTCAAATCATGTAAAACTAGTGGCTTACATTCAATATCCTCGTGAAGTTATTTTAGGATGTCCCCATTTGAAAAAAGTCCTTATCGCAATATGCTAGGTAACCCAGACCCAGTATCCATTTGTTTGAGTTTTCAAGCAAATAGGTTTTGTGATGCTGTAGTTGTTTACGATGAGAAGAACAAATACAGTATTAATACGATTAGGGTTTCAATAGAAGACACAATTTGAAATAAGTTTTTTATTTATGGGAAATTATTAGTCTCCCCCCTGTAGTTTGCCGTATTCTCCAGTCTCCCCCCTATAGTTTCAAAATTCTCCAATTTCCCCCCTCCCATGCACAAATACAACCATTCTCACCATATAAAATAGGCATGGGAGTGGGGAAATTGGAGAATTTTGAAACTAGATAGGGGAGACTGGAGAATACGGAAAATTATAGGGGGATAATGATAATTTCCCTTTATTTATTTGTGAGCAACTAGGTTTTTTTTTTTTTTTTTTTTTTTTTACAATAAATTGAACTTGAAGTAAAAAATTTCTAATACACGGTATTTTAAGTAAAGTAATTCCAACAGGCAACCGTTGGCAAATCGTGTAGGTTTTTTTAAAAAAAAAAAATTCCGTGTCAGTGTAGGCTGTGTAGGTACTATTTTTAGATTCGTCAAAGTTGTACACGTGTATAACCTATATAAAAAATTTAGGTTTGGAAATCGGTTCTCCTCTCATTTTCAATATTTTGTCCTCGTTCAATTACAAAACATCATATCGACTCTGGTGTGGACGCCGTTTCCGGATGGTCAAATACAACTTCAACTACTCCCCGATACTTAATTGTCAATTCAATCAGTATTATTAGGTTGGGCCACACCCCCATGAGCAATTTTCTTCATCATTACCCATACCCTATTCGTACAGAACTAAATCTGTGACCTGCAAATAGGGTGGGTAGAGTACAGTCACAGGCAATTATGGTAACCTTTACAAAGTGGCTTTTTTGGGGGGAAGGGGTTTGGGTCAATGACCAATATATAGTTGATACGACACTTATAATGGGAGCAAGTGAGACGTCAAAATCCGATGGGTTATCCCACAGATTTACTAAATCGTCCATTGTAATCTACAGCCGTCTCAACGTAACGTATATCAAGGTTTGATTGTACACATCTGGTTCGATGGCAAACGAAATTAACCATAACCATAATGTGAAGGGTTGTACAACAGACATTGTAAACCCTCATCTCCAACCCTAAAACCTGATTTGGTGCAACCGTTGGAACTATAATGGTGCAACTTGCACAGTATTTGAGATGTTGCCACATGACATTTGGGTTAGAATTTGGGTTGGATTTTTTTGGGTACCCAATAGCATTACCCTTTTTTTAAACATCTAGCCAATATTTTATTAAATATGGGTCAAACTGTATATAAGTCAAACTTTAGGGATGAAATAATAAACAAAAGTTAATGCCATTCATCCGGCAACCGAAGACTGTTGCGCCAGGGTTCCCTTTAGACTCTGTATGAAGCTGGAATTAAGCGCATACTATTTCCGCTTGGATGGAAACCAATTGTCGTTCTATGTTATGTTTGAAGAATGTTGTATTTTGCCTATGGGTTTGAGAAATCCACCCTGAACAATCTGACACCTTCGGACATATTCCCACTTCTACATATGGAGTGAGAATTTTTGGATTTCATCGAGATTTAAACGGCTATAGTCTATAGATAATAATTAACATTATTCTGAAGCAAAATAAAGTTAAGCTACCTTGTTTTATGCGTCTGAATGGGAGCATTTTTATCAACATCGACAGTTCTCGACACCTTCCTCGATTTACAAGTGAAGTTGGGGAATGGTGTTCTTCTACATGTTAAACTTAACAGGACAATTGGTGTTCAAACTAAGAACGGTGTTGAGTACATCTCAAAATTAACTGTGTCTTAGGGTTGTTCGAATAGTTTGATAACTGTAGTGAAATGTGAAAACGTACAAGTTTTTTTCTGAATTTGAACTCCAAGGCAAGTTTCCGATTATAGCTTAGAAAACCCTTCAGAAGGGACATAAGTTGTTAAGATTTTACAACTCAAAATCGTCAGATGATTACACACACAAACGAGGTATGTCTGGAAGTTTTTAACATGGGTTATCTAAATCCAATTACAAAAACAACAGGCGTTTTTGAAAACATAAAACAAATGGCAACAGCAAACCTAAGTACCTTACGTCAAACGGTATTTGCAAGTCCTAAAATGGATTGTAGGAACAAAACAAACAAAACAAACATCACCTGCAAAAACATGTTTGGTGGCGCTATGGCGTTGACTCGGTGAGTGTGAACGTATTAATGCCTTGAGCCCGAAGGGCGATTCTTAAATAACGTACAGCCCTCTTGACGCCGAAGACGGTCGACGAGAGACGTCGACTTGGTATTCTTTAACCTGTAAACATCCCTCTCCAGTTCCGCGACGCGAGATTCAACAACTGTTGATCGAGAACGGGACCGTGCTTCGTTTCTTTCCACAACTTTCTTGTATTCAATTGTAACATCCAGGAGGTCTTTCAGAGAGTCGCAGCACCTGCTTACGCAGAAAATCAGTCGATCCAATATGGTGGATTCGTTCTCATCATCGGACTCCATCTCTACAGTCATAAGTAATTTATTTATTTTTTTCCAAGCTCTACAGACCGAAGTTACCTGTTAACGAAATCTGACTCTGAACATATGTTTTTAGGGGGGCACACTGCGGCACAGGCGCACAGCCCACTCATCTGCGGAAACATTAAACATCCTTGTCCCATTTCCCTAAGTTTAAATTCTAGTATAATGGTCAAATAGAAATCATCAATGTGTTATGTATATAACAATATCATCGATCAAGTAAACGAAATATATTTATTGGTTGTCCACATGTTGTCCATAATTTTAGATGGTATTACATGTCCATAATTGAGTTATTATGTATTTATTGTTTTTCATGTTTTAGTAAAATTATCTCATATTATTTTTTTGAATTATATAATTATATTAATATATTAATATATATCTAATTATCTATATAAATATTGCACAATTTTGTGAAATTTTTCAGATTTAAGGTTAAAAAGGTCTTTTTGAGGAGAAAATCTTGGCTGGGACGGTCCCATACACGTGGCCATGGGACCGTCCAATGAGAGTGTGCCACACTCAGCACATGCTGTCCCAATGTATATGTGGCGCACTCTCATTGGACGGTCCCATGGCCACGTGTATGGGACCGTCCCAGCCAAGTTTTTCTCCTTTTTGAGACTTGTCCCACGCATGGGTACTCAAATAACCTGTCAATTTTTGGTGTCCCGATTTGTGTGTAACCAACCAAATTGGGACATGTGTGCACATTTATGACACATTTCTGGAAGAAGTTGAAAAAAATTCATACATGTCCCAATTTGGTTGGTTGGACACAAAATGGGACACCAAAATTTGACAGCTGATTTGCGTCCCACGCATGGGACAAGTCTGGCCTTGCGTCTTGGGTGGGACACAATCTGGTGATTTTTTTTCCCACCTTGTCCCATTCTGTCCCATGCTAAAGTTGTACCAAACGTGGGACAAGAATAATCTGGCCAACATTTGGTGCGACCGTGTCCCGCGTACCAACGCACCCTTTCAAAGACCTTTTTACCCTTAAATCTTATTTTAAAACAAAAACTTGTGCAATATTATATAAATTTAATTATAACATATATATGTTATGCAATCTTTATTCTATCGGCATGCCTTTCCAATTGATTACATATGATTTTATGATATTATAGGTATATGAAATAGGCAAAACGTGTCATGGGCCGTATCAACGCAGATAGATGGATGAGGTATTAGCTTCGGAGATTGAATCCCGAGTCAATGTATCGAATCCTATAAATGGGTTGATGTTATTATATAAAATACCTGGTTTATAACGGTGAATACATAGATACCGTCAATAAATATGTGTTGGGAGATTTTGACAAACTCCGAAATTATAGTTTAGCATTAAGTTTTGGAACCATGAGGGTAATAAGGATTACAGTAACTCAAAAGTTTCACAGAGCCAAATGATGAGACTTGATACGCAATTTAAATAGCATGTTTTGGAAATATGCACCGACACCAAATGTGAATTCATTCTGACGAGATCACTTATGACGTGTGGTTAACCCCTCACACATGCACCGAAAGGTTAGGGCTAAACTCCTCCTCTCCCCCAAAAGAACTCGACAGGTTTTAATAGTGTAAAACAACAAGATGTATATTTCAACCAATATTAAAAGTTTGTATGAGTTATATATATTTCTCCAATTTTTTCACAAGCTTATATTTAACAAAATTGGTATACTTAGTTGTAATGCTTTAAAATTTATCAAATTTGATTTATTGGTTTATATTAGAATGAACTTATCATATAAATCGATGTGATTTCATGAAGGTTGGACAGAACTTGAAGTGAGGGATCCCTTAGTTGACGGTTAATCTAATACAATTGGAATTATGGATGGCAATTAAACCCGATCTCATGGGACCCGCCCGAACCCAACCTGCTTGACGAGGGTTTGGGTTTGAAAATCGTACCCGTCATGAGTTCCAGTTCAGGTACAGATTTGGAAAAAATTCTATACCCGAACCCGCATACCCGCGAACAATAAAATTTATATAATATTTTATTATTTCAAATATTATAAATTTAAACCAAAATAAAAACTTTTTAATTATATAGAGAATAAAATGTAAACATTTCAATATATTAAGTGTTTTTATTCTTTAAAATCATAATATTACATATATTTAAATAGGGGAAAAAATATAGAAATAATTTCTTTAAAAAAAAAAACATTAATTGATGGGTTCGCGGGTTCACGGGTTCATGGGCGGGTTTGGGTGTCCTAACACCCAAACCCGAACCCGTTTATTTTCGCAGGGTTCACGGGTGGGTTTGGTAGACATAAAATTTCGCGGGTTTGGGTTTGGATTTTGCCAAACCTGCCCGAACGCGCCCCATTACCATTCCTAATTGGAATGCACTGTTGTGATTTGTATGGAGATTCTACGGGCATGTAAATACATGTACATAATTCTTGAACATTGTAGATACATATAATAAAATATATGAATCCTATAGTAATTATAACTTTTTAAACCTAATACAATACAACTTCTTAGCTACCCACGAATTATGGTTACTTAATTTTGTTTGAATTTATATTAAATAATTGATTATTATTTTAAACTTATATTATTTGTAATAGTTTTAGTTTGCCATACCAAACATATCACATCAATAAACCATTAAATCTCAAATTTCCAACTATGTATTAAAATAGTCCTTTTATTAATATCATTCATTTTATTTTATCCTCACTATTTTTCTGTATTTTATATGTTTAATTTATGTAGATTCATTAAATCAATAATTTACTTTAATTAGAATAATAACAAAGTCAATATCATGTCTAGTAATATTTATTAATCAATTATTCTATATTAAATTAAAATAATATAAAGATATATTAAGGCTTGAATTGTTTCGACTATATTCGATTAAACTCAGATTTTCTACGACTAATTAAAGAATTAAGGTTCTCTATGCAATCACATACCTACAAGTAACAAAAACGATTTTCATATTTTGAATTTTTTAATATTTTATTTTAAAAACAACTTACTTGTGTTTTCTGTTTTTTTAATTCATTTATTTAAAATTATTTATTTATTTATATACATACACATGGGGTTTTTGTGTTGCTTCAGAAAGAATGGAGATAGATAAATACAGATTTTTATTGGAGGATATAGAGGTTAATATGGTAATTAAAAATTTAGGAGAGTATTTCATATGTAATATGATATCTAATTATTTATTCAGGAGAGATAATTTATTTACTTAATAATTTAATTAAAATAAGATAAAAAATAAATTATTGTAACAACATTAACCGTCTTTAGAATTTTTCTAAATTTTAATTATGGGAATGGAGATTTCATAGAAAAAAATGTGGTAGCATAAAAAATTGGATTGTCAAAAAAGCTCTCCAGATTACAAAAGAACTAATTGTCAAAATTTCCTCGTCTAAATTATTTTATTTTTATTTTTTATTTGTTTGATTTTTTTATAATACAACAACTACCGAGATCGGCCAGAATGGGCTCTACAAACGCAGCTCGGACTACAGCTCCCACACCGGGGAGACCGAAGCTCCTGGAATCTGGACAGAACTATAATTTTGAACTTCATTTTTGCGTGTGAAAAAACCCATCCAATACCCGTACATAAATAACATATATTAAGTTCATGTTTCCGAGTTAATTCTGCCAGTTCCTACGTGGCCAATGTATTTTGTCGATACTGGCTTGCAATCTGAAATTGTTGCCTACATAATAAACCCATCTTCTTAATATTATTATTTATTTTTATATATTACATTAGTACTGTCGGGATTTGCCGAGATCAAACAATACATGTGCGGCCCAGATATCTACTCCCATAACAGTAGATAACTGCTTCCCAAAACCCGGGCAGAAAAACTCCCCACACCTGCTTCTAAAATGTGCATGGTGGATCATATACAGTAAACCACATATGTGGAAGAGGTGCACTGCCAGCTTTGCTAAGAGGTGATGTGCACTCTTGATCTGTCACCATTATGGTATCTTTTGAACATATCTAATCTACTGATGTTTATATTTGCCTGTAAAGATATGTGGTATACTGGTATGCTATGCCGGACCCAGGAATTTTACACTGTTAGGGTATTTGAATAAATTACAATTGCAATTATATGATAAACGTTTCAAAAATTTAACATCATAGTAAAATAGTTTTTTTTCAATTTTTATTTTTGAAATTTTAATTTTTATAGATAAAATTAAATAAATAGAACACTTACTCAAATGAATTAAATAATCTTACATTCAAAAGAAAATAAAAACAAGAAAAATTATTTAATATTAAATAATAACAAGAAAAAATATTTAAAAAATAATAATAATAACAAGAAAAACAACATAAATAATGAAAAAAATTAAAAGAATAAATTACAATCTAAATTTATAATAAGAAATTTTGTTTTGCATTATAATGAATTCAATTTTAACTATTACTAGACATGTTTTTAAATTTTTTATTCTTCAAACTATTGGTAAATTATTGATTTATTGATTCTAAATAAATTACAACTATAAAATAAAGAAAAATACTAAGGATAAAAAAAAATAAAATAATCATAGTAATAGATTGACCATTTTAATTCAATAAAGTAAAATCTGATATTTTTAGCTTTATTGATTGGGCATGTTAGTTATGTCAAATTAAAACTATTTGATATAGTAAAAATTGAAAATAATAATATATAATTTCATATAAAAATAAATTGAATTAAATAAACACACAGTAATGGTAGTTAAGAAATTGACAACGACGGAATAGAGAAAATGAATCGGAAAAGATGATAAAATAAATAAGATATAAAAATAAAAAATTTGAAGATAAAGTTGAATGAAAAAAGGCACATAAAAAAAATTATAGAACAAAACATGTCATTAACAACAGTACCCTTGAGATGAGACTCGATCCAAGCACCTAAGTCTAAAATTAAGATCCACCACCCGCCATACCACCAACAACTTGTTGTTATCGATTTTTAATTAATATGTATATATACAAATATACAATGTAAACAGAAGAAATTTTTTTTTTTTTAATATTGAGGTAGGGCACTGCCCCACATGGTCTCCACGTGGGTCCGCCCAATGTACGTCCTTTGGGAGTGGATAGTGTAATCTTCTAGTTTAATTCTCATCGTGTCATCAGCCAGAGTATTCTCATCATGTAATGATGTTGCCACTATCAGAAACATGTCAACCAATCAGTTAAGTTGAAATCAGTCGATGACGGAAAATCAATTCGGTTCCCTATTCACACTGACCGAAGAACTGATCCTGACGTTTGTACTTGATGGATGTGCCGACCCAGTCCATCGCATTTTCATTATTACTGTCCATTGGGTGGTCACATCAAGGAACTGTTCTCACTGTTTTACAGTGGGTGCATTCAGTTTAATTAAACATTTTTGGATTAGGATAATATTTAGTAACTTATTTAAGTTTTAATATAACAGGGGGAATTTTAGCCTACAAGGTTATCGAAAATGGTCTTACTTTAACTTCTTGTTTATCGAGTATTTTTAATATTCAATATACAGCATCTCCAATCCTATTCATGCAATAGCATTTGGAGAAAAAAGAGTGCCACATAGGGTAAATATTAAAAAAGTTAGAAAAACTCTCCGAAGCTGTTATCTAAGTTCAATATGGAGATGATGTGGCCAAAACAAAAGTTATATGGAGTTGCTGACTAGGATTCTAACTCTTTCCACCAACAAGATTAAAGCTTTCAACTCTTTCCACCAACAAGATTAAATCTCGTTTAATTGTAAAATTAAAGAGGAGACAGAGTGTAATAATTGTTTTATTATGATTGGACATCAAATGGATGTATATTTGACTTTAGATAATTGCTTTGGAGGTGTGAATCTGCATTTCTTTAAAAAAAATTAAAAAGTGGTTGTAAATAGGTCGTTGCTTTTCATTTTCAGAAAGAGCTGAACAATAAACTGGTGGCTTTCCCTAGTGTACCGCCCGTTCAGTTTACGATATATTTAATAAATGTTTATTTAAGATAAGTTTAATGGTTCAATTAAGATTTAAGGCACAATGGTTCATTTAAAATGTCAAGGTATTGGAAAGGTTACAATGGTTCATTCTTCAATGAAATTAATGTAAGAGGTGACTCTTCAGTTTTCACTGATATGGGTCATATTCTTCCACTATAAATATGTCAATTGCTGAGTTATATTTTAGTCAGAAATCTCTTGAAAAGCTTACAAGTGGAAATGGAAGCAAACGGCATGAGCCTTCACAGGATGAATGCCATTTCAGAAGTGATGCGTGAAAGGATTGCAAAGGCTGAGGAGACCATCGACAAGGAGCGTGAAAATGCAAAACGGCTACGTGATGATTATACTCTTCTGATGGGGAAATATCATAATCTTGAAGCTGAAATCATCAACTTACATGTAGCGATTGAAGCAAGGGACAACGAACTGAATGGCCTCTACCAACTTGTTGAAAAAATGCAGAAGAAGTTGATGGACTTCAACATTCCACCATCACCCTGAATTCAATGTTTTTTTTAATGTTTTTTCACATGCTGTACCCCCCGTCTATATAAATGGAAGTATCGGTTCGTCATTATATTCCTTCATTACTCATACCAGTATAACAGAACAAATAAAATGGTCCTTCATACTCATACAAGCAGCACAGAACAAATAAATGCTCCTTCATTACTCATACCAGCAAAACAGAACAGAACAAACAAGATCTTTCAAACAATCTTGCATACCAAAACTCCCAAAATAATTAAACACGAATACACATAAAAAATATGATAATATATAATATATAATATATATATAATATATATTACTAATATATATAAATACATTATAATATATATAGATATATATAATAATATATATTACTATATATTAAATACATATTATATATATAATATAGGATATAATTATTTATATATTATATAATAATATAATATAATATATTATATAAAAATATAATAATATATATTAAATATATATAATACAGTCTCTGCTACATTATTATGATATAAAGTAATATATATAAATACATATTATATAACATATATATATATATATATATATATATATATATAATGGGGCAGGATCCATGGCCCCATCTTTTTACACAATTTTGACACAATTCCTTGGCCATTGGATATTGCTTCTTTCAAATAAATGAGATATATATGTATTATATATCTATATTATAGGAATTCTTCTTAGGCCTTACAGATCTTACCCATTGATTAAATTATGGGGGCCCCGCAAAAATCTCAACGATCGGCACTATCCTATGATGAAGGGGTATCAATGGAAGTATGTACATGGAGTTTCGAGATAATCAAACGGTCGAACAAGTACATCCATACCCATTACACTAGATATACCATATACCAAACAACCCTTTCAAATATTAACCCCTAAGTGCCTAAGAGTTTTTTCACAACCTTATAAGTGGTTCTAGTTGCTTGAATCGATCTCCCAGTAATACATTTACACTTCCGAAATCGAGTCTGATGGGTGCACACCGCCTTTTAAAACATTCTGACCAATCGGAATAAATAAATAAAATATTAAAAAATTTTATTTAAATCGAAATTCAATCCACAATGGTCCTAGGAGTTGTTCTTAAGCTTACAGTACCTATTCCAAGGCCTTTAGGGTGCGTTTGGTACGCGGGACAGGACGGGACTATTTTCTCTTGTCCTGCGTTTGGCGCACCAATAGCTTGGGACGGGACGGGACAAGGTGGGACAAAATTCACCAAAAATCTAATCACCCTCCAATTTTTCAAGTTAGAATAATAATATATTATTATAAGTATTCAATATTAGTCTCATTTTAAAGATCTGATCTATACGAGACCCTTCTAATGATATAATTTATAAATTAAAACGTTGACAGTTGATTTCAGTTATGTTTATAATTAACACCTTTTAACTTTTGTTTTCAATATTTGGGGTTTCACCCTTGAAATAGTGGAGTGCAACTTTACTCACCCCTTTAACTAGAGGTAAACATTACCCCCCATCTCAGGTGTTGCCACGTGTCCCAAACCTTGGGTTAATTTTTGACTTTGAGTTAAGTTTAGGACACGTGGCAACACCTGAGGTGGGAGGTAATGCTTACCTCTAGTTAATGTGGGTGAGCAAAATTGCACTCGAAATAGTGTCTTCCCCAGTTCCCAATCCACCCTTCAAATATTATCTTCCTCACTCTCAGTCTCACACCCTCACAACCTCCTTATATAGCTCCACCTGTGTTTATTGTAAATCCGCCCTTGAATCTCCTGTTTCCGTTCTTCAAACCCAACAGTTTTGTGCGCCTCTAGTCAACATGCTTCCTTCCTCACTTCGTGTAAAGTGTTTGCTTCCATGCTACATCTCTTCTCAATCACCCTCCACCCGTGTTTTACTTTTGGTTCCGGTTTAGATTGTTTGTTTCACCTTTGAATTTTGAGTTAGGTTTCTTCGATTGGCCAGGTAATGGAGCATAAATTCTCGTTGGAAGATACTGCGGTTCCTATTTCTTGGAAAGGAAGAAGACCTCCGGGGAGGCCACGGTATAAAAGTATGGCCAAAAAGTGCGTATTCATAGCGAACCCCTTTCTTGTTCAAGTGGCGAACAGAGACATCCATCACTATGATGTTCGGTGGATGAGACATTGATATTTCTGATGAAAGCACTAGGTGACGACGTGGTCAATTGCGTGGAGAAGGTTTGGAGCATCCAAAGCATTCCATTGATGCTAGTGTATCTGCATAATTTTTGGTAGATATGTTGGAGTATGATAATAGGGAGCTATGAGCCACTAGTAATGAAAATAATGTATGGATCGTGTAAGGGTTATGTTCAGAAAGCTATTATATATTAATTTTCTGATGAAGTTTTCGAATTGAATATACATGGTTGCACATTACAAAGAACTACCATTGCACGTTATACTATTGAAATTATTTATTTTAATTTTTCATTCATACAATATATCCCATACATTATCCCGTACTTAAAAGTTGGTGTTCGGCCGTTTGAATCCCCACCGTGAGTAAATGAAATGAATACTTACATCTGTTATCTGTTATCAATAATGCTAGAGGACCCAAAAAAAGGACCCAAATTTTGGACCCAAACTTATGTGGCAACATCACATACAGTATAGGCCCACGTCACTCTTCCCAAAGATCCCATGTGATGTTGCCACATAAGTTTGGGTCCAAAATTTGGGTCACTTTTTTGGGTTCTCTAGCATTATTCGTCTGTTATTGGGTTACCGAAAATTTCGCAAATGAATTTTCATCGCATTCAAACAATTGTCATTATCACTTTCATTAAGATGTTCTTTTACGCAATTTACCCAACTCAATATGTAACACATGCAGTGTAATAAATCATTGCAACATTTGCAAAACGCAGTGTACAAGATAGTGAACCTTATTTTATTGTAACCAACCCTCTCCGGGTGACATAGAGACATAGACATTACTTACTACGATTAGTTTCGAACCAGATGTGTTGAATCCGGTTTCATGTTCGAAATCAGTCATTTTCTATCGTTCAATCTCGAGGGTCGATCGAGTAATATCCTAATGCTTTGTTTTAACCTTTCTATAATTCTATGTTCGTGCCTTAATCAGATAGGGTTAACGTACCGAATCTAATTTGATGCTGACAAAATTGATTTTGCTTGCTTTGTAGAGCATAATGACGTTTGATGTGATGGCCCATACGGATTTTGACAACCCAAAAACCAATGGCCGCTTTTCTGGCGCAATGGCGGTCTACAAATAGTCAAATACACTGATTACCTCTTCGTGTAGGCGTGTAGCCTTGCAAAACAGGAAAGGACGGTTGAATACTTGAATATATGTTAATCAATTTAAATTGCGTCATCAAATCATATCATATCATATATATATATATATATATATCATATCATCGGTCCCGATTCTATCAGTGCATCCTGATACAACTTTATCAGGATATTGAATGTGAGCCACTCATTTATAACAGTGATTTGACAAGTGCACACATGCCAAGTCAAAGTATGTTAAACGAGTGGCTCACATTCAATATCCTTATATAATTCTATCAGGATGCATCGATAGGTTAATTTCCGTGTATTATAATATATTATATAATGATAGAGTTTCACAGCTGCACTTAATAATGAATTTACAATTTCAAAAATGCCTTAATTATATCAATGCATGCACTTAATTAATAACTAATGAACTTACAATTTCAAAAAACTTGAGAACTTCAAAAGTCTCGATTTATAAATTATAAATTGTAACCCAACTTTAAAGGTCAAATACATTCACAACACTAAACCCACGGTTGTGCACATATTCATTTTCCGGAATGGATAGGAATTTCCAAGGCGAAGCAGCGGTCAGCCGAGATCAATATACTCCTTTTGGTCACTTTTTTGGGTTCTCTAGCATTACTAATCTGTTATTGGGTTACCGAAAATTTCGCAAATGAATTTTCATCGCATTCAAACAATTGTCATTATCACTTTCATTAAGATGTTCTTTTACGCAATTTACCCAACTCAATATGTAACACATGCAGTGTAATAAATCATTGCAACATTTGCACAATGCAGTGTACAAGATAGTAACCTTATTTATATTGTAACCAACCCTCCGGGTGACATAGAGACATAGACATTACATACTACGATTAGTTTCGAACCAGATGTGTTGAATCCGGTTTCATGTTCGAAATCAGTCATTTTCTGTCGTTCAATCTCGAGGGTCGATCGAGTAATATCCTAATGCTTTGTTTTAACCTTTCTATAATTCTATGTTCGTGCCTTAATCAGATAGGGGTTAACGTACCGAATCTAATTTGATGCTGACAAAATTGATTTTGCTTGCTTTGTAGAGCATAATGACGTTTGACGTGATGGCCCATACAGATTTTGACAACCCAATAACCAATGGCCACGCTTTTCTGGCGCAATGGCGGTCTACAAATAGTCAAATACACTCATTACCTCTTCGTGTAGGCGTGTAGCCTTGCAAAACAGGAAAGGACGGTTGAATACTTGAATATATGTTAATCAATTTAAATTGCGTCATCAAATCATATCATATCATATATATATATATATATCATATCATCGGTCCCGATTCTATCGGTGCATCCTGATACAACTTTATCAGGATATTGAATGTGAGCCACTCATTTATAACAGTGATTTGACAAGTGCGCACATGCCAAGTCAAAGTATGTTAAACGACTGGCTCACATTCAATATCCTTATATAATCTATCAGGATGCAATGATAGGTTAATTTCCGTGTATATATATATATATATATATAATGATAGAGTTTCACAGCTGCACTTAATAATGAATTTACAATTTCAAAAATGCCTTAATTATATCAATGCATGCACTTAATTAATAACTAATGAACTTACAATTTCAAAAAACTTGAGAACTTCAAAAGTCTCGATTTATACATTATAAATTGTAACCCAACTTTAAAGGTCAAATACATTCACAACACTAAACCCACGGTTGTGCACATATTCGTTTTCCGGAATGGATAGGAATTTCCAAGGCGAAGCAGCGGTCAGCCGAGATCGAATATACTCCTTTCTTGACGCGATTCTGCAAGTATTCAGTGAATTGGAGGAAGTGCGAACTCACTTTTCTGGGCATTTAAACACAGACGTGGTTTTGTTATGGACAAAATTCATCCAGGTAATTGATGACACACAGAGACTGATCGCGGACTTTGAGAGGGAGATGGGTCGTCCTTTATCACCGTCTCATCCTCCCCATTAGGTCATTAAAAGTACTGTAAACGAACACATGTAGGCTGTTTGTCTTTACCTTATCAATTTTTACGTATGGAAATTGATACTAGTGGGTTCAGCTACTGTATATTGCAAGTTGGGATGCGATGTTTTTAAGTTTGGAATATGTAAACGAAAATCTTCACCTTGTATTTTCTATGTTTTTTTCTTTGAATTTGGTGCAGTGGTTTGCAAATGAAATGTCGTAGATAAATTTATGCATCCGTAGTGAACTTCTTGTATGAGTTTCCCCATCACATGGGGAATACGAACCAAATTACGCGACGCATGCGTTTCAAGTGTCTTCACGCATCCATATACCACCAAAAATGAGTTAAAACTTTATTATTTTAACAGGAAATTCAAGGCAATTACCCATGTTGTGTTCAGGTTACCTGCAACACAAAATCCGTTGTTTCAAACTGTTATTACTTATTAGTTTACCGATTACAAATCGTGTCTAATGTCTTTTCAACTCATTATCTTATCAACTATTATCGTGATAGAATAAACGTTCAACCTATGGGACAAAAGGGTTAGAGCATCTCCAATGGTATCCTCAAAAGTGAGAGATTAATGAACATTTGCCCAGATTTACAGTCCAACAGAGTCAATAATCAAATTGCCTGCTGACTTGGTATCGACCAATCATTAGTACATACCCACAGTACATGTCATCGTCAAGCGTAATCCTTTACAGCGACATGGATTAATCGTGTTTGCGTAATAACTAAGAACGTTGGTGGTCGATCGAATGTAATTTTACCCCCTATTAATATTTCTGTATATACCTTAAAAATACATATATACCAAGATTATGTATTAGTATTGGTTAGTAATAAGATTATTAAATTAGTTTTACAATCAACGATAGAATCTTCTGGTTTTGTAAATTATTGTTAACAATAAAATACTAATTTTTGTACATCCGTTTTTACAAAATTCAAATTGAGCTGTAAATACAAAGGGGTATAAATAAATTAGGGGTGCCCTAGCTTTTTTTAAGGGTGCAGATATTAGATAGCTGAATTATATTATGAAATGAGATATTAGGAGATAATTTAATACAAATTGTCCAATTGTGAAAAATAAAACAAAGCCTGCGCATCGCACATGTTGACATAATACTATACTAGTTACATATAATAATAACATAATTTTTTAAGCCATAGAAGATTCAAATCAAAAGTAATTCTTGGCCATTGATCTGATGGCAAAGGAATTTCAGTAATTGTGATGGCAAAGGAATTTCAAAACTAATTGTGATAATTATATTAGTTGTACACGCATGTACCAAGTCAGTTACACGAATATAACAGACTTAGTTTATTCGTGTATACGTATAGTCTGTTATATTCGTGTATATGTAATTACTCCACAACTTGTACCAGTGTAAGCATTAAGAAAATGTATTTGTGAATCCGGCACCTGGAACCCTGGAAGAACATCTATAACACTCAAACTCCAGAGTGCATTGTTTCTCACCCACACTAACTAGGGTGAACCACTACAGGTGTTGACACGTGTCCCAAACTCAACCCAAATTCTAAAGTTAACCCAAAGTTGCGACACGTGTCAGCACCTGGAGTGGGTGGTAAACTGGTAATGGTTCACCCTAGTTAGTGTGTTCTAACTTTGACCGCTATTGCAGTGGGTGTTAACTGTGTTATGACTTATGACTTATGATAAAGTTGTGTCTGGGTATAAGAGGGGTTCCGTGCAGCGCAATGCATGATGCTGCCACGTCAGCATATTTACTGACGTGGCAGGATGAGGGTGGGGGAGGCACCGTGCATCCGATGCAACCAGGTTTTAGCCAATTGACCAATTTTGATTAGTCAACCTTACACATCACATCAATACTTTGCATTTAATGGATGCCATAATTACCTTTAATAATAAAATCAATATTTTTTATATATTTCTTTTTTCTTTAATCTAAATGAATTCTTGGCCATTGATCTGGTGTCAGCGCCAATTTTATATCAAATCCAAACGGTCAATTGGATTTTGTAAATAGTTTTTATATCTAAATTTGAATTTATCAAAACTTGAACGATATTTATTTTTTATTTGCAATTAAACCAAAAAGGTTAATTGCAATTTATTTGTGAAAGAGCAAACCTTAAGGGGGTTGGTTGCAATTTGGTCATAAATCCGGTAAACAGTCTTTTTTTATTCGTGTATACTAACTTACTCGAAGAACTTACACCGTGTAAGCATCAACAGGAGCAACTGTTCCGATTCTTCTGGAAGTACTTCTTTAATCGACGGCATTGACACTTTCGTGTCGACGGTATGGCGTTCTCTGTTTTGATCCTAATTTTGTTTCTTATCATTAGTTTGCTTGTTTCAATTTCATTATTACAACTGGGTATGTATTAATTGGTAATGGGTTTCAGTCTGGGTATGTCGTTTCGAACATGCAAGGAATAATCTATACCCAATTTGTGTTTGCTCGATGGGTTTCAGTCTGTAATTGTTACTACAAGGAAGATTATTGAAACGAAATCCAAATTACTCACAGAGACGACGGTTCAGATTATTCTATGAATGTTTATGCAGTGTTCGACTTAAATACTGTATCTTGACTCAATGTTTATCCAGTTTTCGAACTTCGAACAAGCGCTTGTTTAGGAGATGGGTGGATATGCTAACTCTAGATTTTATGTTTTTCGTCTTTACCGTTATAAAATATCAAGATTTCTAGGATGGGTTTTGTTTTGTTTAATTCTTACTGTGGATATATGTTCATGCTCCCTCAATGCTTCGCTAGATTACTCTTGCAATTTTATATTTTTTTTACAGATGGCTGAGGAGGAAAATTTGGATCATTTGTTGGTACACCCGAGGGCCACTTGGAATTATAACATCACCATCAACACACACTGTTTGCACAAATTGATTTCCAATGTAGACAAGATTCTTGACCGTGCCGGTGAAAGGGCAGAATTTGAGTCAGGATGCTTTGGCCACTACTTGGATTTCCCTAAAGGGGGTTATTTTCAGGCACAGTTCATTCACAGCTTGCTGCTGAGACAGATATTCATTCCTGGAGGTAGTGAGGACGAGTTATGGTTTGCCTTAGGAAAAACTAAGGCGAGATTTGGGAAGAGGGAGTTCTGTCTGTGCACGGGCCTGAAATTTGGCCGTCTGTCCGACATACCTTCAAGAGAGTATGAGGTTGTCCCGGGTGGTATTCACGCAAGGTACTTTCAGGGAAGGAAAAAAGTTGTGATCGCAGATTTGAAAGCTCCATTCATGGCGGAGGATTTCGACCGGCCTCACGACGCACTTAAGTTGGCTTTGCTTCTTTTTGCCAACAGGGTCCTCTTCGGTCAGGACGACCGGAACCAGGTGGCGTACTGGATGTTCTCTCTAGTGGAGGATGTTCAAGCGTTTAACAACTTCGCCTGGGGTCACTACGTTTTCAAGATGACCCTCCACTACATCCGTCAAGGTTTAAGGTACCGGCAGACCCTCTCGGGCCGACTACGAGATACAACCTATACGGATTCATTTGGGCATTACAGGTTATTTTTTAAATCCTTAATCCCTTTTGACCTTAATTTGACATTGACATATGTTCGTAATTAAGATTATTCGTTTTTCCATGATACATAATGCTAATTACATCCTCTAAAACCGTTTCCCGGGTTTGATACGGTACAGTTTTGGGCTGCGGAGGCTATACCTGTGATGCGCAACAAATGCGGTAAGCTAATAGGGGATCCCAACGGAGCGCCACGGTATAGGAAGTACTGTTTCAAACAGAGGGGATCGGGCATGGTCAACGCCTGGACCGAAGCTGAGACAAGTGGGAAGGTAATTTACAAATATCTCATTTGTGCTATAATTTAATATTATTTATGTCCTTTAGATATTGGACAATTATATTAGTTCCATAATCCGTCAGCTTACTGGGCTTCCGGAGCTTGTACCCACCGAACATGAGTTGCAGAAACATTACTGGAGGGATATTGATGTGGACCTGTCTGAGGGACCCCAGTGGAAGCCGAGTGGGAGTAACGAGGATGAGGAACCCACCAAGAGGAAGCGCAGGCCGAGGGAGAAAACTAACGGCGGGCGGAGAGTACGTGCCCGTGTAGATACAACGGACCGTACAGATACGGTTCTTCCGGATATACAACGATCCAACGATGGACAGGGATCTTTCCCTCAACCGGCTGACCACCTGGTTCATTCACTTGACCAAGGTGCAGCAGGCCCGGTTGATGATGCCAGGCAAGAAGACTTCTGTCAAAGGGAAGCGTCAAACGGCCGTGGGCGACATTCGGTTGGTCACACAACCGATGAGGTAACATGGCCTAGTATTATTGGATCAATGGTTTATTTCGAAATGTTGTTGATTGCCCAATTTATGGTAAACATTTTGGTGTTTTACGTATAGCATTTTACATAAACAGTTGGAGGTACCTCGACAGTTTGTGGGACCCGAAGTTCCCGAAAGAGTTCTGAACGCGGTGAATGCCATACCGGAACGCGTACGCAGTATCGTCCATGAGGAAATGGGGGCGGACCGTGTACGCAATATAGTCAATGAGGGTTTGAGGCGGGAGATCGAAGGGCTAAGACGGATGCTGGGGTTTCAAGTATGTATATATCCACACATTTCACTTGTGTATCAAGTGTTCTTAATTTTATTTAAATAATGATCATTATAAATTCGGAAACGTAACACTGTGACACTGTCATCCCCAAGGGAAATGTAGGGGACGGTAATTCAGGAGATCAGCCGCAGCGTGTGGGGAGTGGAGAGCACGCGGAAGAAGGCTTGGGTGGCGATCAGGCTACCTACAGTGACGGAGCTGGTTATGAAGAGGGCGACGATGATGGAAGGCAAGACGACCAAGATTGGCAGGATGATAGTGGATGCGTTTATGACAGGGTCAATGATGATCAACTGCATTATGAAAAACATGTCTGTGTTGATGACATATCGGACCTTGATGAATCAAACCTTCCCTTAGCGTTGTGCGAGGATTTATTATCCCTGGAACGGGCAGGTGGTCTGGAGGTGGCAGCAACCCCTTCGTTGGCTTTGCGATCACAGTTTGGGGTTGACAAGTTATTTTCTCAGATGCCGTTATACCTGTGGCCCCGAGAAGCAGGTATATTGTCTCTCTTTGGTATACCAGGTCTAGTACATCCAGGAGTACCTGGAGCAGAGGACCCCGATGTAACTCAATGGTCGCTGGCTTCAGCAAGTCCTTTTAGCAACCGGGAAACATGTCTGCTGTTGGGTGCACCACAAAATATGCATTCATGTCCAGTTTCTGATGAAGAGAAGACAGATACCGCTTGCCAGGAGGAGGAGCTACCGAAAGAAGATGAATCCTTGCTTCCGTTAGTGTTGTGGCAAGATCCTTCGGCGCACGATCGTCCTTGTCCAGTGGAAGGAAGACATTCAGGCCCAGATTATCCGTCTGAGGATCAATCATGTCCGATGTTGCTGGCAGCACAGAATACAGAGTCATGTCCAGTTTCCGATGAAGGGAACTTGCAAATAAATGGTGAGGATGAGGACATACCGAAAGAAGATGAGTCCTTGCTTGCGTTAGTGTTGTGGCAAGATCCTTCGTCCCAATATAACAAGTGCATACAACCAAGTCAAAGTATTTAAATCCAGTGGCTCACATGCAAGGAACTGATATAACTTTTGTCAGTTCGAACTGATAATAGAATTTCTGTATATATATAATAAAATCGGGTAAGTTTAGAAGTAGAATTATAAATTATAATATATTTATGAAGTTGGCTCTTCATCTATATTAATTTTCCAGTAATAATGGGATTGCTCTTGGTTTTTTTATTCGAATTGAAATTTTTGTAGTTATTAATTGCAATAATTAATTTATAATTTGCATATAGAATTTTGATGTAAAAATTCTATAGCTAATCAATACGCAATCCAGTAATTAATGGGATAGTGAAACATTATCTTAACGAATATCCGGATTGATTTTTAATATATATATTTTAAATATTCAATTATTTAGGCCAACGGGAAAGACTTGTATTAATTGAATGATGTCTTCAAAATAGTCCCCAATCCTATGCCGCGCACCAAACGCAACCTAATTAAGTAATTGATGTGAGTATGTGACTACTGATGTGATGGGTGCATAGGCGCATCAAAAAATAGAAATGATAAAATCTAAGAAGAATAGCGTATTATTACAGGGATCTTGCCCATCTTTACATGAGTGATGTGCTAGCCACGTGATGCGATACACCACGGGATTTGGATTCCATAAGCAATAAATGAGAGTTCAGGGAGTTTTAAAATAAAAGCCAAGGGGGCAAGATGGATTACTGTTACTTTAACCAGAGGTTGGGATTACCTTCAAGTTAATACACAAGCAGACGAAATTCAATCTTCAATAAAATACACGATATTGTATGGATATGAAAATCAAGCGTGAAGTGAAATACACGTTCAGATGAAAAGGAAGGAACCTTAGTGTAATAGACGAATGCGATATGAAAATCAACGTGCAAAGGTAATACACGATAAAATAAACAAAATAAACATTCAGTTGATTACACGATTAAATAAATACTCTTTCCGAATACTTTATCGAAAATCTTGCAGACTGATCACCCAATGGGGAGTTGCCACGTGCCTCACACTTTTCTGATTATAGATTTTTATCCTTGCTTTGTTTTACGTGACAACCAACCTTTAGTTGGTCAGTATGCCTGGGAGATGACCGGTGAGGCATTATTACACCTAATAAAGATGCATATTGACCCTCAAAACGTTGAGTTTGGGACACGTGTCAACACCTGGAGTGGGTGGTAATGGTTCACCCTAGTTAGTGTGGGTGAGGAAAAATGCACTCCTAATATAAGTAATAACATAAAACCGAACGTGTCCACACACTTGAGTCAAAACATGTAAAACCAGTGGTTCACATTCAATATCCTAGAGTTATATGTGGACGTCCTCATTTGAAAATTCATGTAAATATATATATCGAGTCCCGATCTGGTCAGTGCATCCTGATAACACTTTATCAGGATATTGAATGTGAGCCACAAGTTTTGACAAGTACATACACACTTGAGTCAAACTGATATTTATTTTGTCGGTTCAAACTGAGAATAGAAAAATTGGTTATATATTTATAAGAACTAACCGCATAAATGGATTATATAACGGAAAACGATCTAACACGAAATATGACAAACAACTGGTTTGATTACAATTAATCCAACCTAAAGCCAAGTAAACAGTCTAGGTACAATAACAAAACAAAACGGAGGTCAAAAGGACCCGTCACTATTTGTGTCCTTTTGCTTAATATAATATGTGGTTGCTGTGTACATTTCTTTGAACAACATATTCGTGAAGGGCCAATGGCCCCTTGCCAAGAGGGTTGGACCCTCCTTTGGAGCCCTCCACCATCACCACCAAGGTTCAAGTGCCAAGGCATGCATGGATATATGCAATTTTTCTTTGGCCCTCCTAGTTTGGATGTTGTCCCTCCTTTGTGGGTGTTGTCCCACCCTTGTGTGGGTGCTCTCTCCCCTTTTGTGGGAGCGTCTGTCTGGGCTCTGCTTATAGTTGTGTCTTATCCTCGCAGGGTCCCAGTTGTTGTATTCCAATAAAAAAAAATTAAAAAGACATAATCGTGAAGGGAAATTAGTTAAATGGTTACAGAACATATATTTTTAATATGTTCCCCAATTTTTGGTAAATAAAATATGTTGTGCAATAAACAGTGGTAAAGCAATACCTTCATGTTCTGATGCTCTATACGTTGCGTTAGGTGTTTTGGACAGTGGAAGTGGTCCGGATTATGGGTGTCGCGAAATCGGTTTAAAAGCAAAAAACGATAAACGATCAACGACGGCATCGCTATGGGAAAAGTAAACACTTTCACCGTACGCAAACTTCAGATATTCCAATGCCTCGTCATCGTAACTGATGCTACAATTAAATCGTGATGAGACATTGAAATTTCTGAAGCGTGAGTTCGGTGAATGAAAAACGTAGGAAAGGATGTAAAGGAAAAAAGAGCATGTCCAAGTGCGGACTTGACCACCAAACAGCCCTAAAACGGGAGTGAGAGCATCTCCAAGAGTCTCCTCTGGAGACCCGCTTGCTTAATTAAGGGAGGAGTTTCATTTTTGCAAATCGAAGAGGTGCCCAGAAAAAGGTTTTAGTTAAGCTCACTGATATGCTGAGGGCTGAATCCCTTAATAAAGGGGTGCATTGAATATTTTGGTCCGTGGATTCAACCCCTATAAGTGGGCTCCACGGACCACGGTTAAACAAAGTATTGACCGTTTGTTCAAGAGTGCAATTTTGCTCACACCTTTAACTACAGGTAAGCACTAGTCTGCACTACCCCCACATCAGGTGTTGCCACGTGTCCCAAACCTTGGGTTAACTTTGGACTTTGGGTTAAGTTTAGGACACGTGGCAACACCTGAGGTCCGGAGTAATGCTTACCTCTAGTTAATGTGGGTGAGCAAAGTTGCACTCTTGTTTAAGGGAGTTTCGATAGTTTTTTTAATTTTTTTGATTGGAATACAACAACAACAGGAATACAGGAATACAAGATTACAGATCCAGAACATGATTACATGATTACAACAACTGGGACCCATCGAGAATCGATTTCCAAGCGAAGCCCAGACTGGAGCACCCACGGACGGGGAGAGAGAACCCACACGAAGGATTTTTCAACCACCCACACAAAGTGGAACAACACCCATGTTTTTAAATGGGACAAGGAAAATTTGCATAATTATATGCACACCCACTGTCTTCAACCTTGGTGGTGGGGGGTTCCCAAAGGAAGGCCCACCACTATGGCAAGGGACCATGTGTGAGTTTCGATAGTTAAATAAGCTTGATTAGTGGCCTGTACACATCACATCAACACATTACAGTAATGCATTGGATAATTACATATAATAAAATCAATATTGTTGCAAACTTGCAATATTTTATTTTTAATCAAAAGTAACTCTTGCCCATTGATCTGCTGGCAGATGCATATTTGATAGGCAATGCGGACGGTCAAATGGATTTTGTAAATAGTTTTCTTTAATTGGAATTTATTTAATTTAAACTTTAAGGAGGTTTTTATTATTTTGTTTATTATTCCATAACGGAAAGTAGGTGCTCACAACTGAGAAGTGAGAACTGACTAACGGGTAATTGAGTCATTATACAAATTTGATGTGGTTGATGATTGGAGTTAACTGACATATTTTTAGTGGAGGGAGGCGATTGTTTATTTTTCAGAAAAGTTATTTGTAGTTGTCTAAAGAGAAAAACTCAGGGTCCTTGGTTGCAATTTGCGATTTTAATCCTAATATAACAGACTTAGAATATTCGTGTATACTTACTGAAGGACATCTACCGTGAAAGCATCAAAGGAGGGACTGTTATGCCGTACCTGGAACAACTTCTTTAATCGACGGCGCACCCATTCTAGTCGAAGGTATGGCGTTGTCTGTTTTGATCCTAATTTTGTTTCTGATCATATTTTTGTTTCTTTCGATTTCATTATTAAGGCTTCGTATGTATCCATAGGTAATGGGTTTCAGTCTGGCTATGGAGTGTCGAACATACAATATAATGAATATTCTATACCCAATTTGCTTGTTGCTGGAACTAGTGATGTTGTTGTACTTTGCATGTTGGCTCTAAATATTTGTTGGTTGTGTAGATTTACGTTTTTAGATTGTGCAATTCGCGACCCGTTTGAATGATATGGTTTAGTGTGATGCTGATCACATTATACTTCATACCATGGTTCTGTTTTATTGTGTGTGTTGTTGCTAGTTATAGGCCTCTTTTTTGTTAGATGCTGAACTTTAGAATTTGGTTATGATTATGTGTTATTGGTAGCGCAAGAAATATTTAGAATTTTATGGTTAGTAAACCTATTCTCAAACCGGTGGTCTTTTGAGGCTGTTATGTATTTTTAAAATTTTACTGTGCTAAAATGAAATACGCAGCTCATAAACTCAAAAAATCGTTCCTTCCAAAACTACGCAGCTTATCACTTTTTTCTTTATGACGAGTACCGGTGCTGATCCCGTCAGTAATGAGGACGACGTTATTAATGTCTTACTGGACCAGGTGCATAGGCACATCAAACTAGCCGAGTTTTTTTCCAAGTTACTTGAAGGGAAGCTTGCGTCAATGTCTTCCCGTGGGTCGTCGCTTGCGTCTAGCGCGGATATACATAAGATTAGGAAGACGTATACGGTGATAAAGCGGAATGGGGAACGACTTATTAATGACCTACAGAAGGTGAACAGATGTAACAACTGACACTCCAAAAAAACAAAAAGAACGGGAATGGAAAGTTGTATTGGGAAATCTGTTGGGGTCTTATTAGTTATATAGCTTTTATTTGGTAGTATGTTGCAGTAAAGAAAATAGTGTGGATGGCGATTGCATGATCAAATTGTGGCTGTGTTCCCGTCACCGTTCGATGACAGTATATTAAAGTATGGTATATGATTTTTTTGTTTTTTTGTGTTCGTTAATGAAGAGAAGGATGTATGGATCATATCATTTCAGTTCTGCCCAGCTTTGTCTAGTAAACATATACTAATTGATATATATCCAAATGCTGATCGTAAAATGACAATATGAAATGTACTTCACAAGGGTGGAAAACCCTATCCGGATGATGCGATGAATGTAATAGTCATAAAAAACACCACGCTTTATTGATTGCGAGACATCACCGAAATCAATTTTATACAATTTCATCATTACCTCATTCCTATGTCTATTGACAAAAACATTTATTACTGTAATTGGCTTGAAGTTGACGTAGCACTGACGCATAACACTTTGCATTTAAAATTATAACACGAATTTAAAATTTTAACACGAATCTTTACAGAGAAAGCAATACACGAGTTCAAGTTCCTAATGTAATCCCAATGGACAGATATTGCTGTGATAAGATAATCTTTTAAAATATAGGTTGTCACCGGACGTGTGGGCCGATCACGATGCAATCAATCAATCAGAAGGATATTTTGACAGGGAAAATTCAGGCAATTAATGGTTTTAAATGGCCTGACGGAAGATTACGTTGGGAAAAGAAGGATATTCTGACGGGTGGAGTGTTGGACATAGAAATAAAAAATTAAATTACAAACAGAAATAAAATTGTGTCTCTCTCTCTCTCTCTCTCCCTCGGAGTTGACTCGGACTATCTTGTGCAATCTTCTTCTTCTTGGTTTCTTATTGTGACTATTTCCAGGCGTTATTCGGATATTGGGAAAGTATCGTGTAATAATCTTTCATGTATCGTGAAAGGAGTAGTAACTAATGTTTTATATCACAACTAAGGGTAAGTATCGTGTAATAATCTTTCATGTATCGTGTAAGGAGTAGTAACTAATGTTTTATATTACAACTAAGGGTAAATAGGTAAATAGGTAAATTTCAAAAAATTTACCTATAAATTTTTTAACAATTCTTATTCAAAGATTTAATTCAGACTATTCAGTCTCCTGATTTCCTCTCACCCTATCTCCTATCTCCGACTTCCTCTCTCCCTATCTCCGACTATCTTCTGTCATCGTCTTCTGGTTCCTTTACGTCAACTACAAACCGAAACACAAACGAGGAATTGGACTCTGTGTGGAGATTTTGGTTTTGGAGTCGGTTGTAATTATTACGGTTTTGGAATTGGATTTGACATAAAATGGGGATCAAAGAAAGGTATATCAGTTTCATTATGAAAACCAATTAAAATTGGTTGTCTTCTAAACTTAAAGTTGTTCAGAAAGGAACCTCTCTGAACCTTATATCAATCAAAATTTGGGATTCATGGATTGGAGAAGCCATTTTTAAAAAATTCTTGATCCGAACCTCAACCTACCTGATATTGACTAAAAAATTCAGTTTGAAATTGTAACCCAAAAAGATATAAGGTGGAGACTGGGATCCTATTATTTTTTGATTTGATTTTACAGAAACAATGGGTTGAGTGGTCGGTTGGGATAATTTTCTGGGTTTTGTATGTATTTTTTCAAGTGTTATGTTATAACGAGGTTAATTACTTACCGGGAACGGGGGTAATGCTCAACCCCCTTAGATAGGGGGTGACTGGGTCACCAAAAATTAGCTCAGTCTTAAATTTTTGAAGGTATCGTCAGAAAATATGTGACACGGTGATCAATTGTATCGTGTATATATTACGTCCAACGTTGTTCGTTGCGTTTACATGGTGGATTTGAAATCTCTTGCCACCGTATTATCTAGGACAATTTTTTTTATCGTGTAATGTGTGTATTAAATGTTAAAGAGATGCATGGCAAAGAGGATTGCCCAAGGAATCGTCAAATCGTTTGTAAAGGTTAGTTGTTGATTACTTTACACTGACGTAATGAATATGTCGCAACCGTTTCTATTTAGTGAGGTATTAATCAAAATCATATTAATACAAAGATTAATCGGACCACTGTGTATATATGGACCATTATCGTGTAATCATTGCAACACATTTTATATCGTGTAAGGTTGGAGTAATAGTTGTTTAATCGTGTGAGAATGATGTGTTGACAATGCTTTGAAAAAGTACATCTTACACACGAGTACAATGTCCAGTGATAATGTGATTAGCTAAGGACATGCGCAAATGGTAAATAATGATTGCTGGGCGGTTATGGTGCTGGCTCACTCCGTTGTTGCGTTCGTGTAAACCTCATGTGCCATCCATGCCCTAACCAACGGCACGTGCGAACAGTGGAAATTCCAAGGTCTTTTCTTTCTTTCTAATATAAATTCAGCAAACTGGCACATGTAGACGCCGCACTGGATACTGAAAAGTCAAAACGTATACAGAAAGTATGAAAATAAATACATATATGAAGACTGAAGAAAAAATCAACTGTTGCAAAGGGTTATGCGAGAAATTAACGACTATTAATTACGTACCCATCATTTTGGGTTGGCAAATCTTTTCTGACGTAATCAACAGGCTTGAATGGTTTCGTATGTACTTGTATCCCCTTATGCTCATAGTACCCAGACTGGTGGAGAAGGGAGGGCATTAGGTAGCTGACACAGTGCATTTGCCCTAACCTCCAGGCTGCGTCGCTTTTGGCATGCACTGAGTCGTAAAAAGTGAACGCCCCATCTTCAGGGAACAGATGGCAGAGAACCCAGTGGTTACCCACATTACAGGGGATTAGAACCTACGGAGGTGAGAAAAAGATGAGAAACGGGTTTAGCAATTGATGACATGAGAAGTTAGTGATAAGGAAAAATAGTGCAGGAAAGATAACCCACCGACTTCATTTTCCACCACTCGGGTCGAACTACAATTGACCCACCGCCTCTGACAGCATCCAGAATAAATTCATCGTGGACGAAGGACATGACATCAATGTCCAAATTAGCAATCCAAGATTCCGGATTCAGTCTACCACTCTTTCGTACCCCCGAGGTCTTCGGTTTCAAGGTTTGCTTGATCGTCTCCCATTTTTTAGCAAGGTTAAGCTGTTTAAAGGATTGGTGTTACTTTGTCTGACACAGGGATGTGTTATACTGATTAAATGACTGTTGGATACGCACTTAGTCGGGTATACTTACATAGAATGAACAGTCAACCATTGTGATGTCCTGTGCATACTCGGTCTCTATGGACGAACGCCGCCTCCATAGAACATCCATAAAGCTGTCGATATGCTGATAGAATTTTGGTTTTTATTAAAAAGGATTGTTTAAGGTGTTCGGCCAAAACATAAAGGGATAAATAGCATAGACAATAAATAGCATGTACAAAAACAGTTATAATTACCAGGTTGGAGAACGGCACCGAGACGCTCCTCATATCGAGAAAATGTTGCCGAGTAAATCGCTCTTCTTGACCCACGTAAAGACTGTGGTACAACACGAAACGTATTAGATGCAAGTAAAAAAGATAGATAATAAGAGGATGAAGAGGTTAAAAAAATTAAAGTTTAAATTTACGAAATATTATCGCCGGTGTTTGTCAGGAAAGCGGCATATTGAGTGTCCAGTAAATCGTCATCATCACTGATATCAAGGAGCTGTGGCGTTTTTCCTTGCTTTTGCTGCTTCTTCCTTGTCTCAGGATCGATCCACTGTCTGTTCAGAAATTTGGATCTCTTCCGCTTCCTCGCGGTTTCTAAATCCCTTTCTGGGTAGTTGTCTGGTCTTTTTTCCAACAGAGTTATACTTTGTTCCACTGTCGGGACCTTCAAGTTGGGAACCGGAGAGCTGTAAGGTTCAAGATCGATCGTACGTTTGCAGACTATAGGGGACCCTGTAAAAGCCTGTGACGCAATAAATGCAATTAAAAGCATTGGTATATGATCAAAGAAACATTGCTATATGATCAAAGAACCTCGAAGAGTGACTAAACCGTAACTTGTATGTACCCTTTTGGATAACACGGAATAGGTAATAAGAAAGCCAAAAATAATAAATGGGTAACGCGGAATAGGTATTAAGAAAGCCAAATAGTATTGTACTCAAATAATTTTGTACTATGTAAGGACTTGGATCAGAATATGTGTACCTCAACTGCAACTTCAAATTCATCGACTTTGGGAGCATGTTCATCCGGTTTTGGGGCCTCGGAGATCTTATTATCAACTTCCTCAAGTTTGTCTTTTTTTTCGGCAGGGTCGGAGGCAGTGACATGCACATTGTACTGATTCTGTTCAGCTTCATTGACTTTGGGAGGATGTCCATCTGGTTTTGCGCCGTCGGAGTCCTTATTATCATTTGCCTCAGTTTTGTCTTTTTTGTTGGCAGAGTCGGAGGCATTCCCATGCACATTGTACAGATTGTCATGCATCGCCTTCTCCAGATAAGCAGGCATCAACTTCGGAAGAATGTCATTCAGTGCCTGAGGGAGGACCTTAGGGAGCACATCATTAAGTGCCTGAGGAAGTACCTTGGGTAGAACGTCATACAGCACCTTTGTTATCACCTCAGAAGTATTTTTTTCCGTAACCTCATTAGGCAACACATCCTTCACCGCTGTCTGGGGAAGCACCCTGGGAAGAACGTCAAACAAAACCTTTGTCATCATCCCACACATACTTTTATATGTAACCTCCTTTGGGTCAAGGTCATCCATGCCGTTTGGATTGGGTGTAGTCTCAAGAGATTCGTTGTTGGCAAACAGTGTCCTCTGAACCGAAGGTGGACACGATTTTTGATGGGAATCGATTTGTTCCTTTTTATTCTTGGTTTCCTGGTTGTCCAAATCCGGAATACCACCAGGCAATTCACACCCTACTTCATCACTAATAGACTCACTTCGATACGGCTGGGCAGGGCATCCCAGATGAACAAATCTGTCACAGACGTAATCCATGTCAATTGATTTGAAGTAGGTTTGCTGTGTTTCGGCTGGAGTAGGTTTTAGGTCCACTGTTACCAACTGCACATCAGCACATATCACAGGATTAATGTTAATGTTAAAGTGAGATAAATATCTAACATGACAATTATGTATATACACACATACATTGCATCTGTCGAAAAACAATTCATCGAACCCATTTGAAGCGTTCAAAAACTCCCAGTTTTTGAACCGTGGATAACTCCGCTCGCGACGAATGCCAATTACGCCGGTCAGAGAAGGAAATCTTTCAACGGCCCAAACCTATTAACGTTTTCATTAAATAGCGTTATAAACATGTGTCAGGAAATGGATCCAGTCAATCGGCATTGCATAGTGGTCGGTGTACATACCTGAAAAGAGAGAAGAAATCCGGAAAGGTTGTAAGTGATGGAAGCATTTCCTTTCGAAGTACCTGCGTTCTGTGATTCTTGTTTACCTTCTCCTTCAACACCTGATTTGATTGTTTTGGAGTATGACTCATTCTTGTCTGCTTCGGGTTTGCTTTCAGTCTTTTTAATTCTTCTTCTTTTTGCATTTTCTTTGGAAGGACCTGCTTCATCGGGTTTGCTTTCACTCTTTTTAATTCTTCTTCTTTTTGCATTTCCTTTGGAAGGACCTGTGTCCTGTGATTCTTGTTTACCTTCTCCTTCAAAACCTGATTCGATTGTTTTGGGTCTCAGATTGTCAACGTTGTTGTGTATAGCATTTTTCAGCCGGTTCAAAGTATAACTATACACGTATGAACCCCATGGAAAACCTTCGAAAGCTACTTCGTCATCCAATAATGCAAACATCCATAGCGGTACACGGTCACGTGGGTCGACAGTGCATAAGACATATCCTATAACCAACAGATTTGCCATCTTCAGGCCATCTTCACCTTGATCGTCGGTCAGTTGTTTAAAAGTTTGGAACACAGAATTGTACGCAGTTTGGTTCTGGAAATGTCTTGCGTATAGGCTGTCCTTCGTTGGAGTAATCGCCTTTATTATTCCTTCTGGCAATTTACCCATTTTTAGCCCAGAACATAGGCAAAACTCAACTTGACCGAAACGGTGTTGTTGCCTACCCAGCCCAAACCACATTTCGTCATCTCGAGGTGGTGATGCTTTTTCAGACGTACTGGTATAATTCGATCTGCCTTTTCAGAATAGAATGCAAAACCTTTCCATGTGTAGTGACGGGCAAATGCAGACCAAGGTAATGACCGAAAGGTCCTTGCTTAAACTGCTCTAAAACGTTTAATCTGCCTAATACGTTGCCAATGTCAACAATAATGTTACAGTGCTGCCGACCTCTCGAGTTTATCCTTGCATTGATCCATCTCTCATGATCCGGATATAAGAAGGTTCTCGCGTTTGGGTCCAAAGCCATCTGAAAATAATAGGGGGAATATATATGAAATAATGCCAGGTCGTGTAAAAACCATACGTAATTCGTGTAAAAACTATACGTAATTCGTGTAAAAACTATACGCAATTCGTGTAAAAATCATAGCCAATTCGTGTAAAAACCATAGGCAATTCGTGTAAAAACCATAGGCACTTCATGAAAGCATAGAAAAACAGAATTATAAGAGGCTAACATGAAAAGGTAATGAAAAGTAATTGAAAGCCATGGGAGATGATTGTGATGGCATCATGGAAAGTCATATAAACATCATGGAATCGAAAGCATCATGGAATGTTAGCCTTCGTTATGGCATCATGGAAACAAAGTCATGTTAACATCATGGAAAGTATTGCAACGTCATGGAAGGTCATGTAAAGTCATATAAACATATCATGGAATCGAAAGCATCATGGAATGTTAGCCTTCGTCATGGCATAAGTAAAGAAAGTCATGGCATCATCATGGAAAGTATTGCAACGTCATGGAAGGTCATGTAAACATCATTGAATGTCATGGAAACGTCATGAAAAATGAATTGAATGTCATGGAAACGTCATGAAAAATGCCATGTCCAGATTCATGAGTGCTTCATGGAACGTTAATCTTGGACATGAAATCATTTAATGTCATGGCAACGTCATGAAAAATCATATTAACATCATAAAATGTCATGGAAACGTCATGGAATGTCAAGAATCATGAATGTATCATGGAACTTTAATCTTGGACATGGCATCTTGTTTGGCAACATCATGAATGTATCATGGAACTTTAATCTTGGACATGGCATCTTGTTTGGCAACATCATGGAAATCAAGATCATGGAAAGCTTCATGTAAAGTCTAAGGGGATATGGCAACATCACGGAAAGCTTCATGTAAAGGGTTTTTTTTTTTTGGTGAACCATCGAAATCATGGAGACCGGTGTTGGGTCCTAAACGATTGATGGGAAAATCATGGTAAAAATCAAGACCCAAATCGGGAAGGGGGAATTAATTCAAGATTAAATCCAGATTTCAAGTAATTTCAGATTTCCAAACAAACCCTAATATCAAATCAAATGTAATTAGGGATCGTGCCGATGAAGGGATAGAGGATATCAAATCAAAGGAAATTATTAGGGATCGTGCCGATTAAGAACACACCTAATCCGATCCTACCTCGTATCCACACACGGTGGTCGTCAGGGTATTTAGTGGTCACCTGCGGTCGTCGTTCTTTTCTGAGTATCCACACACTATGGCTTTCCCGTTTCCCTTTCCAAGGCTTTTCCGTTTCCCGTTTTCCCTCCCTTGCGGCCTGCGGTCGTCGTTCTTCAGTGTGGCTTTCTCACTTTTGAAGCTTTTGTTACTGGTGCCTTTCCGTTTCCGTTTTGTCTTTTGAACCAAGATTCTATAACAAGGGTAATTTTGTCTTTTAGTAGAACAATTAGATGTCAGATCAGAAGAATTCGAATAGGGGTAAAATTGTAAGATCAGGTATTTAAATACAATAAAGTCGTCTCCACTCTCCAGGGGTATAACTGTCAAACCCCCCACTAACTTCCACCACACAATCCATGATCCATGATCATATTGGTTGATCCATGATCATATTGGTTATATTTGGTTTTTTAAAAACTAGTGGCTATATGTGGTTTTGGCATCTTAACGGTGGCTATATTTGAAAACCCCCCCAAAAAAAATCGAAATATGAAAATGTTTTTTTATTTACTCTTGTAGGTATGTGATTACCGAGAGAACTTTAATTATTTCATTAGTCTTAGAAATTCTGAGTTTAATCGAATCTAGTTGAAACAATTCAATATTTAATATATCTTTTTTTTAATTGACTTTTTAATATATATTACTGTTAATAAAAAACTAAAATATTCATAAGTTTTTTTTTCTTTAACTATTAATCAGAGATTGATGGAGAAAGTATGGAAACATGATTTATTTATTTTTTTTAAATGGAAAGAGATTAATTAGGAGAGAGTGTTTAATATGGTAATAACAAATTTAGAAGAGAAAGTTAAATACGTAATATTTAATCTAATGATTTAGGAGAAAGAATATTTTTTTTAATAATTTTAGTTTGGAGTGTCTTTAATTTTTTTTTTTTTTTTTTGTCTTGTTTAGTAATTTTAATTTAGGTTAAAATTGTCATTAATGAAAAAAATTAAATTGGAGTGTGAATAGATAATTTGTGGATTGTAAGGAGAAGCTCTCTTTTAATAAAAGTTGGGTGTGTAAATCATAATTACGGGTGTCAATATCGCCACCCTATTTGTATCTCTCCAATATTGTGTGTGCACGGTGCAACCGAAATAAGTAAATTTTTATAATTCAAACATTATCCAAAAATAAAATTATTAAAAAGAATAATATAAATATATCTTGTATACAATATTAAAAAAATTTACTATTTTAATAAATATAATTAGTTACGTACATAAATATTATTTATTTATCAATTAAAAACTAAATAGTGATTATTTAAAATTATAAATATTTTTCTCTAAAATTGGATTAACATAAGTGGAAAAAGAAAAAAAAAATAATAGCTATAAAGAAATTAAGGAGAAAAAAATTATTGAATTTAATTTAAAAAAAAAATAAAATTAGTAGTGCTAGAATCACTCTCTCAGCTCACTCTCTCAACTCACTCTTTTTTTTTTTTTATAATGTAACATGTGGACAACATTTATTTTTGAGGGATGCTATTGGCACACACCCTACTGATCTATTTATGCCCCACTTTTTTAATTATTTAGTATTTTTTTTTTCCTTTATCAAAATTAGTAAAAGAGACATACAATTTAAGAAAAAAAATATTATGTAAAGTAAATCTAATAAAACCTCACATTCCTTTTCAAAAAAAATAAAATAAAATAAAATAAAAACCAATGTTATTTTAATCCTTTTCTTGAAATATATTTTTTTTCATAACTCTTAAACCCTAAAAACTTGTACTGGATCTTATTTAAACAATATATCAAACACTTTTGGTACATTAGACAGATGAGATATTGATTATTATTTAATCTCATTACTCTTTTAGAATCTGAAAGTGAAATGGTGATAACCAAAATAAATACTTGCTCTTTACTTCTTGTTTCGTTTTGTTTGTGGGTTGTTTCGTTTTTTCTCTCTGTGTTTTGTCTTGGGTTGCACTTTTCTTAGGGATGTTTGTTTGTTTTTTGTCTTGTGACTTCCTGGTCTTTTATATAAAGCTTGGGGCCCGTTTGTTTTTCTCGTTTGAAGTCTGAAAGCCGGTGAAATGTCTTACTAAGAAATTTTTTTTTTTTCACCAACTGAAGTCTGACAATCAATCAAAAACGTCTGAGAAAAAAAAGCTACAAAACTTGGCTTTCATCTTAACTGAAAAGAGTGAGGAGAACTTTTAACCTCTATTCCCCGTTTTATCCCTAACAAAGCAGAAGAGGACTCTTGCATCATCGGCATCCTCTTCACCTGAAGATGATTAATTTCTTCAACAACCACTAGCATATCCATCACAACAAGAAACACAACTGATTTTAGGTCCCAAAGAATCAATCAATCCAATACAATCTCCGAATTTGATCTGAATGCTTTGAAGATTAGAATAAGAAAAAAAAATCTTTAAATGGGTGATGGGTGGGGTTGAAAGAGATGGTTAGATATTTAAATGAGAGCAAAGCATATACATACAACCAAAGAGAAACAAACAACGGCACCGAAAAAAGGGAGGGAAACTCCAGCAACGGTGGCGGGAGCAGGCGAGGGAGCCAAATCCTAAGCGAAGACTGCGGAGAAGAAAGCCATGGCGACTAAAGCGAGGACCCTCTATGCTTCTTTTTTCTGTTTTTATGTTTTTATGCTCCTTTGTTTGGCTCTTGCTTAGAGATTGAAATGGGTTTATAGGTTGAAAGAGAGATTGTTGTTGTTGTTACTGTTGATCATAAGATTATGTGAGATATATTATCTCTAAATTTAATTTATATTTTATAATCTATTCATTAATTTATATATATATATATTTAAATAATCATAAGGGTCAAATTGTCTTTTACTAGTTTTCAGATATTGATATTCAGACATCAGAAAACAAAAAACAAACACGTTCCTAAGACTTCAGATTTCAGACCCAATTTAGATTTCTGACCCAAGTCTTCAGACAAAAAAACAAACACCACCTTAATATTACAAAAAAAAAAAAAAAAAAAACACTAAAAAAAGAAATAAGAAGAAAAAAAAAATTTGTTCATGAGAGGTGAGAAAAAGACAAGACTAGAGATAAAGAGATCTGAGATAGATAGAGATATTAGAGATGAGTTTATTAAGTTTGAAAAATAAGTAAAATGGTAGTGAAAGTATAAATAAACGAGTCCTAAAATAATCTAGAGGGGGGGTGAATAGATTTTTAATCACCTATTACCAATTTTTGCGATTAGTCAATATTCAAAGAACAACCCCTAACTAGTCAAAGAGAACAAGTGTAAAATGCGGAAAGTAAATAACACTTGTGTTTTTACATGGAAACCCACACGGGAAAAACCACGGGTTGTTATGTGCGCCACACACAAACCTCAATCCACTAATTATAAAGGCAATTACAACCTAGGTTGACCACGTCAAACCTCACACGGTTACTAATCTACCAATACTACCCGCAGGCCTTCAAAAGTGAATCTAGTCCAATGCTTGCAATCTACCAATGGCAAATACAAGACTTGTCTCTAAAGTGAAGAGATAACACAACTTAAGGTGAATATATGCAGTATTCAAGATTCTAAAATGTAAGGTTAGACATTCAAGCTTATCTAGGCATGGATGAGCATGTTAGACATTCCTAGATATCATTTTGCTAGATGACATTCATATAACATAGCTAAATTAGCAAAAAAGGTCCTATATGCAATGTCTACCGCAATACAACTCACAAACACAATAAAGAAGCTATCTTAAACCTATTCAAGTCATAAAAAAGCAATCTTGAGACAAGTTATGAAATAAAGAAGCTATCTTGTAGTGAAAGAACATGTGAAGAATGCAAATGATGTTCTAACTACAAGTCATGTAAGCAAAGATGAAACCCTAAAGAAAATCAAACTAGAACATCCTAGATGACATATCAAACATGCAAGAAAGATGGGTTTTTGTGTTTTGAGTAATAAAAATGGAGTCTTGATACCTTGGCTTTGAAGTTGCTCAAAAGTGCTCTCAAAGGTGTAATTTTTGCTCTAAAAAACGAGCCAAGGCTATCAAGTAATATATATAAGAGATCCAAAAGAAATGACGTCGTTTTGAAGAAAAACGATTCAGATCCTGCCATTTGCGCTGGTGTGGCGCTGGACGACCAGCGCACCTCACCAGCACACGCCCTTAAAATTTGAAAGGGCGCTAGACGAGCGGCGCCACTGAGGGGCTCAAGACTAGCGGCAACATTCTCGACAAGTTGCGCTGGTCACGACCAGCGCACGACCAGCGGCACTCCACTGGAGGAGATGCGCTGGTAGCTTGCGCCGGTGCAGACCAGCGCACGATCAGCGGCAGTCCACTCCCTTAAGCACACATACACACGTGCAAGGTCAAAACAAAAGGAATGCAACCTAAGGCTAACAGATGCCAATATAAACACAAGATGCAATCAATGAACATTTGCAAGTGATGTGAGTGTGTGCAACTACATCTCTTCAAATTAGAGTTAAGTCAAGCGAATTACCATACTAGAAGCACTTGAAGTCCACAATGAGGTTCTTTGAACTTTGATGAGGATTTCTTCACTTCTAAGCTATCCTTACAAATTGAACCCCATTATGGTTTTGTCAACGAAATGAGCCAATCAAAAATGAGGCATTTACAATCTCCCCCTTTGGCTATTTCGTCACAAAACCAACACTCACATAGTATCCTCACAAAACAAAAAATGGTCAACAAAAATTTTCTACATTACAATAAAGCTCCTAGTCTAAGTCTTGAATATCTTCAAGTTAATTCCAAGCTTGTAGAAAATTCCACCCTACACACAATCAACAAGAAATATACCTTCCAAGAACAAGTGAGAGATGTGCTAGAGACAAGATTAATTGCAATTGCCAAGGAGAATAATCAATACAATCAATAGAAAATGTAATCATGCAATGCAATGCAACTCCCCCTAAATGCAATCATCTCCCAATATGGGTTACTCACTCTCAATTCCCCCTAAAAGCAATGCCAATAGCACAAATTTACCCAAAACCTTACTCCCCCTTTTTGTCATGAGATAGGCAAAGGGAGTCTCCCCTAATAGGTAAGCATTAGCAAGGAGAGCTTGTAGCACGAGCACATATGCATAATCATATAAGCAATTTTATGCACCTCAATCAAGTAAGAGAGATTCAAGGAGTGTTATTTTAAGAAAATGTGTGACAAGGATGCTTTGCATGCAAGACATGTTGCATTCAAGTTCAAAAGCAATGGTATTTAGCAAAGCAAATAACAAAGGTTTCCTAAAAGAATTCAAACCAATTTCACCCTTTGTCATGGAAAAAGCAAGGATATAGAATTTTAGCATGTCAAAATAAAGAGCAACTATATCCAACTTTATAAGCAAAACAAGACATGAGCGACTTTGCACCCTATTTGATTTTTCCGGGTAAGATACATGTATGATAGTAGCCTTGTTCTACAAATAAAGAAAGAGAGACTTTGGATATTAAGATCCTTATTGATTTAAGTCTCAATATTGTTTTTGCACACATTTGCATTCAACATTTGCAATCAAACATTTCACATTTTCATCTCATACTTTTCAACTAAGCATGTCATTAAAAAGAATCATCATGTCATGGAGATCAATTAAAGGTCATTCAAAAAGTACTTCTAAGTACATCTCTTATTCCAAAAATGCATGTTTGAGCATAAATATGACATGGATTGCAAGCAAGGCAATGTAGCACACTTATTAAGAAAATACATATAAGTATGTACAACCAATCATCTCAAGCAATTAACTAAGAGGCATAAAATATTTTAATGTAACACAATGCATGATCATGCAACTTTGCTCTCTTTGCTTGAGCTCCCCATATGGGGTCAAGACATGCCATTTCAACCCAAGTGACAAATCCCAATAGACTTGCTAAGGTTCCCAAATCGAAGGGTGTCTAAGGGCTTTGTAAACAAATCCACTAATTGGTCATTTGTTCCCACATGTTCCAATGCAATAGTTTTGCTCTCAACTAGTTCTCTTATGAAATGGTATCTAATGTCAATGTGCTTTGTCCTAGAATGTTGGACGGGATTTTTAGAAATGTTAATAGCACTCATGTTATCACAAAATAAGGTAAGAGTACCTTGCTCCAAGCCATAGTCGGCTAGCATTTGTTTCATCCACATCAATTGAGTGCAAGCACTACCGGCGGCAATATATTTCGCCTCAGCCGTGGATAGGGAAATTGAGTTTTGCTTCTTGCAAAACCAAGAAACCAAATTGTTCCCAAGGAAGAAGCAACCGCCCGATGTACTCTTCCTATCATCACAATTTCCCGCCCAATCGGCATCACTAAATCCAACAAGACTTGTTTTAGTGTCAAAGGAGTACCATATCCCATGATTTGAGGTACCATTCACAAACCAAATGATCCTCTTCACCATAACAAGGTGAGATTCTTTAGGATTAGCTTGGTACCTAGCACAAACACTCACACTAAAACAAATATCAGGCCTACTTGTGTTCAAGTAAAGCAAGCTACCTATCATGCCACGATATAGACTTTGTTCCACATCCTTTCCACTAGCATCTTTGCTAAGTTTCAAGGTGGTGCTCATGGGTGTGTCACAATGTTTGGCATTCTCAAGCCCAAACTTTTTCACTAGGCTCTTAGCATACTTAGCTTGGGATATGAAGATCCCATCATGCATTTGCTTGATTTGCAAGCCTAGGAAATAATTTAGTTCACCAACCATGCTCATTTCAAACTCATGAGATATGACATCAACAAATTGTCTAACTTTGGATTCGTTGGTGGAACCAAATACAATGTCATCAACATAAATTTGAGCTATGAATAGCTCATCTTTAGTGCACTTGATGAACAAAGTCTTGTCAACACTACCTCTTGAGTAGCCATTGTCAACAAGATAAAGAGTGAGGCGCTCATACCAAGCCCTCGGTGCTTATTTCAACCCATATAGAGCCTTCTTGAGGCGATAGACATGAGAGGGGTGGTATGGATCCACAAACCCCTTGTAAGGTTTATGATTTGTATTGGCTTAATTCCATTGCAAAACACTCTATGATTGTATTAGTTGTTGCTTAGGACATTATTTGAAGAAAGGAAGCTCAAAGAGTGAAGAGCAACATCTTGTGCAAAAGTCGTCTTCAAGAGGTGAAAATCGTCAAAGGTAAAACTTGACTTCCACCCTCTTGCAAGGCGTTAGCGCACACACACACAATTCATACATGTGTGTCCCTGCATCGTGGTTCAAACATTTGGTATAACACATTCACACACTTCATAGCATGCTCATGCATTGATCTTGTATTGACAAACATTGTGAAATTGCATGCTTTGTGACTATCTCTTTGATATGGCATGTTTGTGTGAATATGTGTTTATTTGTTTTCGTATTTTGTGTTTAGGACTTGAACATGTTCTTATTTAATGCCTTATAAAGTTCCGGTCGTTTCGGTTACTCATACATAAGGTTTCGAGTCCAAACAAGTTGACTATGCTACTTTTCGTTCTCATTTGTTGTGTTGACTTCATCGTCGGATTCCGAGATGATTTCTCAACCATTTTTCAAAGTTGAGTAGTCGTAGTCGTGCGTGAGGGAGTCACGGTTCGTAATCCGAAAACGGATTCAAAATCGGAGGTTGGATACTCAAGATATGGGGCAACGAACTGAGGGAGCGCGCGAGAGGAGTGTGAATCACGTGTGGCCACTTGGCCAGCCCGTGTGGGAGGCCGTGGGCCCCACGGGCAAGGGAGCCCTCTGCTCCCGTGGGCCCCACGCGCCCCCCACGGGGTGCTGATGTGGCAGCACGTGATTCGCTCGTAAATTCTTTCCTTTCCCTCCTTTTAAGCCAACCTCCTTCCCTCCACACTTATGCAATTTTTTTTTGAAGAACACCTCAATCCCGCATCAGTTTTTCAACATTTTTTGTTTACTTGTTTTGATCATATCTCTCTCATACGAACTCGAAATCATTCGATTCAAAAACCAAAATTGTTGGTCTCGAAGAGAGCTACAAACCCCAAGCATTTCCAGAGGCATTTGACTTCGGCATTTTTCTCAGCTGGTCCATTTCCAGTCCGTGGTCAGTGTATGATTTTCAACTTCTTCTTTTTCAATTTCATCTTTGATCAACTATTGATTCTTTCCATTTGATTGATGAAATTTGTTAAGAAGTATGTTAGATCACATGCTAGGGTTATTTGATCATTTGTTAATTGAGATTTAGCTTTGTGATTAGTCTTGAACATTTATGTGCTAAACTTGATTTATCATGAAATTGATTCTAGAAAATATATGTGTGATGTGCTTCATGTTATTTTCTATGTTTTATTTCATGATCTAAGAACTAGGTTTTTAGTGTGCTAAATTGAATATTGATACCTTTGTTCTTATTGATTTGCATGTCTTGATTTCTAGATAACATTTGTGATTGTGTGTTGAAATCATATTCTAGACTATCATTGAACATGTACATTTTGCTTGATTGATCATCTAGCTTAATTTGATTGTGCTTGCATCATTTGCATCACTTAGATCATTGCCTTGTGAAAGGTTGAAGTCTCTTGCAAAGTGAGTGAAGCTTTGTCTTGAGCAAGAAGTCTTGGCTAGGAAAGTGTTCCGGATAGCCAAGCAAGAAGTCTTGATTAGAGTCGGGAGGACTCGGATAGTCAAGCAAGAAATCTTCCTAGAGACGTGAGCGTCTTGGATAGGAAGTTGCTTTCTAGAGGTGTAGGACACATCTCGGATAGGAAGTAGGCTTGGTAGTTCACTTGCCCGAGGGTAGATTAGGAGGTGATAGCTTGAGCGGATATCATGTGTTGATAGCTTGAGTGTGTAAGTCCTTTTCGTATAGTGGATTGCTTTGCCGGTGGTTGTGGTATCAACCCGTGGATGTTTCCTCTTTGAGGTTTTACCACGTTAAAATCATTGTGTTCAATTTTGCTTTACTTTCTTTTATCTTCCATATATTACATTGTTTGCACATCTTGTAAATTGATTAACTCTTGTCTTAGTGAAATCAATTCATTTGCTAAATCTTATCAAGTGTGTAATTTTCCGCATTATTTTTAATTGGAAGAATTTGGAGCCTATACCTATTCACCCCCCCCCCCCCCCCCCCCCCCTCTAGGTATATTTACAGTATATTGCTTAAGGGAATTTCAATTGGTATCAGAGCAGGTGTCTAGAAGTAATTAGATAGATCCATATTATAGTGTTTGTGTTTTGTTTTGTTGTGTTTTGTTGTGTTTGTTCATTTTTGTAGCTATGGGTGATTCAATGCCGGAAGGTGCCTTTAGTGCTAGACCTCCACTCTTGGATAGTGGTAACTACACCTTTTGGAGAAATACAACGAAAGCCTACATTAGAGCATTCAATGATAAAGCATGGATGAGTGTGAGTGATGTAGTAGAGGAAAAGGAGTCCTTGGATGATAGAGAATCTACTAGCAATCACATTGCTCACGTGGCTATATATGAAGGAAGATTTGAGGATAGTAGTGAAGACTCCTCAAGTATTGAGGAAAGTGAAAACTCTTCTAGTAGTGAAGATAGTGAAATCTCCTCCACTGATGAAGAGTTCAAAGCCTCCTCAAATCAAGATTATATAAGCTTCAATAACAAGATCCTTCAACAAAAGAATGAAGAGAACAACAAGTTGAAGTTGATCAATGCCAATTTAGTGGTGATCTTTAAAGCTCTTGTCAATGAAAAGAAGATGTCTTTGGAGAAGATGAGCAAGCAAAGTGAAGTCATCAAGGAGCATGAAAAGACCATTGAAAAGTGTGTCTCAAAGGTTGAGGAAAGTGCTCAAGAGCTAGATGATCTAAAAGAAGACTTTACTATGAAGTTGTTTGCCATGGAAGGAGAGATTAAGCAAAAAGAGAACTCTTTAAGTATCATGAAGATAAAAGAGTGTGAGCTTAAAGATGAAGTCAAATCTCTTAAAGAGTCTATTAATGGTATGAAGATTGGAGCCATTAAGCTTGATGAAGTAATAAAGCTTGGAAAGCATCATGGAGATATGAGTGGCTTGGGCTTTGTAGAAGAAGTTAAGAAGACTCCTACAACCAAGAACAAGTCAAGAAAGTCCAAGAAGAAGAAAGACTCAACTACTATTCCTTCCAACATCAAAGACAAAGGCAAGAAGAGCAATGGAACTTCTCAACCGACTTCTCAACCAAAGCATGCACACCAAAAAGGTAACTTTTCTAAATTCATTCCGGTTTGTCATTATTGTAATGTGGTTGGTCACATTAGGCCTAAGTGTTATGAATATGCTAGGCAATGCAAACTAGGAAATGTGGAACATGATAAAAATGTGAAAAAGTTACCTAATCATTCTCCTAAGCATGAGTTTAAGTCTAGAGCTAGACATAACATCTCTAAGTTTGTCCCGGTTTGTCATTTTTGCAATATTGTTGGGCATATCAAACCTAAATGCTATGAGTATATTAGACAATGCAAACTTAGGAATGAGATGCATGCTAGGGAGATGAAAAGACTTCCTTTGGTTGTTTCTAAACATGTTAGGGCATTAGAGACTATGCATGATGAACATGTTAATGAAAAGAATTCAACAAGGAAAGTTTGGGTTAAGAAAAATAATGTGCATTCTTGTGAAATAGATAAATCTTCTTTGAAAGTTTCTAAACATGACAATAGCTTTGATGCTTTGAGAAATGTGCATATTGATCATATTCATGTGAAGAAACCTACCAAGAAAATTTGGATTGAAAAGAATGACATGCATGTTAATAATAATCATGTTAAGAAATATGTTGAGAAGAAGTTGGTTAAGAAGAGTGTTAACCATGATCATTTGAAGAGTCTTGATGAAATATTTGTGCGTGGCAAAAATGTTGACTTTAATATGAGTGATGTTTTCATGAAGAAGATAGTTGATGATTTATCTTCTAGATTTCATATTGCCATGCGTAATGATCATGATGTTGTTTGTGTTGGTTCACCTAAGACCAATATGGTCAAAGGTGAGTGCTCTCATACTTGATTGAGTAGCACATTTGAGAATTTTTTGTTCTTATTTGATAAGAGTTCTAAGTTTGATGCTTGACTATGCCATTTTTAATGTGCTAGGTCTAGTATTCAAACTTGGTGTCTCTAGTCAATACATGAACTTAATATTCTCATATTCACTATGATAGTCAAAATTTGTTGATTAACTTTAAAGAAGTTGAATTTTGAAATCTATTTGGTGAAAGTTTGTGTTAAGACTTTTAGAGAAAGTCATTTTTATGTAATTGTTTGAGTTGAAAGTGTTTGGTCTTTATTTTCTTGGGATGACACATCAACAACTTGTTGTCATGAGGACAAACAAGCCAAGAAAGCTCATAAAAAGAGCGGAGACCTTTCATTAGTGAAAAAGCTTGCTAAGGTATTTCTCTACTCTAAAAGCTTGCTTTCTATTTCATCTTTTCAACTCTATATATGCATGATATCATTGCACATAGATATTAGGCATCATTTCATTAGAGAACATGTTGAACATTCTATTGTTTCTCTAAAGCATGTGCCTACTAAAAATCAACTTGCGGATTTGTTTACTAAGTCCTTGGACAAAAAGAGGTTTAAAACTCTTCAAAGATCCATTGACATGATTTGTGTTGATTATTGTCTATGTGTGATTGTGAGTGGCTTGATGAGCAAAACTCTAATTGAAAATCAATATCTTTGAGAGCTACTCACTTGAGAAGTAATGATCTTAAACAAGTATCTTTTATTGTTTCTAGATCATGCACTTGAGCTTGAAAATCATTTTTTTTGAAAAGTGCACTAATGCTTCTCTTATATGTTTTAGTTTTGAGTATATGTGGTTGAATATGTGTAGATAATGGATGCATCTAGAAGTTTATTGTTAAGTACATGATAGATGACCTATGGTATGTATCCATTTTGCTTCGGCACTACATAGTAATCAACGAGCACCCTCATGGAAAGGGCTACGCCATTGTGATGAGTGAAAGCCGCCATGAGGAGTATATGTTTTTGTTAGTAAAATCAAAGAAGTGTTGAAATGAATCATAAAAAAAAATTTCTTTGATTCAAGCCTAAAACAAAACAAAAAGGCTTATGGTGTATAGTTGAGAATTGTGAAAAAGCTCAGGTTGACAAATAGAAACGGGAAAACGAGCCACATGCACACACACGCTCATATGTTGATATCTATTCATTTTAAAAGCAAAAATCCGGATGAATATCGGTTTGACCTATTTTTGGAAAGGCTTTAGATGGATAGGTGTGGATAGAGTTTGCATGTTGATATCACAATTACTCCTACTATATATTTGAGAAGCATTCACACACACACATTTTGCTTATGTGCTTGATTCATTAGCAATGTGAGAATATTTTTGTGAGATTAATGAAAATCTATGATTCTCTCTTGGACTTTGACAAGTTATGAAATATTTTCTCTTATTGCTTGATTGTGTGATTGTGTGATGTCCCTTGTGAACAAATCTACTTGTTGATAATATGTGGAGCATATGTTAAGGGGGAGCTTTAGTTTATTCAACTTTCGCTTTCTATACGATTTGTTTGCTTAATATCTCGTTCTTTATCTCTTGTGTCCCTTGTCTATTCCTTGACAAAAAGGGGGAGAAAATGTATACCTCACCATGTTTGATATTGGGGAGTTTTTGTATACTTCATACCTTGTGTGGAAATTGTTCCAATTGTGTGAATCTTATTCCTCTTTGTGCTTAATTGTGACTTTGTCTTAAGGGGGAGAATTCTTGTCTTAAGGGGGAGAAAGAAAGAATTCTTTCTTGACAATGTTAAGGATAGTTGATTCTTGGAAATTGGGAAACTAAGGGAATGCTTTAACTTGAACATATTTTATTCACTTGAGATAATGCATTTGTGTATGAGATAAGGGATATCTTCTATGTTTGTTATTTGGTTAAATAACTCACCATTCTTCTTTAGAGAAGATCTCTTGTTTTGGTTGCTATTTTCTCTCATAGGTACTTTGAAGACCGAAAGAGGAATTCTTGAAGACTTGAAGATTTTTTAGTCTAGGAATTTCTTTGTAATGTGAGATTGAGAGTATGCTATCATCTTGAGTTTATTTGAGAGAAACATTGTATGGTGAGGTTGAGTGTTTTTGCCATGGAATAGCCAAATGGGGAGATTGTAAGGTTTATGATTTGTATTGGCTTAATTCCATTGCAAAACACTCTATGATTGTATTAGTTGTTGCTTAGGACATTATTTGAAGAAAGGAAGCTCAAAGAGTGAAGAGCAACATCTTGTGCAAAAGTCGTCTTCAAGAGGTGAAAATCGTCAAAGGTAAAACTTGACTTCCACCCTCTTGCAAGGCGTTAGCGCACACACACACAATTCATACATGTGTGTCCCTGCATCGTGGTTCAAACATTTGGTATAACACATTCACACACTTCATAGCATGCTCATGCATTGATCTTGTATTGACAAACATTGTGAAATTGCATGCTTTGTGACTATCTCTTTGATATGGCATGTTTGTGTGAATATGTGTTTATTTGTTTTCGTATTTTGTGTTTAGGACTTGAACATGTTCTTATTTAATGCCTTATTGAGTTCCGGTCGTTTCGGTTACTCATACATAAGGTTTCGAGTCCAAACAAGTTGACTATGCTACTTTTCGTTCTCATTTGTTGTGTTGACTTCATCGTCAGATTCTGAGATGATTTCTCAACCATTTTTCAAAGTTGAGTAGTCGTAGTCGTGCGTGAGGGAGTCACAGTTCGTAATCCGAAAACGGATTCGAAATCGGAGGTCGGATGCTCAAGATATGGGGCAACGAACCGAGGGAGCGCGTGAGAGGAGTGTGAATCACGTGTGGCCACTTGGCCAGCCCGTGTGGGAGGCCGTGGGCCCCACGGGCAAGGGAGCCCTCTGCTCCCGTGGGCCCCACGCGCCCCCCACGGGGTGCTGATGTGGCAGCACGTGATTCGCTCATAAATTCTTTCCTTTCCCTCCTTTTAAGCCAACCTCCTTCCCTCCACACTTATGCAATTTTTTTTTGAAGAACACCTCAATCCCGCATCAGTTTTTCAACATTTTTTGTTTACTTGTTTTGATCATATCTCTCTCATACGAACTCGAAATCATTCGATTCAAAAACCAAAATTGTTGGTCTCGAAGAGAGCTACAAACCCCAAGCATTTCCAGAGGCATTTGACTTCGGCATTTTTCTCAGCTGGTCCATTTCCAGTCCGTGGTCAGTGTATGATTTTCAACTTCTTCTTTTTCAATTTCATCTTTGATCAACTATTGATTCTTTCCATTTGATTGATGAAATTTGTTAAGAAGTATGTTAGATCACATGCTAGGGTTATTTGATCATTTGTTAATTGAGATTTAGCTTTGTGATTAGTCTTGAACATTTATGTGCTAAACTTGATTTATCATGAAATTGATTCTAGAAAATATATGTGTGATGTGCTTCATGTTATTTTCTATGTTTTATTTCATGATCTAAGAACTAGGTTTTTAGTGTGCTAAATTGAATATTGATACCTTTGTTCTTATTGATTTGCATGTCTTGATTTCTAGATAACATTTGTGATTGTGTGTTGAAATCATATTCTAGACTATCATTGAACATGTACATTTTGCTTGATTGATCATCTAGCTTAATTTGATTGTGCTTGCATCATTTGCATCACTTAGATCATTGCCTTGTGAAAGGTTGAAGTCTCTTGCAAAGTGAGTGAAGCTTTGTCTTGAGCAAGAAGTCTTGGCTAGGAAAGTGTTCCGGATAGCCAAGCAAGAAGTCTTGATTAGAGTCGGGAGGACTCGGATAGTCAAGCAAGAAATCTTCCTAGAGACGTGAGCGTCTTGGATAGGAAGTTGCTTTCTAGAGGTGTAGGACACATCTCGGATAGGAAGTAGGCTTGGTAGTTCACTTGCCCGAGGGTAGATTAGGAGGTGATAGCTTGAGCGGATATCATGTGTTGATAGCTTGAGTGTGTAAGTCCTTTTCGTATAGTGGATTGCTTTGCCGATGGTTGTGGTATCAACCCGTGGATGTTTCCTCTTTGAGGTTTTACCACGTTAAAATCATTGTGTTCAATTTTGCTTTACTTTCTTTTATCTTCCATATATTACATTGTTTGCACATCTTGTAAATTGATTAACTCTTGTCTTAGTGAAATCAATTCATTTGCTAAATCTTATCAAGTGTGTAATTTTCCGCATTATTTTTAATTGGAAGAATTTGGAGCCTATACCTATTCACCCCCCCCCCCCCCCCCCCCCTCTAGGTATATTTACACTATATTGCTTAAGGGAATTTCACCCCTTGGGTTGCTTAACAAACACTTCCTCATGCAATAAGCCATTTAGGAAGGCACTCTTGACATCCATTTGGTGTAATTTGATCTTGTACACACATGAAATGGATAAGAGAAGCCTTATGGACTCAAGACAAGCAACGGGAGCAAAAGTCTCCTCAAAGTCAATACCCTCAATTTGAGAGTATCCTTGTGCAACAAGCCTTGCCTTGTTTTGCACAACGTTGCTATCCTCATCGAATTTGTTCCTAAACACCCATTTAGTGCCTATGACATTAGTGTTTTTTGGTCTATGAACAAGAGTCCAAACCTCATTTCTCTTAAATTGGTTTAGCTCTTCTTGCATGGCAAGAACCCAAAACTCATTTTCCAAGGCTTCATCAACCTTTTTGGGTTCTATTTGAGAGGTATAACAAGTGAAGCTAATTTGATTAGCTATTTGATGCCTAGTCCTAACACCCTCTTTAACCTCTCCAATGATATCATCCTTATCATGGAGTTTTCTAACCCAAGGAGCGGGTTCATTAGAGTCCAAAGGAGGAACTCTATTAAGAGGCAAATCATCCTCTTCATCTTGGTTTGACTTCACACCACTTGAAGTCTCACCACTCTCCTTCAAAGGAAGGTCATCAATCTCACAAACATCCTCCTCATGGTCATCATGTTTGGGCCTATAATCATCAAAAACAACATTTGATGATTCCATAACACTTCGAGTCTTTAGATTAAAAACTCTATAAGCCTTGCTATTAAGTGCATACCCAATGAAAATACCATCATCACTCTTGGCATCAAATTTGCCAAGTTGATCACGGTCATTTAGTAAATAACACTTGCTTCCAAAGATGTGGAAGTAGCTTACATTTGGTTTTCTTCCCTTCGATAACTCATAGGATGTTTGTTTAGTCCCGGGCCTAAGGAAGACTCTATTCCCTATGTAGCAAGCCGTGTTGATGGCTTCGGCCCAAAGATTCTTAGGGACTTTGTTGCTAATCAACATGACTCGGGCCATCTCTTGGAGGACTCTATTCTTCCTCTCAACAACACCATTTTGTTGAGGAGTCCTAGGGGCCGAGAATTCATAGGAAATGCCTAGGCTATTGCAAAAATTTTCAAAGCTAGCATTTTCAAATTCTTTCCCATGATCACTTTTAATTTTCTTAATGCTTTTGATGTGAGAAGTTTTCTCATTTTGAATTTTGACACAAAGCATCTTGAATTTCTCAAAGGCTTCGGACTTTTCTCTAAGGAAGTAAGTCCATGTAAACCTAGAGAAGTCATCAACAACAACAAGAATGTACCTTCTACCACCTAGACTCTTGGTTTGGATGGGACCCATAAGGTCCATGTGGAGGAGCTCCAATGGCTCTTTGGTGGAAAGGTATTTGTCTTTCTTGTGTACACTCTTGGTTTGCTTTCCTTGTTGACAAGGTCCACAAACACCTTCAACCTTTTTCCTAAGTTTGGGAAGGCCTCTAACAACATTTAACCTCTCAAGGACTTTCAAGTCCCTATAGTTCATATGGCCAAGTATTTGGTGCCACACATCAATTTGCTCACTAGTGGACAAGTTACAAGAGACAACATTAGACTCAAGACAATAACAATTGTCACTTGATCTCTTACCTTTCAACAATACTTGCCCATTTTCCTTAAGAATAAAGCAATCAACTTTGCCAAACATAACCGAAAGCCCTTCATCACTTAAGTGTGATATACTAATGAGATTGGCTTGCAAGCCATCAACATAGAGAGCATTGGGCAAGGAGGGTAAACCGGGAATAGATATATTACCTTTCCCTATGACTTTTTTCTTAGATCCATCACCAAAGGTGACAAACCCACCATCCTCCAAAGAAACTCTTGTTTCCGGTCATGTGCCTAGAACACCCACTATCAAGGTACCAAGTGTTAGAGGCATTTGCTTTTAAGGCAACTTGGGCCACATAGCAATAATAGTCATCATGTCTACTCATCCTAGGTGAAACATGGTCATTCCTAGGAGCCATTGGTCCATTAGCTCTAAGATTCCTAGGTGCATGCATTGTGGCTCTTCTAAGCATATTTTTCTCAATCATACTTTCTCTTTTACACAATTTAATATACTTAAAGCAATTAGGCCTAATATGGCCTTCAATTCCATAAAAATGGCAAGTATGAGTAAAGTAGGAATTCATACCATAGCCTTGTGCAAGCATTTGTGGTCTCCTTCTATTTTGAGTTGCTCTTGGGTGTTGAGGCAACTCTCTCCTTTGTAGTTGAGCCAAGTTGGCACGTCTTCTAGGTTGAGCATGGAAGACCTCATGTTGAGCTTGTGGGATCCTTTGTTGAGGAGGTCTTGGTTAAGGAGGTTTTGGTTGTGGAGCTCTAGCTTGTGGTGGTGGAGCTCTTGTTGGAATCCTTGCTTGTGCTTGCTTGGAGGATTCACCAACTTCAACCCATTTTGTTGATTGTTGAGGGGTTTGAGCATTTTCAACCTCTTTGCTCTTGACAAATATTGTCTTCTTCAAGGATGTGGCTTCCACTTCTTCCACATAGCCTAACCCTTTCTTGTCACTTGGACTCTTCCCACAAGATAGCATCTTATCAAGCTTCTCGGTTCCGGAAGTCATCTTAACAATCAACCCTTTTGCTTCCATGAGCTATTTCCTCAAGCTTTCTTCATTCTTCTTGGCCAAGACTAACTCCATCTTCAACCCTTCTTCCATCTCTTTTGCCTTACTCATTTCCTTACTCAAATAAGTCACCTTGGAAGTCAATTCAAGCTTCTCCCCTTTCAATTTTTATATCTCTTTTTTCTTCTTAAATCTTGAGTTTTCAAAAAATCTCATGAAGTCATCATAGTCCATCTCTTCATCAAACTCAAAATTAGACATTGAGGAGTTGCTCTCTCCATTTGAGTCATTTTCATCTACTTCCTCTTGCTTGTCCTCTTCCTTTTCTTTATCACTCATGACTTCATTGCTATTGTGAGAGGATGAGAAAGCAATGAAGTTGGCAACTTGGTCTTCCTTATCAACCGAAGACTTGTCTTCATCTTCTAGGTCGTCACTATCACTCCAAGTAACCACCATGGCTCTTCCTTTCTTTTTCTTCAAATTAGCACACTCGGGAGCAATGTGTCCAAACCCACTACACTCATAGCATTGGACACCCTTCTTATGATCTTTCTCTTGAGCTTGCTCCGCTTTCTTGAAAGGAGCCTTCTTCTTTACAAACTTTCCCTTGGAGCCAAACCCTCTCTTCTCAAATCTCATAAATTGCTTGAACTTCTTTGCCATCAAGGTAATTTCTTCATCCAAGTCTTCTTCATCCTTCTCAACCTTGACACTCTTCAAGGCAAGACTCTTTTACTTCTTTGGAGGTGTAGGTGTAAGACCTTTCCTAGATTCATAGGCCAAGAGCCTTCCAATAACTTCACTTGGCTTCATTCTTGAGTAGTCACTATTTTCCTCCAATGCCGTCACTTTGGATTCAAACCTCTCGGGAAGTGACCTCATGATCTTTTGCTTGATTCTCCTATCCGAGTAGGGATCACCAAGTTGGTGACTTTAGTTCACTATATCCATGAGCTTCACTTGGAAGTCATTGAAGCACTCATCATCTTCCATCCTTATGGTCTCAAATTGTGTTTGGAGAACTTGAAGCTTGGAATCCTTGACCACATCGGTTCCTTCATGAGCTGTCTCCAATATGTCCCAAGCTTCCTTTGCTATCGTTGTGGTTTGAATGAGTTTGTATTGGTTGTCGTCCATGGCACCTAGGATAGCATGCATGGCTTTGTTGTTCCATTTTGAAGCCTCAAATTCTTAGGGAGTCTATTATGCCTTTGGCTTGAGGACTTCCTCTCCACCTCCCGTAGGAGTCATCATAGGTGGCAAGTACCCATCTTCAATCGCCATCCATGCCCGGTCATGAATTTGACTCACGTAAGCTTCCATTTTACCCTTCCATGAAGTGTAATTGACCCCGGTGAGCAAGGGGGGTCTTGTGCTAAAGGCACCCTCACCTCCCATTCCATTTCCACTCATTGTGTTTGAGGATTGAATGAAATGAATGCACACAAACAAGCTAAACACACACAAGGATGCAAACAAATGCAATAGACTCTAATAAGAGCAAGGGATCTCCTAATTATGTTAAGGAACCCGCTCTGATACCAATTGAAAATATAAATAAACGAGTCCTAAAATAATCTAGAGGGGGGGTGACTAGATTTTTAATCACCTATTACCAATTTTCGTGATTAGTAAATATTCAAAGAACAACCCCTAACTAGTCAAAGAGAACAAGTAAGTGTAAAATGTGGAAAGTAAATAACACTTGTGTTTTTACGTGGAAACCCACACGGGAAAAACCATGGGCTGTTATGTGCGCCACACATGAACCTCAATCCACTAATTGTAAAGGCAATTACAACCTAGGTTGACCACGTCAAACCTCACACGGTTACTAATCTACCAATACTACCCGCAGGCCTTCAAAAGTGAATCTAGTCCAATGCTTGCAATCTACCAATGGCAAATACAAGACTTGTCTCTAAAGTGAAGAGATAACACAACCTAAGGTGAATATATGCAATATTCAAGATGCTAAAATGTAAGGTTAGACATTCAAGCTTATCTAGGCATGGATGAGCATGTTAGACATTCCTAGATATCATTTTGCTAGATGACATTCATATAACATAGCTAAATTAGCAAACAAGGTCCTATATGTAATGTCTACCACAATACAACTCACAAACACAATAAAGAAGCTATCTTGAACCTATTCAAGTCATAAAAAAGCAATCTTGAGACAAGTTATGAAATAAAGAAGCTATCTTGTAGTGAAAAAACATGTGAAGAATGCAAATGATGTTCTAACTACAAGTCATGTAAGCAAAGATGAAACCCTAAAGAAAATCAAACTAGAACATCCTAGATGACATATCAAACATGCAAGAAAGATGGGTTTTTGTGTTTTGAGTAATAAAAATGGAGTCTTGATACCTTGGCTTTGAAGTTGCTCAAAAGTGCTCTCAAAGGTGTAATTTTTGCTCTAAAAAATGAGCCAAGGCTATCAAGTAATACATAAAAGAGATCCAAAAGAAATGACGTCGTTTTGAAGAAAAACGATTCAGATCCTGCCATTTGCGCTGGTATGGCGCTGGACGACCAGCACACCTCACCAGCGCACGCCCTTAAAATTTGAAAGGGCGCCAGACGAGCGGTGCCACTGAGGGGCGCAAGACCAGCGGCAACATTTTGGACAAGTTGTGCTGGTCACGACCAGCGGCACTCCACTGGAGGAGATACGTTGGTGGCTTGCGCCGGTGCAGACCAGCGCACGACCAGCGGCAGTCCACTGGACATGTTGCGCTAGACGACCAGCACAAGACCAGCACACACCCACTCCCTTAAGCACACATACACACGTGCAAGGGTCAAAACAAAAGGAATGCAACCTAAGGCTAACAGATGCCAATATAAACACAAGATGCAATCAATGAACATTTGCAAGTGATGTGAGTGTGTGCAACTACATCTCTTCAAATTAGAGTTAAGTCAAGCGAATTACCATACTAGAAGCACTTGAAGTCCACAATGAGGTTCTTTGAACTTTGATGAGGATTTCTTCACTTCTAAGCTATCCTTACAAATTGAACCCCATTGTGGTTTTGTCAACGAAATGAGCCAATAAAAAATGAGGCATTTACAGGTAGTTTTGGAAATAAATAAAATAAATTAGTAAAAACATTTAACTTTTTTTTTTTTTTTAAAATAAGGTTGTTAGGGATCGGAACCAACCCCATTCCAACATTTTATTAAATAAAAAGAAAGAAAAAAAGAAAGAAAATAAAATAAAAGAAGAAAACAGATAAAAATTAAACTTTATTTAATTAAATCAAAATTTAAACAAGTGGGGCATTGTAAGTGCCTCAAGTTTGATTGGCTTATTTCAGTGACAAACCACTTGTGGGGTTTGATGTAAGGGTAGCTTAGGCTTTTGATGGTTGGTGCTTTGCACGACCAAGGCCCTCTCAAGTCCTCAAGAGAAGAAGCACCTAAAGTAAATTTCTAACTGTTTACTTGCTTTGAAGAGATGTAGTTGCACACACTCACAACTCATGCATATCTTTAATACTTGTAAGTTGTGTGTTTCTTGTATGTGCATTCTTGTGTTTAACTCTTCTTGCATTTGTTAATTGCCATGCCTTGATAGCTTTAGATTGCATGATTTTTTCTTTGGCATGCTTTGGCCCAGGTGACCGTTGTCGGTACTGCTGTGGCTTTCACAGCGGTAGCCACAGTGGTGAAATACCTGTCTTAGCTGCTCTTTTGATCACTGTGAATTTCTGCAATGATAGGCACAGCGATTTTACGCACAACGCTTACCGTTGTCATGACCGCTGTGGAAGCCACAGTGGTAAGCACAGCATTTAAACACCTGTTGCTTTTTAAGTGACCACCGCTTGGATATTGTTGTGGCTTTGACAGCAGTACCCACAGCGGTCGTCCCCTGTTTTTTGCAAAATGTTGTAGCTTCAATTTGGACACCTATATAAACATTGCTTTAACTTTAGGCTGTCCCCAATGACCCAAAAATCATATTTTTAATTAAGAGCATTTTCAAAGAGAGTTTTTTATTCAAGAATTCATCTTTGATAACTCAAATCATTTCCATGTGCATCAATCATTCTCTAGCATCATCTAAGATCATCTAGGATGCATTTTTATATGGGTATTCATCAACACACATGATATGGTAAGTTGAGCACTAATTTCATCTAATCTTAGTATTTTTACTTAGCTATTTGTCTCATTGATAACTTGTATGCTCTTAGATTAATTTCTAATTACAAGATTGAGATTATGTGTTGAATGTTTGAGTGTTGTATTGTGATAGCTATATCTAGGATTGCCATATCATATATAGCTATGTTTTATGCCATGACATATAACCATTGATATCTAGGATTGATTTAATTGTCATCTTTTAATCCTAGATAAGTATTTAGTGTAACCTAGCATTAAATTGCATTTTGAATATCATGCATATTCACTTAGGTTGATTTATCTCTTCATTGAGAAGTAAGACTTGTGGCTAACGTTGCTTAGGCCGCCACAAGCAAATTGGACTAGGTTCATTTTTATAAGTCTGCGGGTAGTAGTGGTGGGTTATAGGCCATAGGGTTTGACGTGGTCAACCTAGGTTGTAAAAACCATTGCAATTAGTGGATTCAAGGTTCGTGTGTGGCGCACATAACAGCCCGTGGTTTTTCCTTGTTGAAGGTTTCCACGTAAAAATCAAGTGTCATTTATATTCCGCATTTTTACACTTGATTTTAGTTTGTGACTAGTTTGGGGCATTTTTGTAAAATTGAATAATCATAAAAATTAGGTAATAATTGATTAAAATCTATCCCCCTCCCCCCTAGTTAATATTAGTACGCCATAATTTGTTTCAATTGGTATCAGAGCGGGTTTCTAGATATACTTAGGTGATCCTTGCTCATTTTGGTATGTTTTGCATTTTGTGTGTTTTTGTTCATTCATACATTTGCATTCATTTCATTCATTCATAAACACTATGAGTGGAAACAGTGGTGGAAACAATGGTGGAAATGAAGGTGCTTCTAGTACGAGGCCGCCACTACTCACCGGGTTGAATTATGCCTCTTGGAAAGGCAAGACGGAGTCGTACATATGCCAAATACACGGCTGTGCTTGGATGGCGGTTGAAAATGGCTACGCTCCACTAATGATGACTCCTACGAGTGGATAAGAGGATGTACTCAAGCCTAAGGTGCAATGGAACACGCAAGAGTTTAAGGCATCAAAATGGAATAGGAAGGCGATGCATGCCATCCTATGTGCAATGGACGAGAATCAATATAAATTGATTCAAAACACTAGGATCGCTAAGGAGGTGTAGGACATCCTAGAAGTTGCACATGAAGGAACCGAAGTGGTTAAGGACTCTAAGCTTCAAGTCCTTCAAACTCAATTTGAGATGCTTATGATGGAAAAGAATGAATGCTTCAACGACTTCGAGATCAAGTTAATGGACATAGTCAACCAAAGTCATCAACTTGATGAGCTTTATTCGGATAGGAGAATCAAGCAGAAAATTATGAGATCTCTCCCCTATAGATTTGAGTCAAAGGTTACGGCTTTAGAAGAGAATAGTGGGTATAAAGATGTGAAGCCAAGTGAGGTGATTGGGAGGCTTCTAGCCTATGAGTCTATGAAGGGTCCTACCTTCACACCTCCTAAAAAGTAAAAGGGAATTGCTTTGAAGCCTCCAAAGTTGAAAAGGAGGAGAATGATGACTCGGACGAAGACATGGCTTTGTTGATGAGAAGGTTCAAGAAATTCATCAAGACCGAGAAGAAGGGTTTTGGATTCAAGGGTCAAGACTTGAAGAAAAAGGGTTCCTTCAAGAAGTTTGAGCCTAGGCAAGAGAAGAGTGAAAGGAAAGGGATCCAATGATATGAATGTGGTGGCATAGGACACATCGCTCCCAATTGTGGAAATTTGAAGAACAAGAAAAAGGGAAAAGTGATGGCTGCCACTTAGAGTGGAAGTGATGACTCCGATGAGAGAGATAAGTCTTCGGATGATGAAGAACTCATGGCTAACTTCATAGCCTGTTAGGTTTTTGGTTTGTCTTGGCATGTATTCCATATCAAAACATGTTTTTCTTGTAATGTTTAGTGGTCTAAGTTTTTGAAGATTCAAGACGTCAAAGAAAATCTTGGCCACAATTCATGTAAGATGCCAGCTTCAAGGAGAAATGTGCTTCATCGGTCTATAAAGGTATATAAGACCTCATTTCTCTTACAAGGCTAGGCACACACACACACCCACACATGGAATTCTTGTGTGTTCCTTCATGGTTGAATATCATTTATATATTACTTTCACACACTTGGTAATGTATGCTCATGCATTAGCTTTAATTTCATAATCATTGGAATTTGCATGTTCTAGGACTATGTCTAGGAAATGTATATGTGTGTGATTTTGTAGTTATTTATTTCCATATTTTTGTATTTGGACTTGAACATGATCTTTTATGATTCCTTATTGATTTTCGGTCATTTCGGTTACTCATTCATTTAGTTTCGAGTCCAAACGATGTAGCTACGCTACTTTTCGTTCTCATTCGTTGAGTTGTGTTTGTTGTCATTTTTCGAGATGAATTCTCAACCATTTGTCAAATTTTCATAGTCATCGTTGTGTGTGAGGGAGTGACAGTTCGTAATCTGAAAACAGATTCGAATTCGAAGTTCGGATGCCCAAATATGGCTGAAGAACGCGAGAGATGCGCGGGAGAAGCTAGCGAGGCCAAGTGGCCAAGCTAGGCCACCCTGTGTGGAGGCCGTGGGGCCCATGGCCAGACCAACCCTCTGGTCCCGTATGGCCCACACGCCCCACACGTGCCTGGGCTGATGTGGTATTTTGATTGGCCAATATCTCTCTTCTCTCTCCTTCCTTTTAAATTCCAAAATTCCCTCCCATTTGATTTCAAGAAGAAAAAGTGTGAAATCCCGTCTAGAATATTCTCTCCAATTTTCTCATCTTCAAATCATCATAAATTTGTCATACAAACTCAAAATTGAGTGATTCAAGTTGGAGATTATTTGTAATCGAGTCCTCTACCTTTTCCAAATGATTTGGCAGCTGTTTGATCGATTTTTCTGGTGGTTGCACACTGAAAACCGAACCAGCTCGAGAATCCAAGGTAGTGTTCATATCTTTGGGATTTCTTCTTTTATAACCTTCAATTGCCTTGGGGTTTCTTCTTCTATATATATGTGTAAGTATTATGAATACTATAGAGAAAGATAGCTTCATAATCAATCTTAATCAAAAGTCTAATTAGAGACATATGTGAACTAGTTTCTTAGATTCTAGCTTTTTCACATGTTTGAGAGTTGTATTGTGATTAGATTGATATCTAGGATTATCTGTGACTTGATTGAATCATTTTTTTGATTAATAATCCTTGAAATGTGTTTTGATCCTTGGTTGATGTAATCTAGGATTAAGGCTCTTATATGTGTTTTTAGAGACATCTAGGATTCAATTGATTTATCAATTTATCCATGCTCTAAATCTTTGGCTAGAATTTTCATTGAATGAATTTTATGATTCTAGCATTTTTGTGTATATTTATGACATCTTGAATATGTGCTTCATGTATATGCTTTTATTCAAAGTGTTATTTGTATGAATAGAACTATGAGTTTTTGTGTTAGATGCTTTTCACATGCTCTAGGTTTAATTCATGTTTTTGGCATCTAGATTTCTTTACTTGTGTTCTCACATGTTTAGGTCTAGTTGTTCCATGGAATGTATTAATCACATGTTCTATGTTGAATTGATTGTTTGCATCATTTGCATTCATATGATCACACTAGGAGGTCCTTGTAAAAGGCATGAAGTCTTGACTAGGACGAGGAGTCCGGATAGTCAAGCAAGGAAGTCTTGGTTAGGACATGAGGTCCGGATAACCGAGCAAGAAGTCATGGCTAGAGTCGGGAAGACTCGGATAGTCATGCCTGGGAGGCTCTTTAGAGGCATGAGTGCCTTGGATAGGGAGTTGGCTTATATGTTGATCGGCCTAGGCGTATAGATAGACATAGGCTCCAAAAGAGTGGGGTACATGGAATGTGTATGCACTCTTGAGGAATTTCTAATCTTCAATCGATGTTGGTTTTGTATGTTGTCTAATATATGGTGGCTACGCATCATTGAGAGATTTTGTACTTTCCAATAGGGTTGGATAGACATAGACTCCACTAGGTTGGGTAAGCTAAAGATTGGTCACTTTGTGGAATTTCTTATTTACCTTCCAATATATATAAGTACCTTATGATTGTAGTTCAACTCGTGGATGTTTCCTCCTTGGAGGTTTTACTACGTTAAAAAATTTCTTATGTTAATTCTTTCTATCTCTATCTCTTATATTTGTATATGTGTATATTGTTATCTTGTTACACATTATTTACTTGTGATGTATATTGAAACAAGATTTTGTAAAGTGTGATTTGTGATCTTAGTCATTTGATCTTACTTGTAAACATAATTCTTTTGTATATTATATTTCTTGTGTATAATATTATTTGATTATACTTGTAATACATCGAACAAATATTGGAATACAAGTATTCTTTGTTGTTGTGTTTATGTGTTCCTATACCTCATACAACTAATTGATTTTCATAGACTATGCTTATATGATCATATGTTTATCTTGTTTATGTATGGATTTATGGTTTATGTGTTGTATGTAAAGCTACCTTGAGGGACAAACGAAAGTTTGTTTAAGGGATTGAAAAAGGCGTAAAAACCTATTCATCTCCCCCCCCCCCCGTCTCTCTAGGTATGCTTTAAGCTATTTAACTTCGTTTGTATACTTTCATAGCCTTTGCCTCCTCCCACAGAAGCAAAGGTACTAGTGAATAAGAGAAAGAGAGTCAAGAGGAAAATGACTCAAGTGAAGATGATTCCTCATCTAACTCCACAAATAGAAATGTGGAGAAAATGGATCTTCAAGACTACATCACTAAGTTTGAAAGCTTAATGGTGAAGAACAAAAGAGAGATTCAAAGGTTGAAAGAAGAAAACCTTGAGCTATCAACCCAAGTTAACCAATTAAATGAAGAAATGGTGAGATCCATGAAGAATGAAGATAAGCTAAGAGAGGAGTTAGTCTTATCTAAGAAGAGTGAAGAAGGGATGAAGATTGAGCTTGAAGATGCTAGAGGATTGATGACTAAAATGGCCTCTAGCATTAAAAAACTTGACCACATGTTAGATGTTGGAAAAAGGCCAAGTGACAAGAGGGGTCTCGGGTTTGAAGGTGACAAGGAGTCCTCCACCTCAAGCAATACCGTATTTGTCAAGAGCATGAACTTCAAGGAGTCTCCGCCTCCTCAATTTCCTAGGAAGAAAATTGACCTAGGAGAATGTTCAAGTAGTTCTCAAGTGAAGGTAGCACCAAGATGTCCACCTCTAGCTCAACCTTCAAGAGCTTCTCAAGCTAACTTTCCTCAACACATAGCTCACTAAGGAAAGAGGCCAATCATGCAAGCTCAACCAACGAAGCAACCAAGTCTTGGTCAACATCAAAGATGGAGAGATCCATATCAACAACCAAGACAACCACAAAGACATGGGAAGGCACCTATGCAAGGTTATGGTACGATTCCTAACTTTATTCCTACATGTCATTTTTGTGGTATTGATGGTCAGATTAGACCAAATTGCTTTCATTATATTAAAATATGTAGAGTTGAAAGCATGATAGGAAAGAAAAAGGCTAAAGCCAAGATGGATGTCCCTAGGAAAAATAGAACCAATTTGCATGATCCTAGGACATCTAAAGCCCTTGTACCATTGACCACTAGGAAAGAAAGTGTTTCACCTAAGTGGATTAGAAGAGATGCTTATTTTTGCCATGTTGCTCAAATTGCCTTGAAGGTAAATTCTTCTAATTTTTTGGTACTTAGATAGTGGGTGCTCTAGGCACATGATGGGAAACAAGAGTTTCTTTGAGACTCTTATCATAGATGAAGGGGGATTTGTCACCTTTGGTAATAGATCTAAAAAGAGAGTCATAGGGAAAGGAACCATCTCCATTCCCGGATTACCCTCCTTGTCCAATGCCTTATATGTAGATGGCTTGAAAGCCAATCTAATAAGCATTTCTCATTTTAGTGATGAAGGATTCTCCATTTGTTTAGCAAAGATGATTGCTCTATCCTAAAGCCCAATGGACAAACCTTACTGAAATGTATGAAATCTAGCGACAATTGCTATTGTCTTGAGGCTAGAGTTATCTCTTGTAATGTGTCCAAGGATGAGCAAATTGAGTTGTGACATGAAAGACTTGGTCACATGAACTATCGTGATCTAAGGATCTTAGATAAGTTCAATGTTGTGTGTGGCATTCCCAAGCTTGGGAAGAAAGTTAATGGTGTTTGTGGACCTTGCTAACAAGGGAAACGAACCAAGAGCATGCACAAAAATGGCAACTATCTCTCCACCATGGAGCCCTTAGAGCTTCTCCACATTGAACTTATGGGTTCCATATAAACCGAGAGTTTGGGTGGAAAGAGATACTTTTTTGTTTATGTTGATGATTTCTCTAGATACACGTGGACATATTTTCGTAGAGAAAAATCCGAAACTTTTGATAAGTTTAAAATGCTTTACACTAAAATTCAAAATGAAAAAGACTCAAACATTAAAAGCATTAAACGGATTAGAAGTGACCATGGGAGGGAGTTTGAGAACGCCTACTTTGAGAGCTATTGCAATAGCCTAAGCATCTCCCATGTGTTTTTAGCTCCTAGGATACCTCTACAAAATGGAGTTGTTGAGAGGAAGAATAGGGTCCTTCAAGAGATGGCATGTGTGATGTTGCTAAGCAACAATGTCCCTAGGAACTTATGGCTTGCTATATAGGAAATAGAGTTTTCTTAAGGCCCGGAACTAGGCAAACCTTCTATGAGTTGTGGAGAGGTAGAAAGTCAAATGTTAGCTACTTCCATTCTTTTGGAAGCAAGTGCTACATTTTAAATGACTGTGATCAATTTGGCAAGTTCGATGATGCTAAGAGTAATAAGGGTATCTTTATTGGCTATGCCTTGAATAGTAGAACCTATAGAGTTTTCAATTTGAAGACTCGAAGCATCATGGAATCATCTAATGTTGTCATTAATGATAATAGGCTTAAGACTAGTAATCATAAAGAGGAGGTTGCTATAGTTGATGACTCTCTTTTAGAGAAGGTTGTGGAGACTCTTAAAGTTGGGACATCTAACCTTGATGTTGAGGACACACAACCTATTGATAGAGTTCCTCTTTTGGACTCTAATGAACTCACTCCATAGGTTAGGAAACTTTATGATAAAGATTACATCATTAGAGATGTGAATGAGGGTGTTAGGACTAGGCGTCAAATAGCTAATCTCAATAGCTATCCAAGCTACACCTCTCAAATAGAACCCAAAAAGGTTGATGAGGCCTTGAATGACTAATTTTAGGTTCTTACCATACAAGAAGAGCTAAACCAATTCAAAAGGAATGAGGTTTGGACTCTAGTTCCTAGGCTTAAAAGCACTAATGTGATAAGCACTAATGTGATAGGCACCAATAGGAACAAATCCGATAAGGATGGCAACATAGTGCGGAACAAGGCTAGACTTATTGCACAAGGGTAGTATCAACTTTAAGGAGACATTTGCTCATGTTGCCCGTTTAGAGTCCATTAGGCTTCTCTTGTCCATTTCTTGTGTGCACAAGTTCAAATTGCACCAAATGGACGTCAAGAGTGCCTTCCTCAATAGCTTCTTGCAAGAGGAAGTGTTTGTTGAGCAATCCAAGAGGTGTTAGGAATGTGCTCAATAGCAAGTGTGTAATATTGTTTTTGACAATCTTTTCATATTAATAAAGTGATTTTTGTTTAAACAAATCTTATAGCATTTATAGTTTAATTATTATAATTGTCAAAAGTAAATAATCATAAGGTCAAAAGGCTATGAGAAAAGAAGAATTGTTCGTACATCTGGAAATGTATGAGGTAGACACAATTCTTTAGTTAGTCTTGAATAATGTTCACAACTTAAGGTAAAGGTTGGGCACCTTTATCTTGTCAAAGTTGTAAATTTTTTTGCTGGCATTTGAGTGGGATCAAATGTGTTATGATGAGTCTAAAATCATCAAAGAGGTTTTGAGTAAAAGAATCTAGTGCACTAAGTGCATTGAATAGGATCACAATGAAATACTTTATCTAACAACCGTTAGTGGATAAAAGTTTTCATTATGAGGACAATCGGAGAGTCTATCTTAATCCTAAGATAAATGATGGACTTATGGTTTCAAGTGTTATCATTTGAGCTATCAATGAGTACAATTATATAGCATAGTCTATCCTCGATAGTTTGGTGGTATTCATTTGTTAATCGACAGAGGACTTCAATTATAGATATGGACATCGTGGCTCCATTTATGAAATGAGAGTATAATATTATCATATGGATATTTTGAGGTATTGGATATTAAATCTTAACGTTGAGTTTTCAATAGTGTCTATTGAAACATGGCTTCTGGACAAGTCAAAATATCCAAGTTCAAAATGTGGTCATATAAATCAATATGGTAACTAGGAGAGCTATAGGCAGTCTATGAGCTCTTGGCTATTACTGATATTATTCATGAGGATACACTATCTCCAATAAGATTGTCTAGGGTATGAATGAGAATCATTTACTTATTTTATCTTTATTTAAGAGTTCAATTTTAATTCTTTAGTGGAATGAACTAAAATTAATAGATCGAACCTAAGTGAATCATTTGTTGATTATGATTGGGTTATGTCTATTGAAGCTTAAATTTAGATAGCCCGCCAAGATCCCCAATCCACACGGACTTGCATGGATCACTTGATATATTCTACCGGACTAATTTATGGGTCCATCTAGAATTGTATTAAGGCATGTGGACTTGTTTCTTTTAGTAAGAATGGGCCTAGTTCACATGTGGGCTTTTTAGTTAAGGTCCAATGGATTTAATAAAATAGAAAAATAATATTTAGTCTATATTTTTGTATATGGGCGGCAAGGCTAATATATTAGTCTAATATATTATTTTATTTTATTATTTGATTAAATGGAAATTAATTAATTTATTAGTTAATTATTTAATTAAGAATCAAAATCTTTTTCTGACTAGGAAATATGTTTCTTATTATTATACTATTGTTAATAGTATAATGAGAATCAAAGACTTTATTTGATAAGAAGATAAATAAAAGGATGTTATTTATCTAGTCAAATTAAGAAGTTTTTTGATATAGTCACGATTTAATAATACACTAAAGAGTTGGATTAGTGTTAGGATTCTAATGTTGATAGGAATTTTGGTGAAACACAAATCCCCTAGCAAGGAGGATTTCAGCCAACCCTAAAAGAACTAGGGTGTGGATTTTGGCCACCTCTTTTCTTTTTAGGAAAAAATTTCGGTCACCTATATATTCATACATGTAGAATTCGGCCAACCCTAAGGCTTGCTTGAGAGTTATTTTTCTTTAACTTGAAAAATAGAATCCATCTCTTAGACTAGTGTGAGAATTCGGCCAACAGGAAAAAGAGAGAAGAGAACGTTTTATATTGATAGTGCACTAGTAGCTTTTACATCAAAAGGCTTTGCGCATAACTTCGAATTAGGTTCATGTAGGTTTATAGTTAGTGTTGGCATCAATTCCATATCAAAACGTGTTTATCTTGTAATGTTTAGTGGTTAGTATATTGAAGAATTAAGAAGACGAAGGACGTCTCAACCACAATTCATTCAAGAAGCCGGCTTTTAAGAGATTCGTGCATCATTGGTCAACAAAGGTATTAAAGGACCTCATATCTCTTACAAGGCTAGGCACACACACACACATAGCATTCTTGTGTGTTCCTTTATGATTTAATTTCATTTATATATCACTTTCACACACTTGGCAAAATATGCTCATGTATTCATATTTTGTTGATAAACTTTGTGTTTTGCATTTTCTAGGACTATGTCCGGAAACTAGCATATGTGTGTGTCTTTGTGTTTGTATGTTTCCGTATTTTTGTATTTGGACTTGAATATGCTCTATTATGATTCCTTATTGAGTTCTGGTCATTTCGGTTACTCATTCATGTAGTTTCGAGTCCAAATGATGTAGCTACGCTATTTTTCGTTCTCATTCGTTGAGTTGACTTCATCAAAGTTTTCTGAGATGATTTCTCAACTGTTTTTAAAAGTTGTGTAGTCGTCGTCGTGCGTGAGAGAGTAAGGGTTCGTAATCCAGAAACGGATTCGAAATCGGAGTTCGAATGCCCAAGATACGGGCTGAAGAACCGAGGGAGCGCGCGAGAAGACAGCCCAGGCCGTGAGGCCACTTGGGCTGGCCGTGTGTGTGGCCGTGGGCCCCACGGCCTTGAGGGGCCTCTGCACCCGTGTGGGCCACACGCCCCCCATGGCCAGGGGGTGACGTGGCCTCACACCATTGGTTGGTATGGTCTTCTCTCTCCTCCTATTTCTTCCCTCTCTCTCTCCATTTGAAATTTTAAGAAGAAAAAATTGGTTTTCCCGTCAGAATTTTCTCTCCAGTTTTTAAAACTTCAAAACACCATATCTTCCTCATCCGGAGTCGGATTTGAGTGATTCAAGTTGGAGAGTGTTCGTATTTGAGTCCTCTATTATCTCCAAGTGGTTTGGTGGCTGTTTGATCGTGATTTCTAGTGGTTCCACACTGATTTCCGAACCATCTCGTGAAACCAAGGTATTGGACTTAACTTAGGGATTTCCTTTTTTTTAACCTTCCATTTGCTTGGGGTTTCTTCTTCTATATCTATGTTTATGTTTGGTAAAAGCTATTGAAAAAGATAGCTTGATTATCATTCTAATTGAAAGTCAATTTGTGGACTAATGTTGACTAGTTTCTATGATTCTAGGTTTTACATATGTTTGTGAGTTGTATTGTGATTAGAATGGCATCTTAGGTTGTTTGAAACTTGATTGAATTAATTTTATGATAAATGACCTTGAGATTTGATTTGATCCTTTGATTGATGAAATCTAGGATTTGTGTATTTGTTTGTGATTTAGAGAATCTAGGTTTTGATTGATGTAAATCTCAAATCCTTGCTCTATATTTTTGTCTAGAATATTGATTGATTTAATTCTCATATATCTAGCATTTAATTGTATATTGATAGCATCTTGAACTTGTACTTCATGAATATATTTTGATTCAAGTGTTGTATATGTGAATGAGACTTTGAGCTTATGTGTTTGGTGTTTCACATGCTTAGGTTTTTATTCTCGTATTTTGCATCTAGACTTGATTACTTGTGATATCACATGTTTAGGTCTATTTGTGCCATAGAATGTATTGATCACATGTTCTATGTTGTATTGATTGTTTGCATCATTTGCATTCACATGATCACACTAGGAAGTCTTGGTTAGAGTCGGGGTGACTCGGATAGCCAAGCAAGAAGTCTTGCCTAGAGTCGGGATGACTCGGATAGGTAAGCAAGGAGTCATGGCTAGAGTCAGGAGGACTCGGATAGTCATGCATGGGAGGCTCCCTAGAGGCAAGAGTGCCTTGGATAGGGAGTTGGCTATTGTATTGGTAGGCCTAGGCGTATGGTTAGACATAGACTCCGATAGAGCGGGGTACACGGGAGGTGTATGCACTCTTGAGGAATTTCTAATCTACCATCGATGTTGGTTGTGTGTGGTGTCCAATATATGGTGGTTTCGCATCATTGAGGGATTTCACACTTTCCAATAGGGTTGGGTAGGCTTAGACTTCACTAGGTTGGGTGAGCTAAAGATTGGTCACTTTGTGAATGTTCTATGTTTACTTTCCAATAATATAGTACCCAATGGTTGTAGTTCAACCCGTGGATGTTTCCTCCTTGGAGGTTTTACCACGTTAAAAAATCCCTTGTGTTAATTCTTTCTATCTCTTCTCTTATATTTTAATTGTATATTTTATTATCTTGGTTCATAATATTCACATGTGATGTATTGTGAAGCAAGACTTTGTATAGTGTGATTAGTGAATTCTTTCTTTTGATCATTTTTGTATCTATGATTCTTTTGTATATTGTAATTTTTGTATAGTGATATTTTGATCACTCTTGTAACTCATTGAACATCTATTGAAATACAAGCTTACTTTGTTGTTGTGTTTATTTGTTCTTATACCTCACACAACTAGTTGATATACTTAGACTTTGCTCTTATGATTGTATTATCATATTGTCTATGTATGTCTTCCTTGGCTTATTTTGTTGTGTGTAAGGCTACCTTGAGGGACAAACGAAAGTTTGTTCAAGGGATTGAAAAAAGGTGTAAAAACCTATTCACCCCCCCCCCCCCCCCCCCCCCTCTAGGTATGCTTTAAGCAATTTAACTACGTTTGTATACTTTCAGTTCACACGAATTTCAATCAAAAGATTGAGAATTCAAAAGTGACTGGAACGTTCTTTGTTATCTCTTGGAAGTTTTTGTGAATAATGAAAAAGAAAAGTTTTTGTTATCCATCCTTAGGTACACAATTCAAAGAAAGAGAGACCACGCTCCTAGGTGATTCACGTTCGTGATTGGATTGGATGATCTTGCGGATTACCATCGACGCAACGTCAATCGGATCACGCGACAAAGGTATGATACTTTTCTATATGTTAATTAATCAAGGGGTTAAGGTTCATCTTTAAGGAAAAATTTTAAACTATACTAAACCTATTTTCGCTTCCGCCGCATGTATTTTCCCTACAATTGGTATCAGAGCCTTAGTTGTACCCTTTGATTAATTAATGTATATGTACGTGAATCTATTTCTTTTTATTGTGATTATGCATATTTTAGAAAGAGATGGCACTCTAGGTATTCTCATATATAATTACATTGGAATGTATGGATTTATATATGTTATTATTATATGAATTGTTGTTGCTCGATTTTGGTCCTAGAATTTCAATGTATTTTTGTTTCGGAATTGTAACAAGAAGGGTGGTCTATTATCATCACAATTTCCTTCTTGGTAGTTTCTAAGTTTTTCATTTACTAGTGTAATAAAAATTCTGCAGAAAAAATATTGTATTAAAATACTGCACTATTTAACATTAAAAATTCTGCAGTATATTTAATTTAGAAAAAAAAAAAAAAAAAACTGCAGTAGTTTATTGTTTAAATACTGCTGTAATATATTCAAACATCGAAGATTCGAAGATTTGAAGAATTGGAAGCAATTGGAACAAGCTTGGGTCCGTGCGCATCATAGCAACATGCGTGCGCGCAAGTTAGCACACAGCTGCGCATGTTGTGGTATGGGCTGCGCACGGCAGCCCTTTATGGTGCTGTGGAGTGCGCACGCCCATGGGAGGCAGCCAAGGGGTGCGCAAATGGACGATGGCCATATGAAGACTTGTTCGCCAAGAAAGGAGTTTTTGTATTCCAAACAAATGTAATTTACTTGCTTTTCTAGGATGGACCAAAATTGTGGCTATTTATTTTTCAGTAAATATTACAATATTTGTTGTTGTATGATAACATATCATATAGAATAGGAGTGCCACTCATATATCTCTTTTGGTATGAACATGCATTGAATGATTTAGGTATCTAAATTGGCATCTAGATAACTTGGTAAATCATATATTCTATGGAATTTAATTACACGCCTTAAATAATTGAATGGGAGAAGGTGTTTTGAAACGCCTATGGCCTCCAAGGTTAGTTGAGTTTTATGTTTTATGTGATAACCCCCCAAGGGGTATCCATGAATGGAATTTGGCACGATACTTCCTTACAAGGATAGACTAGACAAATTGACTCAAACGAGATCTACTCTCAAAGGAGGGATTTTCGTGAGAGAAAATATTGAAGGTCGATATCTTGGTAACACACTCAATGTGGTCTTATTGATATTCTCCCAAGAGTTCTTGTCAATTAAAATCGCAAGGCTAAAATTGAAAACGCTGGTTGTTATGTTAACAATTAGATGGGACCTAGTCCAACTAGTAAATGGTGAGAACTCCCAAAGGAGGCGTAACATTTATGGATGTTGGATCACCGTTGAATTTTACGATTGAATTATTTATTTAATTCAAGATAAATATTCGAAAGTGCTTTATCATGATTATTTACTTATGTATATTTTTTGTTTTATTCAGAAATCATGACCCCATCCCTAATGAACATCCTGAAAGATAATACTTTAATTGGAGATAATTATGTCACATGGAAAAGGAAAATTGGGTTGTTGCTGCAAACTGAAAAACATAAGTTTGTTCTTACTACTCCTAAACCACCTGCTCCTAATAATGAATCTAATGTGATGCAAAGAGATGAGTATGAGCAGTGGAAGACCTCAGATGATATGGCCAAATGTTACATTATGGCTACTATCTCCGACGTGTTGCAACAGCAGCATGAAGGAATGGGCTCTGCTACTAATATAATGATGTCTCTAGAGGAGATGTTTGCTATGAGGTCTAGGACGAATAAGAGAGAGGCAATGACTGCTTTTATGAATCTTAGAATGAAACCTGGACAGGCTGTGAAAGATCACATGATGAAAGTCATAGCACATCTCAATATTGCTGAACTAAATGGTGCTAAGATAAATGGTGAGACAAAAATTGACATGGTTGTTAACTCACTGTCAGATTCCTTTGATCAGTTCAAGTTGGACTACACCTTGAACAAAAAGGAATACACCTTGCAAGGCCTGATGCAAGATGTTCAAAGTGCTGAAAAGATCCTTGTGAAAAGCAAAGGTCAAGAGATTCATATGGTTAGTAAAGTTGCTACTGTTTAGACCCGTCAGAAGGTCAAGAAACAACAGAAGAAAAAGCAACTTGGGCCTACTACGAAGGAGACCAAGAAAGTAACCAAGATCAAAGGGAAGTGCTTCCTTTGTGGTGAAAAGGGACATTGGAAAAGAAATTGCCCAAAGTCCTAAAATAAGAAGAAAGAAGGTAATGTTAATTATCTTGAAATATGTTTTCTGGCAGATTCTACAGATTCTTGGATTATAGACTCTGGAGCCACTAATCATATTTGTTATTCCTTACAGGGGTTCTAAGAAAGGAAAAGGCTGAATAAGAATGAAATCAACTTGTGCTTGGGCAACGGAACGTTGGTGTCTGCAAGTGCAGTGGGAGATATTAGAGTTAATCTAGATTCTCCTAGGCATTTAGATTTGATAGACGTTTATTATGTACCTCAATTCAAGAGAAATTTAATTTCAGTTTCTTGTTTAAATAAATTTGGATATTAGGTTACTTTTAATAAAAAAATTTATTATTAGTAAGAATGACAAAATTATTTGCAAAGGTACATTGGAAAACGGTCTATTCTTTTTGAATAGAAATATTTCTCACTTGTTAGACACAGAATTAACGTAACCTAATCATAAAAGAGTAAAATTATTAAAAGATGAAACCTACCTATGGCATTTGCGCCTAGGCCATATTAACATTGATAGGATTAAAAGATTGGTTAGTGATGGACCTTTAAGTGAGTTAAAGGTTGATGATCTACCAACTTGTGAATCTTGTCTAGAAGGTAAGATGACCAAAAGGTCGTTTACGGCCAAAGGCACAAGAGCCACTGACTGTTTAAGATTAATACACACTAATGTATGTGGTCCTATGAGCATTCAAGCTAGAGGTGGATATGAGTACTTCATCACTTTCACGGATGATTACTCGAGATTTGGCTATGTGTATCTCATGAGACATAAGTCGGATGCTTTTGACATGTTCAAAGCATTCAAAGCTGCAGTGGAAAATCAGCTTGAGAAACATATAAAAATCTTGAGATCTGATCGTGGTGGAGAATATCTATCAGGAGAGTTTCAGCAATATCTTATTGATAATGGGATAATTTCTCAGTTTTCTACGCCAGGTACACCTCAACAAAATGGGGTGAAAGAAAGGAGAAATAGAACTCTTTTGAACATGGTTAGGTCTATGTTGAGTTATTCAATGCTTCTTATTTCTTTTTTGGGATATGCTTTACAAACTACAATATATATTCTAAACGATGTACCATCTAAGTTAGTTCCTCAAACACCGCATGAGTTGTGGACTGGGCGAAAACCTAGTTTATAACATTTTAGGATATTTGGTTGTCCTGCGCATGTGTTAAAAGAAAAGACAGAAAAGATGGAGTCTCGTTCGGAAACATGCATATTTGTAGGGTATCCAAAAGGAACTAAAGGATATTATTTCTATAGTCCTTCAGATCTTAAAGTATTTGTTTCGACAAATGCTAAATTTTTGGAAAAGGACTATATGAATGATTTTGTACCTAAAAGTAGAATTGTCCTGCATAAGATGTAAAGAGATACAATTCCACAAGAGGTTTCACATCCTAGCCCAATTGTAAATTCCGCACCATCACAAAATCAACAACCTACCATTCCTCGTCGTAGTGGGAGGGTTAGTACACAACTCGAGAGATACATCGGTCTAGGAGAATCAATGGAGAATCTCCCGGACAACGATGATTGATGAGCCGTCATTTTGTACTCAACAAAATAATGTTTTAAATGTGTTCGTTTTGAAAACCAATTTCACCACTAGAAAATCCACTTAGATGGAAAATTAGTAAAGTGGTAAGTAAGGATTCGTTCCATAGTGAATTAGAGTAATAGTTGAATAAATTAACAATTCCTAAATGCAGTAAAATAAATCATAAGCAATGGATGGTTGTATGGTTTGTCAAGCCATCAAACATACATGTAAAATAAACCTAATAAAACTAATAAAATATGATGCTCAACGAATCTAGATAAGATATATGGAATAAACAATTAAGAGAATTGCTAGGGAATTAATGAGATCGCAAGTGGATTATGGGAAGTGCTTCTCAAGCTACCTTAGTGAACCAATCTCACAAATGTTAACCAATTGTTTTCTAGAATGTGTTTAGACCATTACTATGAACCCTAAATAACTTCCCACTGCAATGCCTAATCGATTAAGGAAAGGAGGTCACGGCGGGATTGGTTGGTTACAATTAAAGGTTTAGATTGTCGCAGTTGATATACCCTCCGACAATCTATCCTACTCACTATGTTCTCAATCCATCAAGGGTGTTAATCCAATCAAGATTATATAACAAATTATCCTAAACAAGAGTATAATCAACTAGTGGGTATACATGTCAATTATATAATGAATAAAATCTAATTATAAAATGAATAGAACACAAATAGAGATTAAAATATATTAAAGCTTAAGAAAAATCCAATCCAAAATGTTCTCACATCAACTCCCTAGAAAAGAGGTTTAATTACACATATTACAATCAAAGGGACAGCAAGTAAAAGATTAGGAAATCACCCTTGGGCCTCCTTTTGTAAGCTTGATCCTTTCCTTGCCTTTGATGCTCCTTGTGCAAAGAGTGGATGATGAGGATGTGTCTAGATAGGTGGAGTCAAATGGGAAGTGACTAAGGAGATATGTGGAAAAGATAGGAAGAAAGGAATGATTAGGGGAAGGTAATCTAGATATTAAGTTTAGGGTGGAGAAGAAATGGTGGGATTAGGAATGATAGAAAGGAGGTTTCTTGGTTGTCAAGAGTTGCCAAGAGTTGGAAAATAGTGATGTATTTGTAGGGTTTTCAAATTAGGTCTTGAGTGGTCAATTACCAAAACACGCATGGACTTGTCAAATTGCCATTTTGGCTCCTCAAGAGGGCCTTTCCATAATTGTCCAGCCAATCACATTTTGACACAGCAGAGGTTCACGGTTTGTCTCATGGCAACTTCTCGAGGCAACATCATCAGGTGCCAAAAACCACTCCCAATCTCTGTGGCGACATCGAACGAGAAATGGCGACAATTTTCAAGGCTTTGTCGCCATGAGAAGTGGCAACAATGGATGGCGACAATGGATGGAGACATATGCGTGATGGGAATATTGGATTCCGATCGTTTTGGGTGACCGGAAAGGGATGACCAGGCTGCCATCCTCCTTGCCGTTAATTTGGGCCGAAATCCGGCCAGAGATAGGTCGGTTTTCGACAACTTTGAGGTGGCGGCGGCTTAGGGTTTAGAAGCTGCCATGGACGATGACCAGCTCATGAGGAAGAAGGTGATGGTGAAGAAGATGGGGGACATTCAGCAAGAGGTAAGGGTGCACACAGCTGCTTCACTTTGTCTCTATCGGGGTGCATTTAGCAGTGAAGTGGGGTGCACATAGTGTGGCATGATCAGCTGCTTGGGTCGCTGACTTGGGCCTGAGCTTTGGGCTGCTAGAGTGTGCACGCATAAGAGAGCTAGGGCGCACTAAGGCAAGTTCTTCTTGTCTTCAATAGGGGTGCGCTTAGAAGTGGTCTAGGTTATATTTAGAAGCCCAAACCACTATCAAAACGCACCGTGTCATTTTAATGACGTGGCGCTGCCTTGCCTCCTTGCTTGAAAATTTATAATTAGGTCCCCTGATTTCTTCCAATATCACGATATCTTCAATCCTCCTTCAAATAATTACACTTTTGCCCCTAATTCTCCAATATTACTTCAATGCCCCTGAACTTCGTAATTACCTGAAAACACTTAATTTACACAATTAAATCACGAGATATTGCCCGAGAATCAAGCAAAAGGAGAAGGAAATGAGGGCCAAAATCATACCAATTTTGGTTCGATCAATGATCCCTACACATATAAGGAAGCAATGGAGAATGTTGATTGTCGCCATTAGCAAAAGGCAATGCAATCTGAAATTGAATCTATGTTCAATAACAAAGTTTGGTCTTTTGTAGACTTGCCTAAAGGGATAAAACCCATTAGGTACAAGTGGGTATACAAGAGGAAAAAAGGTATGGATGGAAAGGTGGAAACCTTTAAAGCTAGATTGGTAGCTAAAGGTTACACACAGAAAGAAGGTATCGATTACGAGGAAACCTTCTCTCCTATGGCCATGCTTAAATCCATAAGGATACTCTTATCCATTGCAACATCTCTAGACCTTGAGATTTGGCAAATGGACGTAAAGACAGCTTTCCTTAACGGAAGTCTTGAGGAAAGCATCTATATGATGCAACCAGAAGGATTCATTGAAAAGGGCCAAGCAGAAAGGGTATGCAAGTTGCAAAAATCCATATATTGATTAAAGCAAGCATCCAGATCCTGGAACATACGGTTCAATCAAGCTGTGAAAAGTTTTGGATTTATTCAAAACCTTGATGAACCCTATGTGTGAAACTAAATATACCACGGTGTGTATAAAGCTATCTAGAGGGGGGGTGAATAGATTTTACGCTTTTTACCCAATTTTTCGTATTAGTCAAAATTACGAAATTACCCTCAAGATAATATAAACAAGCAAGTGTAATATGGTGCGGAAATTAAATTAACACTTGAATTTTTACGTGGAAACCCTCACGGGAAAAACCACGGGCTATGTAAGTAAGCCACACTCGAACCTCGAATCCACTAAATGTGCAAACGATTACAACCTAATCCCGGATGTAATCACACACCTACCTAATCCCGGTATGAGTGAACCTAGTCCAATTTGCTTGCGATCTAAGCAACCTAATCCCGATTGCTACACACAAGACTTAGCTTCTCTTGAAGAGAATACAACCCTAAGTGAATATATGAAAATATCCAAAATGCAACATAGAGCAAGGGAAACCCTATATGCTTATCTAAGATGATTAATATGCAATTAAGAACAATCCTAGATATCAAAACTAAATGACATGTCAAATAGTTAAGCTAATCAATATCAAGTACAAAACCTAATATGCTAGCACAATACAACTTCTCAAACATACATCATACTAATCTCAATTTTGTATCTAGAGCATACAAAATAACAATCAAGTAATTAATTGAGATTTGCTAGATAAATTAAACACAAAATATGTAAGATATTAGTGAAAAGCTTACCAAGCAAAATATGATGAAGATTCCATGCTAGATGACATCTAGATGATCTAAAATGATGCTAGATGATGATTGATGATCATGAAATTGTGTTTGAGTAATTAAAAATGAGTTCTTTATGTATTTTTCTTCTCTTGAAAAATATCCTAAGTATGAAGCATGAATAAGAACTCTTGTAAATGACCTAAAATCAAGTTAGCATATATATAGAGGCCATAAGTGAAGTGAGGTCGTTTTGAAAACTCGCCAGAAAATCACTCTGTGCGCTGGTGGACCTGCGCTGGTGGACCAGCGTAGGACCAGCGCACAAGCCAATTTTGGCTTGAGCGCTTGACGACAGGCGCAGCCACCAGCGCCAGTCCAGCGGCGCCATACTGGGCGATCGGCGCTGGTGGCCGGCGCTGGTCCACACCAGCGCACGACCAGCGGCGCGCCACTGGGCGATTTGCGCCGGTGAGCGGCGCTGGTCGACCGGCGCTGGTGGACCAGCGCACAGACCAAATTTGCACCCCACAAGCAATCATGCAAGGGGTACAAAGTCAAACAAGATGCATCCTTAAAGCCTAAATGCTATGATGTTTTCAACACAAGATGCAATCATAAAATCAAGCAAGAAGAGATGTAAATAATCATTTATGCACAACAAAAATAAACACAACATACAAAGATTAAACATATGCATGAGTTGTGAGTGTGTGCAACTATCTCTTCAAGACAAGAAAGCACTTAGAATATTACCTTTGGTGCTTGTCAATAATGAGGTCTTCAAAGGGCCTAATGCACTAACAACAACATTTAAACTACCCTTACAAAGTATCCCCATTTATGGTTTGATCACGAAATAAGCCAATTAAAAACAACGGGAATCCTTACAATCTCCCCCTTTGGCTATTTCGTGACAAAACCATCACTCATATTAAATCCTCACAAAAGAAATAGAAACTACGGGATTACACTGATATTCTACATTACAAAGAGATAAGAGAATGCAACTTGAAGTCTTCAATCCTCTTGTAGAATAATCAATCCCTGAAAAGAGTTTCTAACATTCCATTTCAAGTAAAGTGTGAGATTAATCATGTGAGAATAATACCAAGCATTTGCATTTTTAGAATTTAGGCAAAACATTAGCAAATGTATGCAATGTATGATAAATGCAATGCTCCCCCTCAAAGGGTTACTCCCCCTCAATGTTTTATCTCCCCAAAGTGCACAATAGCTTCTCTATTTTGCAACTCCCCTTACAATATCCTACTCCCCCTTTTTGTCATGATATAGGCAAAGGAGTAGTCCCCAACCGGGTCACTCATAGCAACGAGAGATAGAAGCATGCAAGATATGCATATACATATAAGTCACGTTATGCACTTCAATTAATTTGAGAGAAACAAGGAGATTTATTTGAGAAAATGTGTGAATCCAACATGCTTTGCATACAAGACATATAGCATTCAAGTCCAAAATACAATGGTATTTGGCAAAGCAAATGACAAAGGTTTCTAATTCGAATTCAAACCAATTTCACCAATGTCATGGAAAAAGCAAGGATATAGAGATTATTGATTTTAATTTAAGAGTAACTATATCCAACTTTATAAGCGAAACATGGCATGAGCGACTTTGCACCCTATTAGATTTTTCCGGATAAGATATCCGTATGATAGTAACCATGTTCAACTAATAAAGAAAGAGAGACATTTGGAATGTAATTCCTTTGAACGGATACAAGATCCTTTATTCATTTTGAGTCTCATTAGCTTTCACACAAGTTTTGCATTTTTAAGAATATGCAATCATCAATTCATGCTTTTCATGTGAGCATGTTGTATGAATTTCATGCTTTTTCATTTAGCATAAGCATGTTATTTAAGAAACATCATGTCATGGAGATAACTATAGGTCATTCACATCATACTTCCTATGTAAATCTCCTAGTCCAAAAATGCATGTTTGAACATAAATATGACATGGATTGTAGACAAGCAAGGTTCACACTTATAGAATTTGAAAGCATATATACATATGTACAACCAAGCTTACTCAAGCAATCAAAAGAAGAGGCATAAGTTATTTCAAATTTTTTGCAAGTTACATGAATGCAAAATAGCTCTCTTTGCTTGAGTTCCCCTTATGGGGTCAATCATAGAACATCACTCCACAAGACATATCCCAATAGATCTACTAAGAGTTTTAAATCGAGTAGCATCTAAGGGTTTAGTAAATAAGTCCGCAAGTTGATCATTAGTACCTACATGTTCAAGTACTATGCATTTATTTTCAACAAGCTCTCTAATGAAGTGATGGCGGATGTCAATATGCTTAGTTCTAGAATGTTGAACCGGATTCTTGGAAATATTAATAGCACTCATGTTATCACAAAAGAGAGTGAGAGTACCTTGGTTGAATCCGTAGTATACAAGCATTTGTTTCATCCATAGGAGTTGTGTGCATCCACTCCCCGCGGCTATGTACTCGGCCTCGGCCGTGGACAAGGAAATCGAGTTTTGCTTCTTGCAAAACCAAGACACCAAGTTGTTGCCTAGAAAGAAGCAACCGCCCGATGTGCTCTTCCTATCATCACAATTTCCTGCCCAATCCGCATCACTAAAGCCAACTAGACTAGCATTAGTGTCAAAAGAGTACCAAATCCCATAGTTGGATGTCCCATTCACATAGCGAATGATCCTCTTCACGGAAGAGAGGTGGGACTCCTTAGGATCCGCTTGGTACCTAGCACACACACCCACACTAAAAGATATATCGGGCCTACTTGCGGTCAAATAAAGCAAGCTACCTATCATGCCACGATATAGAGTTTGTTCCACACTTTTACCACTAACATCCTTGCTTAGCTTCAAAGTGGTACTCATGGGTGTATCACAATGTTTGGCTTTCTCTAAACCAAACTTCTTCACTAGGTTCTTAGCATATTTGGCTTGGGTTATAAAAATCCCATCATGCATTTGCCTAATTTGCAAACCTAGGAAGTAACTAAGCTCACCAACAAGACTCATCTCAAATTCAAGAGACATGACATCAACAAATTGTTGGACTTTGGTGTTGTTGGTGGAGCCAAAAACTATATCATCAACATATATTTGAGCTATGAAAAGCTCATCATTGTCTCTCTTGATGAATAGTGTCTTGTCAACACTACCTCTTGTGTAGTTGTTGTCAACAAGAAATTGAGTGAGGCGCTCATACCAAGCCCTCGGTGCTTGTTTCAACCCATAAAGTGCCTTCTTGAGGCGATAGACATGATTGGGGTGGTGTGCATCCACAAACCCCTTAGGTTGTTCAACAAACACTTCCTCTTGCAAGAAGCCATTGAGGAAGGCACTCTTGACGTCCATTTGGTGCAATTTGAACTTGTGCACACAAGAGATGGACAAGAGAAGCCTAATGGACTCTAAGCGGGCAACGGGAGCAAAAGTCTCCTCAAAGTCGATACCCTCAATTTGAGAGTACCCTTGTGCTACAAGTCTAGCCTTGTTCCGCACTCTGTTGCCATCCTCATCGGATTTGTTCCTAAATATCCATTTGGTGCCTATGACATTAGTGGTCTTAGGCCTAGGAACTAGAGTCCAAACCTCATTCCTTTCGAATTGGCTTAGCTCTTCTTGCATGGCAAGAACCCAAAATTCATCATTTAAGGCTTCTTCAACCTTTTTGGGTTCAATTTGAGAGGTGTAACATGTATAGCTAATAAGATTAGCAAGTTGGCGTCTAGTCCTAACACCCTCATTTACCTCTCCAATGATATCTTCTTTATCATGGAGTTTCCTAACCCATGGAGCGGGTTCTTTAGAGTCCAAGAGAGGAACTCTATCAATAGGTTGTGTGCCATCATTGTTGACATTAGATGTCCCAACATTAGGCGACACCACAACCTTCTCCAAAGGAGAATCATCACTAAAAATAACCTCCTCCTCATGATCATTAGACTTGAGCCTAGTATCATCAAATACGACATTGGATGATTCCATAACACTTAGAGTCTTTAAATTGAAAACTCTATAGGCTCTACTATTTAAGGCATAGCCAATAAAAATACCCTCATCACTCTTAGCATCAAACTTGCCAAGTTGATCACGGTCATTCAAAATGTAGCATTTGCTTCCAAAAGTGTGGAAGTAGCTAACATTTGGCCTCTTGCCTTTCCATAACTCATAGGAGGTGTTTCTAGTACCGGGCCTTAGGAACACTCTATTTCCTATATAGCAAGCCGTGTTAATGGCTTCGGCCCATAGGTTCCTAGGGACATTGTTGCTAAGCAACATCACACGGGCCATCTCTTGGAGGACCCTATTCTTCCTCTCAACAACTCCATTTTGTTGAGGTGTCCTAGGAGCAGAAAATTCATGGGAGATGCCTAAACCATTACAAAAGGTTTCAAAGGTGGCATTCTCAAATTCTCTCCCATGGTCACTTCTAATCCGTTTAATGCTTCTAATGTTAGAATTCATTTCATTTTGCAATTTAGTACAAAGCATTTTAAACTTATCAAAAGTTTCGGATTTTTCTCTAAGAAAATATGTCCATGTAAATCTAGAGAAATCATCAACACAAACAAAAATGTATCTCTTTCCACCCAAACTTTCGGTTTGCATGGGACCCATGAGGTCCATGTGGAGAAGCTCAAGTGGCTCCTTGGTGGTGAGATACTTACCCTTTTTGTGCATGCTTTTGGTTTGCTTTCCTTGTTGGCAAGGTCCACAAATACCATTGGCTTTCTTCCCAAGCTTAGGGAGGCCACGCACACAATTGAACTTTCCAAGGGTCCGTAGATCCCTAAAGTTCATGTGGCCAAGTCTTTCATGCCACAACTCAATTTGCTCATCCATGGACACATGATTAGATACAATTCTAGCTTCAAGACAATAACAATTGTCGCTAGATCTCATGCCCTTCAACAAGGTTTGTCCATCGGGTTTTAGGATAGAGCAATAATCTTTAGAGAACAAGACGGAATATCCTTCATCACTAAGATGTGAAATGCTAATTAAATTGGCTTTCAAGCCATCAACAAATAAAGCATTGGATAAGGAGGGTAATCCGGGAACGGAAATGGTTCCTTTCCCTACAACATTTCTTTTGGATCCATCACCAAAAGTGACATTTCCACCTTCCTCCATAACAAGAGTCTCGAAGAAACTCTTGTTTCCCGTCATGTGCCTAGAGCACCCACTATCCAAGTACCAAAAATTAGAAGAATTTGCCTTCAAGGCTATTTGTGCAACATGGCAAACATTTTCATTCTTTCTAATCCACTTAGCAACAATTTTAGCTTTCTTAGTGGCCTTTGGTACATGTGCTCTACTATTTCTAGGATCATGCAAATCAACATTTTCATTCCTAGAAACATGCATCTTGGCTCTATTCTTTCTCTTTTCAATCATGCTTTGTTTTCTACACATTTTAATATATTGAAAGCAATTTGGTCTAATATGACCATCACAACCACAAAAGTGACAAATAGGAATGAAAAAGGGAATCATACCTCGCCTTTGAGTACGTCCATGTCTTTGTGGATATGAGGGTTCAATCCATCTTCGTTGTTGAACCGGTCTTGGTTGCTTCCAAGCTTGAGGTTGCATGATTGGTCTCTTTCCTTTGTGAGCCAATTTGGGAGGAGTGTTGGCTTGAGGAACCTTAGGAGGTTGAGCTTGAGTTTTCCTTCTTGGCCCCATTTTCACTTGTGCATTAGAACTTTGTCCTATTTCTAACTTTTTCTTAGGAGGTTGCACAAATGAAGTTTCTTCATTCTTCAAGCTCTTGACAAATATGGTCTTGTTAGAGGTTGAGATTTTCTTGCCATCTTCATACCCAAGACCTCTCTTGTCACTTGGACTCTTTCCAACACCAAGTAAATGATCAAGCTTCTTGGTGCTAGAATCTATCCTAGCCAAGGACCCTTTAGCTTCTACAAGTTCCCTCTTCAAGCCTTCTTCACTTCTCTTGGACAAGTCTAACTCCTCAATTAGCTTATCCTCTCTCCTCTTCAATCTTTCCACTTGTTCACTTAAGTGGTCATTGTGAGCCGAAAGTTCAAGGTTTTCTTCTCTCAACCTCTCAATCTTTCTTGTGCTTTTAAGTGCTAAATCATTGAACTCGGCATGGTATTTAGCAAGCACCTTTTGCTCCACAAACTTCTTCTTGGAATTAGAAGAGGAGTCACTTTCTTCTTCACTAGAGTCAATTTCCTCTTGACTCAAATCTTCCTTTTCACTAGCACTTTTGCTCTTGTGAGAAGATGCAAAAGCTAGGAAGTTAGCCATGAGCTCTTCCTCACTTGAAGACTCATCTTCCTCATTGGAACCATCACTACTCCCACTCCATGTGGCGGCCATCACTTTACCCTTCTTCCTCTCATTGTGATTCGCACATTCGGGGGCAAAGTGACCAATCCCACCACACTCAAAGCATCGGACCCCTTTCCTTTCGGTCCTCTCTTGTCTAGGCTCAAACTTCTTGAAGGAACTCTTTTTCTTCAAATCTTGTCCTCTTGACCCAAATCCCTTCTTCTTCTTGAACCCCATAACCCTGTTGAACCGTTTCACAAATAAGGCAAGGTCTTCATCCGATTCATGCTTTGCCTCCTTTTCATCCTTAGATGCTTTCAAAGCTATTCCTTTAGACTTCTTAGGAGGAGTAGTGTTGCTAGGAGCCTTCCTAGACTCATATGCAAGGAGACGCCCAATTACCTCACTTGGCTTCATATCCATGTAGCCACTATTTTCTTCTATGGCCGTCACCTTTGATTCAAACCTATCGGGGAGAGATCTCATAATTTTTTGCTTGACTCTCCTATCCGAATACGGGTCTCCGAGTTGATGGCTTTGATTTACTATGTCCATCAATTTGATTTCGAAGTCGTTGGAGCATTCATCCTCTCCCATCCTAAGTAACTCAAATTGAGTTTGGAGGACTTGAAGCTTGGACTCCTTCACCACCTCGGTTCCCTCATGTGCAACTTGAAGGATGTCCCATGCCACTTTGGCAATTTGAGTATTCTGAATAAGCTTGTACTGATTCTCATCCATGGCACACATAATGGCATGCATCGCCTTCCTATTCCACTTAGAAGCCTCAAACTCTTGCGCGTTCCATTGCGCCTTAGGCTTCAAAACATCTTGTCCTCCACCCGCGGGAGTCATCATAGGGAGATCATATCCGTCTTCCACCGCCATCCATGCACGGTCATGAATTTGGCATATGTAGGATTCCATCTTCCCTTTCCATTGGGAATAGTTCAAACCGGTAAGAAGTGGAGGCCTTGTGCTAGAAGCTCCTTCGTGGCCACCACCATTTCCACCGTTTCCACTCATAGTGTTTATGAATGAATGAAATGAATGCAAATGTATGAATAATCAAAAATCACACAAAATGCAAAACACACCAAAATAAAGCAAGGATCACCTATGTATGTCTAGGAACCCGCTCTGATACCAATTGAAACTAAATATACCACGGTGTGTATAAAGCTATCTAGAGGGGGGGTGAATAGATTTTACGCTTTTTACCCAATTTTTCGTATTAGTCAAAATTACGAAATTACCCTCAAGATAATATAAACAAGCAAGTGTAATATGGTGCGGAAATTAAATTAACACTTGAATTTTTACGTGGAAACCCTCACGGGAAAAACCACGGGCTATGTAAGTAAGCCACACTCGAACCTCGAATCCACTAAATGTGCAAACGATTACAACCTAATCCCGGATGTAATCACACACCTACCTAATCCCGGTATGAGTGAACCTAGTCCAATTTGCTTGCGATCTAAGCAACCTAATCCCGATTGCTACACACAAGACTTAGCTTCTCTTGAAGAGAATACAACCCTAAGTGAATATATGAAAATATCCAAAATGCAACATAGAGCAAGGGAAACCCTATATGCTTATCTAAGATGATTAATATGCAATTAAGAACAATCCTAGATATCAAAACTAAATGACATGTCAAATAGTTAAGCTAATCAATATCAAGTACAAAACCTAATATGCTAGCACAATACAACTTCTCAAACATACATCATACTAATCTCAATTTTGTATCTAGAGCATACAAAATAACAATCAAGTAATTAATTGAGATTTGCTAGATAAATTAAACACAAAATATGTAAGATATTAGTGAAAAGCTTACCAAGCAAAATATGATGAAGATTCCATGCTAGATGACATCTAGATGATCTAAGATGATGCTAGATGATGATTGATGATCATGAAATTGTGTTTGAGTAATTAAAAATGAGTTCTTTATGTATTTTTCTTCTCTTGAAAAATATCCTAAGTATGAAGCATGAATAAGAACTCTTGTAAATGACCTAAAATCAAGTTAGCATATATATAGAGGCCATAAGTGAAGTGAGGTCGTTTTGAAAACTCGCCAGAAAATCACTCTGTGCGCTGGTGGACCTGCGCTGGTGGACCAGCGCAGGACCAGCGCACAAGCCAATTTTGGCTTGAGCGCTTGACGACAGGCGCAGCCACCAGCGCCAGTCCAGCGGCGCCATACTGGGCGATCGGCGCTGGTGGCCGGCGCTGGTCCACACCAGCGCACGACCAGCGGCGCGCCACTGGGCGATTTGCGCCGGTGAGCGGCGCTGGTCGACCGGCGCTGGTGGACCAGCGCACAGACCAAATTTGCACCCCACAAGCAATCATGCAAGGGGTACAAAGTCAAACAAGATGCATCCTTAAAGCCTAAATGCTATGATGTTTTCAACACAAGATGCAATCATAAAATCAAGCAAGAAGAGATGTAAATAATCATTTATGCACAACAAAAATAAACACAACATACAAAGATTAAACATATGCATGAGTTGTGAGTGTGTGCAACTATCTCTTCAAGACAAGAAAGCACTTAGAATATTACCTTTGGTGCTTGTCAATAATGAGGTCTTCAAAGGGCCTAATGCACTAACAACAACATTTAAACTACCCTTACAAAGTATCCCCATTTATGGTTTGATCACGAAATAAGCCAATTAAAAACAACGGGAATCCTTACAATGTGTATAAAAGGATTAAAGGCGACAAGTTGGTTTTCCTGATTCTTTATGTTGATGATATACTACTCATCGGAAACGATGTATGTGTATTGACATCAGTAAAAGAATGGTTAGCAAAACAATTTGATATGAAGGACTTAGGAGAAGTAAGTTATATTCTTGGTATCCAAGTAATAAGGGATAGAAAGAATAGAACGATTACATCATCCCAAGCTTCATACATAGATAAAATCTTGTCTAGGTTTTCCATGCAAGATTCCAAGAAAGGTATGTTACCTTTCAAACATGGAATCAAACTTTCTAAGGAATAAGTTCCTAAGAATGAGCATGGAGAGCTATTCATGAGTAGAGTTCCATATGCCTCGGCAATTAGAAGTCTCATGTATGCAATGCTCTGCACTAGACCAGATATTTGTTTTACTGTTGGCATAGTTAGCAGGTTTCAATCGAAACCTGGTCCTGATCACTGGATGACAGACAAGCATATTTTCAAGTATCTCAAGAGAACGAGAGATAATATGCTTGTATACTCTAGAGGGGATTTGATTCCCGTTGGGTATAGGGATTCTGATTTCAGTCGGATTCTAACTACAAAAAATCCATATCACGATCTGCATTTACTCTTAGAGGAGGAGCAGTCATATGGAGGAGTATCAAGCAATCTTGTATTGCTGATTCCACCATGTGAAAGTTCTCAAATAAACTAGGTGTGTACTAATATATTAATCTAGAGGGGGGGGGGGGGGGGGGTGAATAGATTTTAACTAATATTACCCAATTTTCGTTAATAGACAATTTTTCGAAAATGCCCCTAATAGTCAATAAAATATAACAAGTGTAATATGATGCGGAATTTAAATAACACTTGATATATACGTGGAAACCCAACCACTGGGAAAAACCACGGACTGTTTAGTGTGCCACACTCGAACCTCGAAATCCACTAATTGAAATGGAGTTTACAACCTATGTAGACCTCGTCTAACACTCCGGTCAATAACACCCCACTTCTACCACGCAGGCCTTTAAAAGTGGCTCTAGTCCAATTTGTTTGAGGCCTAAGCAATCTTAGCCTCGAGTCTTAATTCTCAATGAAGAGATTATGCAACCTATGTGAATATATGATGATATTCAAATAACAAACAAGGCTAGGGAACCTTAGATGTTTATCTAGGATGATGATATAATCAATTAAATCAATCCTAAATATCAAGAGCTAAGTGACATGTCAAATAGCTTAGCTAATCAAGATTAAGCAAAAACCTAATTAGCTATCACAATACAACACTCAATTAATTCATCACAATCAATTCTCTTTTCTTGTATTTAGCATATGATCTAAAACATACAAGTAATTTAAAAGAGATGGCTTGATAGTAAAAATACTAAAATAAGATGAAGTTAATCAAAATCTTACCAAGCAAGTTGTGATGATGCAAACCCATGCATGGATGCATTCTATATAGACATAGAAGATGCAATATGAAATTTGATGTAAAAAGGATTTGATTTGAGTGGTTAAAGGTGAGTTCTTGATTTGATTTTCTCTCAAATCTCTCTTTCTCTCTCAAGAATATGGAGCCTCTCTCTCTAGGGTTTGATTTTTTGGCATAGCCCTCAAAATGATGAGAAAGATATGTATTTATAATGCCCAAGAGAAACTATGTCGTTTTGGAAGAAATGGAAAAATGATGGGCATTTTCGTGGTACTCGCGTCAGTGCAGTGACTCAAGATTCGAGAGCTTCGAAACATGACCAAACAACATCAAAACCTTTTGTATTATATATAGTTGGAAAGGTATGGATGTCTACTTTCTACTAGTCTTTACAAAATAACATTTCAATGTCTGTAGAAAAATTTATGGTCAATTGAGTGACCAAAGGTCAGAAACGGACAATAACAGAGTTGCCCTGTTTTGGTTGTAACTTTGGAGATTTTAAAACCAATCTAAACGGTCATGAAATATTATGAATAATATACCGTTGGAAAGGTATGGGTATCTAGTTTTCCAAAATTTTACAAAACTCAATTTCAATCTTTTTATAAAAAGTTATGGTCACACAACCATACAAAGGTCAGTTTTGAAAAACATTTAAAACATTGAAATCTAATCTTTTGAAACTAGACACTTTACTCCAAACAATCAAACCAAAACTACCACTTATCCAAGAGAAGAATGAGACCTTCTCAAGTGGTCAACCATCGCGCTAAGACATGCACACCATCGTGCAAGTGTGGATGTTTCCGATCACACAAACGGAAACAAATTACACCACACTTAAGACTAATCATGAAGTGCAAGTGTGGGAAGTGAATGCATCCTAATGCCTAAACATGTCATGGCATTTCAATGAACAAGATGCAATCAAAATAAAACATGCAAGAAGAGATGTTCAAGAACATGCATGCACACATATAAAACACACAACATACAAGAATAAGATTTATGCATGAGTTGTGTGTGTGTGCAACTAGATCTCTTCAAAGCAAGTAAGCACTAGAATTTACCTTTGGTGCTTATCAACCTTGAGGACATGAGAGGGTCTTGAGCTTGAATATCAATCACTTAAGCTACCCTTACATACAATCCCCAACACGTGGTTTGTCCACGAAATAAGCCAATCAAGATATGGGAATCCTTACACCATGGAAGCTGAGTATGTTGCTGCATGCGAAGCTGCCAAAGAGGCTGTTTGGCTCCGCCAATTCTTGATTGACTTGGAAGTGGTTCCCAGTGCGAATAAGCGGATCATCATCTACTGCGACAACAGTGGAGCAGTGGCTAACTCGAGAGAACCAAGAAGTCATAAGAAAGGAAAACAAACTAAAAAGTATTATCATCTTATAAGGGAGATTGTGCATAGGGGTGACGTGACGATTACCAAAATCGTGTCAGCAGAAAATCTAGAAGATACCTTCATAAAGGCTCTACCTCAGAAGAGTTTTGATGGGCACCGAGAGAACATGGGAATAAGAAATATGACACATTTGCTATAGCACAAGTGGGAGATTATTAGGATTATGCTCAATAGCAAGAGTGTAATATTGTTTTTGACAGTCTTTTCATATTAATAGAGTGATTTCTGTTTTAACAAATCTTATAGCATTTATAGTTTAGTTATTATAATTGTCAAAAGTAAATAATCACAAGGTCAAAAGATTATGAGAAAAGAAGAATTTTTCGTACATTTGGAAATGTATGAGGTAGACACAATTCTTTAGTTAGTCTTGAATAATGTTCACAACTTAAGGTAAAGGTTGGGCACCTTTATCTTGTCTGTAAGGATTCCCGTAGTTTCTAATTGGCTTATTTCGTGATCAAACCATATGTGGGGATCCTTGTAAGGGTAGCTTAGGAGTTGGTTTACTATTCGAAGCCCTTTCAAAGACCTCGTCTTGATAAGCACCGAAGGTAAATTCTATGTGCTTACTTATCTTGAAGAGATAGTTGCACACACTCACTTAGCATACTTGTTCATGTGTGCATTCTCTTCACATGTCACTTTACACACTAGCACTTTGATGTTGTATCTTGTTGTGTGTTTTTGTGTCTTGTAATTCGTTTCTCGATAGTGTTCGGAAACGTCCGCGCACGCACTAGAATGTGCTTGGTTTTGCGCGAAGACTGCCTATGGAGATGCACTTGGCATCTCCTTGGTTTTCACCTCTGTTGGTGATCAGCGGTCGTGATCGGCGGCCTGGCCGCCGAATGAAACCGCCGTTTTAATTCGGCGGTTGAATCGGCGGTTGTATGGCCACCGATCTGAAACGCCGTTTCAGACCTGATTGATTTTATTCTTGGGTTTAATTCGGCGGTGGTAACGGCGGTCACGAAACCACCGAATGGAACCGCCGTTTTTCCCCTGTTTCTCCGGGAGCAATTCGGCGGTTGAAATCGGCGGCCACCAACCGCCGATTGAAACCGCCGATTGGCGCGTTTCTTTGAAACTTACTTAAACGACCTCACTTTGGCTTGGCACTCTATATATATGTCATTTTGTCTTTAGGTCAATCAAGAGAGTTCATATTCAGATTTCATACTTAGGATATTTTTCAAAGAGAAGAAAAATTCCAAGAACTCATTTTTAATTACTCAAACACTTTTTCCATGATCATCAATCATCATCTAGCATCATCTTAGATCATCTAGATGACATCTTGCATGGATTCTTCATCATACTTTGCTTGGTAAGCTTTTCACTAATATCTTACATATTTTGTGTTTCTCTTATCTAGCAATCTCAATTCAATTACTTGTATGTGATTTTATATTTGTTGAATACAAGATTGAGATTAGTATGATGTATGTTTGAGAAGTTGTATTGTGCTAGCATATTAGGTTTTGTGCTTGATATTGATTAGCTAAACTAATTGACATGTCATTTAGTTTTGATATCTAGGATTGTTCTTAATTGAATATTAATCATCTTAGATAAGCATATAGGGTTTCCCTTGCTCTATGTTGCATTTTGGATATTCACATATATTCACTTAGGGTTGTATTCTCTTCTAGAGAAGCTAAGTCTTGTGTGTAGCAATCGGGATTAGGTTGCTTAGATCGCAAGCAAATTGGACTAGGTTCACTCATACCGGGATTAGGTAGGTGTGTGATTACTTCCGGGATTAGGTTGTAATCGTTTGCACATTTAGTGGATTCGAGGTTCGAGTGTGGCTTACTTACATAGCCCGTGGTTTTTCCCGTGAGGGTTTCCACGTAAAAATCAAGTGTTAATTTAATTTCCGCACCATATTACACTTGCTTGTTTATATTATCTTGAGGGTAATTTCGTAATTTTGACTAACACGAAAAATTGGGTAAAAAGCGTAAAATCTATTCACCCCCCCCCCCCCCCCCCCCCCCCTCTAGATAGCTTTATACACACCGTGCTATAATTAGTTTCATTGTCAAAGTTGTAGATTCTTTTGCTGGCATTTGAGTGGGATCAAATGTGTCTAAAATCATCAAAGAGGTTTTGAGTAAAAGAATCCAGTGCACTAGGTGCATTGAATAGGATCACTATGAAATACTTTATCTAACAACCGTTAGTGGATAAAAGTTTTCTTTATGAGGACAATCGGAGAGTCTATCTTAATCTTGAGATAAATGATGGACTTATGGTTTCAAGTGTTATCATTTGAGCTATTAATGAGTACGATTATATAGCATAGTCTATCCTCGATAGTTTGGTGGTATTCATTTGTTAATCGATAAAGGACTTCATTTATAGATATGGACATCATGGCTCCATTTATGAAATAAGAGTATAATATTATCATATGGATATTTTGAGGTATTGAATATTAAATCTTAACGTTGAGTTTTCAATAGTATCAATTGAAACATGGCTTCTGGACAAGTCAAAATATCCAAGTTCAAAATGTGGTCATATGAATCAATATGGTAACTAGGAGAGCTATAGGCGGTCTATGAGCTCTTGGGTATTACTGATATTATTCACGAGGATACACTATCTCCAATAAGATTGTCTAGGGTATGAAAGAGAATCATTTACTTATTCTAACTTTATTTAAGAGTTCAATTTTAGTTCTTTAGTGGAATGAACTAAAATTAATAGATCGAACCTAAGTGAATCATTTGTTGGTTATGTCTATTGAAGCTTAAATTTAGATAGCCAGCCAAGATCCCCAATCCACACGGACTTGCATTGATCACTTGATATATTTTACTTGACTAATTTATGGGTCCATCTAGAATTGTATTAAGGCATGTGGACTTGTTTTTTTTAGTAAGAATGCGCCTAGTTCACACGTGGGCTTTTTAGTTAAGGTCAAATGGATTTAATAAAATAGAAAAACAATATTTAGCCTATATTTTTGTATATGGGCGGCAAGGCTAATATATTAGTCTAATATATTATTTTATTTTATTATTTGATTAAATGGAAATTAATTAATTTATTAGTTAATTATTTAATTAAGAATCAAAATCTTTTTCTGACTAGGAAATATGTTTCTTTGTGTTATACTATTGTTAGTAGTATAATGAGAATCAAAGACTTTATTCGATAAGAAGATAAATAAAAGGATTTTATTTATCTAGCCAAATTATGAAGTTTTTTGATATAGTCACACTTTAATAATACACTAAAGAGTTGGATTATGGTTAGGATTCTAATGTTTATAGGAATTTTGGTGAAACATAGATCCCCTAGCAAGGAGGATTTCGGCCAACCCTAAAAAAATTAGGGTGTGGATTTCGGCCACCTCTTTTCTTTTTAGGAAAATATTTTAGTCACCTATATATTCCTACATGCAGAATTCAGCCAACCCTAAGGCTTGCTTGAGAGTTATTTTTCTTTAGCTTGAAAAATAGAATCCATCTCTTAGACTAGTGTGAGAATTCGGCCAAGACGAAAAACAGAGAAGAGAACGTTTTATTTCGATAGTGCACTAGTAGCTTTTACATCAAAAGGCTTTGTGCACAACTTCGAATTAGTTTCATGCGAATTTCGATCAAAAGATTGAGAATTCAAAAGTGACCGGAACGTTTTTTGTTTTCTCTTGGAAGTTTTTGTGACTAACAAAAAATAAAAGTTTTTGTTATCCATCCTCAGGTACACAATTCAAAGAAAGGGAGACCACGCTCCTAGGTGATTCACGTTTGTGATTGGATTGGAAGATCTTACGGATTACAATCGACACAACATTAATCGAATCACGCGACAAAGGTACGATACTTTTCTATATGTTAATTAATCAAGGGGTTAAGGTTCATCTTTAAGGAAAAATTTTAAACTATACTAAACATATTTTCGCTTCCGCCACGTGTATTTTCCCTACAAGGGGTTTATGGATGCACAACACCTCAACCATGTCTATCGCCTCAAAAAGGCTTTATATGGGTTGAAACAAGCACCGAGGGCTTGGTATGAGTACCTCACTCAATTTCTTGTTGACAATAACTACACAAGGGTTAGTGTTAACAAGACTCTATTCATCAAGAAAGACAATGATGAACTTTTTATGGCTCAAATATATGTTGATGATATAGTGTTTGGCTCCACCAACAACACCAAATTCCGACAATTTGTTGATGTTATGTCTCATGTATTTGAGATAAGTCCTGTTGGTGAGCTAAGTTACTTCCTAGGTTTGCAAATTAAGCAAATGAATGATGGGATTTTTATTACCCAAGCTAAATAAGCTAAAAACCTAGTGAAGAAATTTGGTCGTGAAAATGCCAAACATTATGATACACCCATGAGTATCACTTTGAAGCTAAGCAAGAATGCTAATGGAAAAAGTGTGGAACAAACTCTATATCGGGGCATGATTGGTAGCTTGCTTTATTTAACCACAAGCAGGCCCGATATATCCTTTAGTGTGGGTGTGTGTGCTAGATACTAATCAGATCCTAAGGAGTCATATCTCTCTTCTATTAAGAGAATCATTCGATATGTGAATAGGACATTCAACTATGGGATTTGGTACTCTTTTGACACTAATGCTAGTTTAGTTGGCTTTATTGATGCAGATTGGGCAAGGAATTGTGATGATAGGAAAAGCACATCGGGTAGTTACTTCTTTCCTTGGGAACAACTTAGTCTCTTGGTTTTCCAAAAAGCAAAATTCAATTTCCTTGTCCACGGCCGAAACCGAGTACATAGCCGTAGGGAGTGGATGCACACAACTTCTTTGGATGAAGCAAATGCTAGTCGACTATAGATTCAATCAAGGTACTCTAACCCTCTTTTGTGATAATATGAGTGCTATTAATATTTCCAAAAATTCGGTGCAACATTCTCAGACTAAGCATATTGACATCCGTCATCATTTCATAAGAGAACTAGTTGAAAATAAATGCATAGTACTTGAACATATAGGTACTAATGATCAACTAGCGGACTTATTTACTAAACCCTTAGATGCAACTAGGTTTAAAACACTTAGTTGATCTATTGGGATATGTTTCGTGGAGTGATGTGTTTTGGTAATTGACCCCATATAGGGAACTTAAGCAAAGAGAGCAATTGCATACTTGTTGCATGCAAAAATTTGAAAATTTTTATGCTTCTTTATTAATTGCTTGAGTATCTTGGTTGCACATATGCTTATATGTTTTTACTTCAATATGTGTGAACCATGCTTTGTTTGCAATCCATCTCATATTTATGTTCAAACATGCATTTTTGGACTAGGAGATTCACTTAGGAAGTACTCTTTGAATGACCTATAATGATCTCCATGACATGATGATTCTTAAATGACATGCTTAAAATGTGAAAAGCATGAAATTCAAATGACATGCTCAAATGAAAAAGCATGAATTAATGATTGCAATAGTTAAATGCAAAACAATGTGTGAAAAGCTAATGAGACTCAAATAAATAAAGGATCTTGTATCCGTTCTAAGGATTTTAAAATCCAAATGTCTCTCTTTCTTTATTGGTTGAATATAGCTACTATCATACGGGTATCTTACCCGAATAAATCAAATAGGGTGCAAAGTCGCTCATGCCATGTTTCGCTTATAAAGTTTGATATAGTGCTCTAAAATTGAATTCAATGAAATCTCTATATCCTTGCTTTACACATGACAAATGGTGAAATTGATTTGAATTTTATTGGAAACCTTTGTCATTTGCTTTGCCAAATACCATTGATTTTTGGACATTTAATGCAATATGTCTTGCATGCAAAGCATTTTAATCACACATTTTCAATAAAATAAATCTTCTTGTATCTTTCCATTTAATTGAGTTGCATAAAGTGCCTTATATGATTATGCAAATGACTTGTATGCTACCATCTCTTTTTGCTACAAGTGACCCGTATGTAGGATACTCATTTGCCCATCTCATGACAAAAAAGGGGGAGTAGTAGTGGTAAGGGAGAATGCTAATTGTAGTAGCAAATTCGCATGTTGGGGAGATTACATATTGAGGGGGGGTAACCCATGAGGGGGAGCATTGCACATTCATTACATAAGGTTGCATGTTTTCTTTAATGAAAAATTCTTTTATGCAAATGCTTGTTTTAACTTTACATGATCACCTCACATACACTTGGTTGGAAAGTGTAATTTTTATTTTATTTTTGTTTTGAAGGATTGATAGTTCTACAAGAGATTGAAGACTTGAAGTTTTTTTTTTTTTTTTCTTATCTCTTTGTAATGTAGAATATCATTGTTGACCTTTAATTTCAATTTTGTTATGAGGATCAAAGTAAGTGGTGGTTTTGTCACGAAACAGCCAAAGGGGGAGATCGTAAGTGCCTCAAGTTTGATTGGCTTATTTCGGTGACAAACCACATTTGGGGTTTGATGTAAGGGTAGCTTAGGCTTTTGATGGTTGGTGTTTTGCACAACCAATGCCCTTTCAGGTCCTCAAGAGAAGAAGCACCTAAGATAAATTTCTAAGTGCTTACTTGCTTTGAAGGGATGTAGTTGCACACACTCATAACTCATGCATATCTTTAATACTTGTAGGTTGTGTGTTTCTTGTATGTGCATTCTTGTGTTTAACTCTTCTTGCATTTGTTCATTGCCATGCCTTAATAGTTTTAGATTGAATGATTTTTCTTCGACATGCTTTGGCCTAGGTGACCATTGTCAGTACTGCTGTGGCTTTCATAGCAGTAGCCACAGCAGTGAAATACATGTCTTAGCCGCTCTCTTAACCGTTGTAAATTTTTACAGCGATAAGCACAGCGGTTTTGCGCACAACGCTTACCGCTGTCGTGACCACTATGGAAGCCACAGCGGTAAGCATAGCGTTTAGACACTTGTTGCTTTTTAAGTGACCACCGTTTGGATACCGCTGTGGCTTTGACAGTGGTACCCGTAGCGGTTGTCCCCTGTTTTTTGCAAAACGCTATAGCTTCAATTTGGACACCTATATAAACATTGTTTTAACTTTAATCGTCCCCAATGACCAAAAAATCATATTTTTAATTGAAAGCATTTTCAAAGAGAGTTTTTTTATTCAAGAATTCATCTTTGATCATCTTTGATCACTCAAATCATTTCCATGTGCATCAATCATTCTTTAGCATCATCTAGGATCATCTAGGATGCATTTTTACATGGGTCTTCATCAACACACATGCTATGGTAAGTTGAACACTGATTTCATCTAATCTTAGTGTTTTTACTTAGCTATTTATCTCATTGATAACTTGTATGCTCTTAGATTAATTTCGAATTACAAGATTGAGATTATGTTTTGAATGTTTGAGTGTTGTATTGTGATAGCTATATCTAGGATTGCCATATCATATATAGCTATGTTTTATGTCATGACATATAGCCATTAATATCTATGATTGATTTAATTGTCATCTTTTAATCCTAGATAAGCATTTAGTGTAACCTAGCATTAAATTGCATTTTGAATATCGTGCATATTCACTTAGGTTGATTTATCTCTTCATTGAGAAATAAGACTTGTGGCTAAGGTTGCTTAGGCCACAAGCAAATTGGTTTAGGTTCACTTTTATAGGCATGCAGATAGTAGTGGTGGGTTATAGGCCATAGGGTTTGACGTGGTCAACCTAGGTTGTAAACACCATTACAAGTAGTGGATTCGAGGTTCGTGTGTGGTGCACATAACAGCCCGTGGTTAGGAATGGCAATGGGACGGGTTCAGGCGAGTTTGGTAAAATCCAAATCTAAACCCATGAAATTTTGTGTCTATCAAACCCGCTTGCGAACCCGTGAAAATAAACGGGTTTGGGTTCGGGTTTTACCCGCGGGTTTGAGGGACACCCAATCCCACCCATGAACCCGTGAAACAAGCGGGTCCATGGGTAAAACCCACGAACCCGCCATTTTTTTTTTTTTTTTTTTTTTTGTAAATTATTTCTATATTATTTAAATATATAAAATATTATAATTTTAAGAATAAAAACACTTAATAGATTGAAATGTTTACATTTTATTTTCTATATAATTAAAAAAATTTTATTGCAGTTTAAATTTATAATATTTTAAATAATAAAATATTATATAATTTTTATTGTTCGTGGGTACACGGGTTCAGGTAAGGATTTTTTTCCAAATTCATACCCGAACCCGAACCCGTGATGGGTACAATTTTCAAACCCAAACCCGCCCACAGGTACACTTATCCCAACCCAAACCCTCTTTAAGCGGGTTGGGTTCAGGCGGGTCCTACGGGTTCGGGTTTAATTGCCATCCATACCCGTGGTTTTTCCGTGTTGAAGGTTTCCACATAAAAATCAAGTGTCATTTATATTCTGCTTTTTTAAACTTGATTTTAGTTTGTGACTAGTTTAGGGCATTTTTGTAAAATTGACTAATCACGAAAATTGGGTAATAATCGATTACCCCCCCAGATAATATTAGCACGCCATTATTAGCTTCAGGCATAAATAGATCAGTAAGGGGTGTGCTAATAGCACCACTCTTATTTTTTTACATCAAATTTGAAGCAATTATAAATGACCAGCTTTTTCTATTTATTTACAAATCAAACCAACAATTAACTTCCTAAATTACCCATTGTTTTTTTTTTTTTAATACCAAATTGTCATTTAATAATATATCAATTTTTTTTTTAAATTAACTTTTTTTTTTTCTACGTTCCCAAATTATCAATCCTAGTCAACTATTGAACTTCTTTTCTTTCTTCTTCTTTTTTTTTTTTTTTAAATTTCAGTCCAACAATCATCATTTTCAAACATAAATTGTCTTCCATAATTGTTATATTTAATATTTTTAATAGCTTTATTTATTAAATAATTTTATTGTGTTGTATTAAATTTCTATATTGAACTTCTTTTTTTCCTTACATCACTCTATAGATGAAGAACTAAATACCTTTATTATTTTCTCTAAAAAAAAACCTACCTTTGCTAATATTATATATTTCTTTTTGTAATATATATATATATGATATTAGATGGCAATTTGGTCAATAAATAAGGGGTAATTTTGGAAGTTAGTGATTGGTTTGATTTGTAAATAAATAGAAAAAACATGCCATTTATAATGGCTCAAAATTTGATGCGGATAAGTAAATGTTGTCCACATATCACATTATAAAGAGAGAGTGGGTTGGGAGGGTGATTCTTATACTCCTAAAAAAAAAAAAAAAAAATCTAAACTTAATCAAGAAGGTCTTACTTTATTCATTTATTTTTATGGGTCATAAAAGCTACCATGTTTAAGGAGATTCTGAGGGGAAAAAAAAATAACCATCCTGTGCTGCTCCTCCACACTTTTTTTTTTTTATGTTCTTTTTTTTTTATACAATTATTTTATATAATCTAAAAACATAAAATAATATTTTTTTTTCCACATATTAAGAGAAATGGCATATTTGGTAGTAAGTGGGATGTACTTACATGTTACACTATCTTGAAAATTTTTAATGAGTAAACATAAAAATAAAATGATGTAAATACAATGTTTCAAGGGTGTAAATATCACCACTCTCTTATAAATTTCGAGCCAAACAAAAATGATACGTGCAAAAAATGTAATTAGAAACTTCGTGATTTCCTCCCATAAAAATGGTCAGGAATCAGGATTGGTGCGATTTGTTGACTGAAATAGTACTTTCAAAAGGAATCTATTGTTTAATATTTTCTAGGGCATTCATGTTCTTCAAGTCATTCTCTTTTCTCAATGCCCATATGCACACCAACAAAATCAAACTCAGTAAGTTCAAGATATATATGTATGTTCCTCAAGATTGATTGGCATATTTCTGTAACAAATCACAATTGGGGTTTGACATGTAAGGGTAGCTTAGGCATTGATGATCAAGCTCAAAGGCCATCTCAAGACCTCAAGTTAATAAGCACTCAAAAGGAATATCTTTTGTGCTTAATTTTCATTGAAGAGACTTAGTTGCACAGACTCACTTATCATGCTTGCATATGTATTCATTGCTCTTGTGTGTATTCTCTTCACTTTTCACACTTGCACATATTGCATTTTAGACTAAGTGTGAAATGTTTTTGAAAAGAGAAAACTTCTCTTTATCGCTGCCTGTACCACCCCTGGTACATGTGCATGAGCAACGGTCCAAGCCAGGTTCAAAACCTGATGCTTTTGCGTCGTGCATACCGCAGCGGAGACACTTACCTCTGGGGCTGTCTCCACAGCAGCATACTCCAGAGCTTACAAACTCTATGGACCGCAGCGCAGGCACTTACCTAAGCAGCGGTACATGCAACGGTTGTAACAAGGTTTGGTTTTTTTAAATGACTAAAACGATGTGGCTTTGAGAGGATCACTTATATAAGTGCTTCTCAGTCTTTAGGTCAGCCTACATGAGTTCAAGATCATATTTTTAACTTAGAAAATTTCAAGAGAGAAAATATTTCAAAGAACTCACCTTTAATCACTCAAAACCATTTCCATGAGCATTAAACTTTATCTAACATCATCTAGCTTCATCTAGGATGCATCCATGCTTGAGTTTTCTTCAACACACATGACTTGGTAAGTTAAACACCATTTAATCCATTTTTGTGTACCTTTTTAATCAAGAAATCTCATTTATCACTTCTATGCATCTAGATTAGAATTTAAATACAAGATTGAGATATTTGTGTTGAATGATTGAGTATTGTATTGTGATAGCTATTGCCTAGGATTGTTTTATCTATGATAGCTATGTTGTATGCCATGACATATAGCAATATTGATATCTAGGATTGATTATTGACATATTTAATCTCTAAATAAGCATTTAGTGTAGCCTAGCATTAATTACATATTGAATACCATGTTATTCACTTAGGTTGTTGATCTTTTTACTAAGAATTAAGTCTTGTGGATAAGATTGCTTAGTCCGTAAGCAAATTGATCTAGGTTCATTATTAAAGGCCCGTTGGGTAGCAATGGTGGGTTAGTGACCATATAGGGTTTGACGTGGTCAACCTAGGTTGTAAACACCATTACAAATAGTGGATTCGAGGATCGTGTGTGGCACACATATTAGCCCGTCGTTTTTCCTTGTTGAAGGTTTCCACATAAAAATCAAGTGTTATTTAATTTCCGCATTTTACACTTGATTGTTGTTTTTACTATATATGGGTTTTTTTATTGAATATTGACTAATCAAGAAAATTTGGTAATTAACTTGATTAAAATCTATTCACTCCACCCCCCCCCCCCCCCCCCCCCCCCCTTTCTCTAGATATAATTTAGACACGCCATATTAGTTTCAATTGGTATCAGAGCGGGTTCGTAGACATAATTAGGAGATTCGTGATTTTTTATGTGTTTTGCATTTTGTGTGATTTTTGATTATTCATACATTTGCATTCATTTCATTCATTCATAAACACTATGAGTGGAAACAGTGGTGGAAACGAGGGTGCTTCGAGCACAAGGCCTCCATTGCTCAACGGGTTGAATTATGCCTCTTGGAAAGGCAAGATGGAGTTATACATTTGCTAAATCCATCATAGGGCTTGGATGGCTGTTGAAGACAGCTACGCTTCACCGATGATGACTCCTACGGGTGGAGAAGAGGATTTACTCAAGCCTAAGGCACAATGGAACGTGCAAGAGTTTGAAGCATCAAAATGGAATACAAAGGTGATGCATGTCATCCTATGTGCCATGGACGAGAATCAATACAAATTGATTCAAAACACTATGATTGCTAAGGAGGCGTAGGACATCCTAAAGACGGCACATGAGGGAACCGAAGTGGTTAAGGACTGAAAATAAATATAAACGTGTCCTAAAGTAATCTAGAGGGGTGGTGAATAGATTTTAAACATTTTTACCCAATTTTTCGATATTAGTCCAAATTACGAAAAAGCCCCAAACAAGTCAATATACAAAAATAAGCATACAAGTGCGGAAATTAAAGGACACACAATTTTTACGTGGAAACCCACACGGGGAAAAACCACGGGCTGTTATGTGCGCCACACGAGAACCTCGAATCCACTATTTGCAAATACGATTACAAATTAGGTTGACCACATCACACCTAATTTTACTAATCCGTCTTTGCTACCCTCGGGCCTTTAATAGTGACTCTAGTTCCTTGCTTGCAAACTACCTAAGAGGTAAATACAAGACTTGTCTCTAAAGTGAAGAGATAGCACAACCTAAGGTGAATATGTGAAATACTCAAGAAGCTAAAAATGCAAGGTTAGACATTTAAGCTTATCTAGGCATGGATGAACATGTTAAACATTCCTAGATATCATATTACTAGATGACATGCATAAATCAACACCAAATAAGCAACCAAAGACCTATATGCATCATCTATCACAAAAACAACTCACAAACCACAATAAAACTATCTTGAAGCTAAGTCAAGTCATAAAGATGCAATCTTGAATCAATTCAAGTCATAAAAGAGCTATCTTGTAAAGCAAGAACATGTAGATATGAGAATGATGTTCTAGATACAAGTCATGTGAGCAAAACTAAAAACCCTAAATGAAATCAACCTAGAATCATACTAGATGATGAATGAAAGATGCAAGATGAAGGGTTTTTGTGATTTTGAAGCTTAAAGGTGAAGTCTTGATACCTTGGAGATGAAGATGCTCAAGAGGCTCTCAAAAGTGTAATTTTTGGTGTTATGAATGAGCCAAGGCAAACAAGACATATATATATTAGATCCAAGTGAAGTGAGGTCGTTTTGGCAAAAAACCTTTCAGCTTCTCGCTGACTCACTGCCGCAGTTGTGGAACCGCGGCAGATGTACCGCCGCAAAGGTCAAAATATTTCTGTGGCTCGACTGCCGCGGTTCCACCACCGCGGCAACATAACAGCGGCAAGCAAAAATATTGCTGTCGCTCAACTGCCGCGGTTGGGCCACCGCGGCAGGTGCACAGCGACAGAGACAGGAAAATCTCTGTCGCTTGCATGCCGCGGTTGGGACACCGCGGCACCATAACCGCGGCAGAGAAGGACTTGGCCTTCTCAGCAGCTCCTCACAAAGAACCAATAAGCAAACGTGCAAGTGTGTGAGGTGACAACGTGCATTCTTATGCAAAACAAGTTATAGCAAATAATAGGCTAGATGCAATCAATAAGCATGCAAGAGATAAGCTTAATTAATCAAAGATGCACACAAAGAATACACACACAAACATACAAGTAAGAATTATGCAGGTGTTGTGTGTGTGTGCAACTACATCTCTTCAAATTTGAGTTAAGTCAAGAAATCTACCTTCCTTGAAGCTCTTGATTCCACAATGAGGTTTTCTTTCATTCTAAGCTACCCTTACATATAGACCCCCATTGTGATTTTGCCAACGAAATACGCCTATCAAAAGTGAGGCATTTACAATCTCCCCCTTTGGCTATTTCGTGACAAAATCACCACTCACATAGCATCCTCACAAAAAAATAAAATTGGTCAACAAAAATTTTCTACATTACAATTAAGCTCCTAGACTAAGTCTTGAACATCTTCAAGTCAATTCCAAGCTTGTAGAACAAACCAACCTACACACAATCAACAAGAAATATTCCTTCCAAGGACAGTTGTGTGAGAGATGCTAATGACATGTAATGCAATGCAACTCCCCCTCAATGCAATCATCTCCCAACTCCCCCTAAATGCAATGCCTAGAGGCACAAATTCTCCCCAAACCTTACTCCCCCTTTTTGTCATGAGATAGGCAAAGGGAGTCTCCCCGAATAGGTAAGCATTAACAAGGAGAGCTCGTAGCACAAGCACATATGCATAATCATATAAGCAAATTTATGCACCTCAATTAAGTAAGAGAGATTCAAGGAGTTTTATTAAAAAAAATGTGTGACAATGATGCTTTGCATGCAAGACATGTTGCATCTAGGACCAAAACAATGGTATTTGGCAAAGCAAACAACAAAGGTTTCCAATAGAATTCAAACCAATTTCACCCTTTGTCATGGAAAAAGCAAGGATATAGAATTTTTAGCATTTCACAAAAAAGGAGCAACTATATCCAACTTTATAGGCAAAACAAGACATGAGCGACTTTGCGCCCTATTTGATTTTTCCGGGTGAGATACCCGTATGATAGTAGCCTTGTTTTACAAATAAAGAAAGAGAGACTTAATGAAATAAGACTCAATATTGCTTTTGCACACATATTTGCATTTAACATTTGCAACCAAACAGTTCACAATTTCATCTCATACTTTTCAACTTAAGCATGTCATTTAAAAGGAAACATCATGTCATGGAGATCAATTAAAGGTCATTCAAAAAGTACTTCCAAAGTACATCTCCTATTCCAAAAAAGCATGTTTGAGCATAAATATGACATGGATTGCAAGCAAGGCAATGTAGCACACTTATTACGAAAAATACATATAAGTATGTACAACCAATCATCTCAAGCAATTAACTAAGAGGCATAAAATGTATCAATTTGGCACAATGCATGATCATGCAACTTTGCTCTCTTTGCTTGAGCTCCCCATATGGGGTCAAGACACACCAAATCAACCCAATTGACAAATCCCAATAGACTTGCTAAGGTTCCCAAATCTAATGGTGTCTAAGGGCTTTGTGAACAAATCCGCTAGTTGGTCATTTGTTCCCACATGCTCCAATGCAATGGTTTTGCTCTCAACTAGCTCTCTTATGAAATGGTGTCTTATGTCAATGTGCTTTGTCCTAGAATGTTGGACGGGATTCTTAGAAATGTTAATGGCACTCATATTATCACAAAATAAAGTAAGAGTACCTTGCTCCAAGCCATAATCGGCTAGCATTTGTTTCATCCACATCAATTGAGTACAAGCACTACCGGCGGCAATATATTCCGCCTCGGCCGTGGATAGGGAAATTGAGTTTTGCTTCTTGCAAAACCAAGAAACCAAATTGTTCCCAAGGAAGAAGCAACCGCCCGATGTACTCTTCCTATCATCACAATTTCCCGCCCAATCGGCATCACTAAATCCAACAAGACTTGGATTAGTGTCAAAGGAGTACCATATCCCATGATTTGAGGTACCATTCACAAACCGAATGATCCTCTTCACCGCCACAAGGTGAGACTCTTTGGGATTAGCTTGGTACCTAGCACAAACACCCACACTAAAACAAATATCGGGCCTACTTGCGGTCAAGTAAATCAAGCTACCTATCATGCCACGATATAGACTTTGTTCCACATCCTTTCCACTAGCATCTTTGCTAAGTTTCAAGGTGGTGCTCATGGGTGTGTCACAATGCTTGGCATTCTCAAGGCTAAACTTTTTCACTAGGCTCTTAGCATACTTAGCTTGGGATATGAAGATCCCATCATGCATTTGCTTGATTTGCAAGCCTAGAAAATAATTTAGCTCACCAACCATGCTCATTTCAAACTCATGAGACATGACATCAACAAATTGTCTAACTTTGGATTGGTTGGTGGAACCAAATACAATGTCATCAACATAAATTTGAGCTATGAATAGCTCATCTTTAGTGCACTTGATGAACAAGGTCTTGTCAACACTACCTCTAGAGTAGCCATTGTCAACAAGATAAAGAGTGAGGCGCTCATACCAAGCCCTCGGTGCTTGTTTCAACCCATATAGAGCCTTCTTGAGGCGATAGACATGAGAGGGGTGGTGTGGATCCACAAACCCCTTGGGTTGTTCAACAAACACTTCCTCATGCAATAAGCCATTGAGGAAGGCACTCTTGACATCCATTTGGTGTAACTTGAACTTGTACACACAAGAAATGGATAAGAGAAGCCTTATGGACTCAAGACGGGCAACGGGAGCAAAAGTCTCCTCAAAGTCAATACCCTCAATTTGAGAGTACCCTTGTGCAACAAGCCTTGCCTTGTTTCGCACAATGTTGCCATCCTCATCGGATTTGTTCCTAAACACCCATTTAGTGCCTATGACATTAGTGTTTCTAGGTCTAGGAACAAGAGTCCAAACCTCATTTCTCTCAAATTGGTTTAGCTCTTCTTGCATGGCAAGAACCCAAAACTCATCTTCCAAGGCTTCATCAACCTTTTTGGGTTCTATTTGAGAGGTATAACAAGTGTAGCTAATTTGATTAGCTATTTGATGCCTAGTTCTAACACCCTCTCTAACATCTCCAATGATATCATCCTTATCATGGAGCTTTCTAACCCAAGGAGCGGGTTCATTTGAGTCCAAAGGAGGAACTCTATTAAGAGGCAAATCATCCTCTTCATCTTGGTTTGACTTCACACCACTTGAAGTCTCACCACTTTCCTTCAAAGAAAGGTCATTCAACTCACAAACATCCTCCTCATGGTCATCATGTTTGGGCCTACAATCATCAAAGACAACATTTGATGATTCCATAACACTTTGAGTCTTTAGATTAAAAACTCTATAGGCCTTGCTATTAAGTGCATACCCAATGAAAATACCTTCATCACTCTTGGCATCAAACTTGCCAAGTTGATCTCGGTCATTTAGTATATAGCACTTACTCCCAAAGATGTGGAAGTAGCTCACATTGGGTTTTCTACCCTTCCATAACTCATAGGATGTTTGTTTAGTCCCGGGCCTAAGGAAAACTCTATTCCCTATGTAGCAAGCCGTATTGATGGCTTCGGCCCAAAGATTTCTAGGGACTTTGTTGCTAAGCAACATCACACGGGCCATCTCTTGGAGGACTCTATTCTTCCTCTCAACAACACCATTTTGTTGAGGAGTCCTAGGGGCCGAAAATTCATGGGAAATGCCTAAGCTATTGCAAAAGTTTTCAAACTTAGCATTTTCAAATTCTTTCCCATGATCACTTCTAATTTTCTTAATGCTTTTAATGTGAGAAGTTTTCTCATTTTGAATTTTGACACAAAGCATTTTAAATTTCTCAAAGGCTTTGGACTTTTCTCTAAGGAAATAAGTCCATGTAAACCTAGAGAAGTCATCAACAACAACAAGAATGTACCTTCTACCACCTAGACTTTCGGTTTGAATGGGACCCATAAGGTCCATATGGATGAGCTCCAATGGCTCTTTGGTGGAAAGGTATTTTCCTTTCTTGTGCACACTTTTAGTTTGCTTTCCTTGTTGACAAGGTCCACAAACTCCCTCAACCTTTTTCCCAAACTTGGGAAGGCCCCTAACAACATTCAACCTATCAAGGACTTTCAAGTCCCTATAGTTCATGTGGCCAAGTCTTTGGTGCCACACCTCAATTTGCTCACTAGTAGACAAGTTACAAGAGATGAGATTAGACTCAAGACAATAACAATTGTCACTTGATCTCTTGCCTTTCAACAAAACTTGCCCATTTTCCTTGAGAATAGAGCAATCAATTTTTCCAAACATAACCGAAAGCCCTTCATCACTTAAGTGTGATATACTAATGAGATTGGCTTGCAAGCCATCAACATAGAGAGCATTGGGCAAGGAGGGTAACCCGGGAATAGATATATTACCTTTCCCTATGACTTTTTTCTTAGATCCATCACCAAAGGTGACATACCCACCATCCTCCATCACAAGAGATTCAAAGAAACTCTTGTTTCCGGTCATGTGCCTGGAACACCCACTATCAAGGTACCAAGTGTTAGAGGCATTTGCTTTTAGGGCAACTTGGGCCACATAGCAATAATAGTCATCATGTCTACTCATCCTAGGTGAAACATGGTCATTCCTAGGAGCCATTGGTCCATTAGCTCTAAAATTCCTAGGTGCATGCATTGTGGCTCTTCTAAGCATATTTTTCTCAATCATACTTTCTCTTCTACACAATTTAATATACTTAAGACAATTAGGCCTAATGTGACCTTCAATTCCACAAAAATGGCAAGTAGGAGTGAAGTAGGAATTCATACCATAGCCTTGAGCAAACATTTGTGGCCTCCTTCTATTTTGAGTTGCCATTGGATGTTGAGGCAACTCTCTCCTTTGTGGTTGAGCTAAGTTGGCATGTCTTCTAGGTTGAGCATGAAAGACCCCATGTTGAGCTTGTGGGATCCTTTGTTGTGGAGGTCTTGGTTGTGGAGCTCTAGGTTGAGGAGGTCTTGGTTGTGGAGCTCTAGCTTGTGGTGGAGCTCTTGTTGGAATCCTTGCTTGTGCTTGCTTGGAGGATTCACCAACTTCAACCCACTTGGTTGATTGTTGAGGGGTTTGAGCATTATCAACCTCCTTGCTCTTGACAAAAGTTGTCTTCTTCAAGGATGTGGCTTCCATTTCTTCCACATATCCTAACCCCTTCTTGTCACTAGGACTCTTCCCACAAGATAGCATCTTGTCAAGCTTCTCGGTTCCGAAAGTCATCTTAGCAATCAACTCTTTTGCTTCCATGAGCTCTTTCCTCAAGCTTTGTTCACTTTTCTTGACCAAGACTAACTCCATCTTCAACCCTTCTTCTATCTCTTTTGCCTTACTCATTTCCTTGCTCAAATGAGTCACTTTGGATGTCAACTCAAGCTTCTCCCCTTTCAACTTTTGTATCTCCTTTTTCTTCTTCAATCTTGAGTTCTCAAAGAATCTCATGAAGTCATTATAGTCCATCTCTTCATCAAACTCAAAATTTGACGTTGAGGAGTTACTCCTACCATTTGAGTCATTTTCATCTACTTCTTCTTGCTTGTCCTCTTCCTCTTCTTTATCACTCATAACTTCATTGCTATTGTGAGAGGATGAGAAAGCAATGAAGTTGGCCACTTGGTCTTCCTCATCATCCGAAGACTTGTCTTCATCTTCTAGATCATCACTATCACTCCAAGTAACCGCCATGGCTCTTCCTTTCTTCTTTTTCAAATTAGCACACTCCGGAGCAATGTGTCCAAACCCACTACACTCATAGCATTGGACACCCTTCTTGTGGTCCTTCTCTTGAGCTTGCTCCACTTTCTTGAAAGGAGCCTTCTTCTTTGCAAACTTTCCCTTGGAGCCAAACCCTCTCTTCTCAAATCTCATAAATTGCTTGAACTTCTTTGCCATCAAAGCAATTTCTTCATCCGAGTCTTCTTCATCCTTCTCAACCTTGACACTCTTCAGGGCAAGACTCTTTTGCTTCTTTGGAGATGTAGTTGTAGGACCTTTCCTAGATTCATAGACCAAGAGCCTTCCAATAACTTCACTTGGCTTCATTCTTGAGTAGTCACTATTTTCCTCCAATGCCGTCACTTTGGATTCAAACCTCTCGGGAAGTGACCTCATGATCTTTTGCTTGATTCTTCTATCCGAGTAGGGATCACCAAGTTGGTGACTTTGGTTCACTATATCCATGAGCTTCACTTGGAAGTCATTGAAGCACTCATCATCCTTCATCCTTAAGGTCTCAAATTGCGTTTGGAGAACTTGGAGCTTGGAATCCTTAACCACATCGGTTCCTTCATGAGCCGTCTCTAATATGTCCCAAGCTTCCTTTGCTATCCTTGTAGTTTGAATGAGCTTGTATTGGTTGTCATCCATGGCACATAGGATTGCATGCATGGCTTTGTTGTTCCATTTTGAAGCCTCAAATTCTTGTGGAGTCCATTGTGCCTTCGGCTTGAGGACTTCCTCTCCACCTCCCGTAGGAGTCATCATAGGTGGCGTGTACCCATCTTCAATCGCCATCCATGCCCGGTCATGAATTTGACTCACATAGGCTTCCATTTTACCCTTCCATGAGGCGTAATTGACCCCGGTGAGCAAAGGGGGTCTTGTGCTAGAGGCACCCTCACCTCCCATTCCATTTCCACTCATTGTGTTTGGGTTTGAATGAAATGAATTCACACAAACAAGCTAAGCACACACAACAAATCAAACAAATGCAAGAGACTCTAACAAGAGCAAGGGATCTCCTAATTATGTTAAGGAACCCGCTCTGATACCAATTGAAAATAAATATAAACGTGTCCTAAAGTAATCTAGAGGGGGGGTGAATAGATTTTAAACATTTTTACCCAATTTTTCGATATTAGTCCAAATTACGAAAAAGCCCCAAACAAGTCAATATACAAAAATAAGCATACAAGTGCGGAAATTAAAGGACACACAATTTTTACGTGGAAACCCACACGGGGAAAAACCACGGGCTGTTATGTGCGCCACACGAGAACCTCGAATCCACTATTTGCAAATATGATTACAAATTAGGTTGACCACATCACACCTAAATTTACTAATCCGTCTTTGCTACCCTCGGGCCTTTAATAGTGACTCTAGTTCCTTGCTTGCAAACTACCTAAAAGGTAAATACAAGACTTGTCTCTAAAGTGAAGAGATAGCACAACCTAAGGTGAATATGTGAAATACTCAAGAAGCTAAAAATGCAAGGTTAGACATTTAAGCTTATCTAGGCATGGATGAACATGTTAAACATTCCTAGATATCATATTACTAGATGACATACATAAATCAACACCAAATAAGCAACCAAAGACCTATATGCATCATCTATCACAAAAACAACTCACAAACCACAATAAAACTATCTTGAAGCTAAGTCAAGTCATAAAGATGCAATCTTGAATCAATTCAAGTCATAAAAGAGCTATCTTGTAAAGCAAGAACATGTAGATATGAGAATGATGTTCTAGATACAAGTCATGTGAGCAAAACTAAAAACCCTAAATGAAATCAACCTAGAATCATACTAGATGATGAATGAAAGATGCAAGATGAAGGGTTTTTGTGATTTTGAAGCTTAAAGGTGAAGTCTTGATACCTTGGAGATGAAGATGCTCAAGAGGCTCTCAAAAGTGTAATTTTTGGTGTTATGAACGAGCCAAGGCAAACAAGACATATATATATTAGATCCAAGTGAAGTGAGGTCGTTTTGGCAAAAAACCTTTCAGCTTCTCGCTGACTCACTGCCGCGGTCTCGACTGCCGCGGTTGTGGAACCGCGGCAAAGGTCAAAATATTTCTGTGGCTCGACTGCCGCGGTTCCACCACCGCGGCAACATAACAGCGGCAAGCAAAAATATTGCTGTCGCTCAACTGCCGCGGTTGGGCCACCGCGGCACCATAACCGCGGCAGAGAAGGACTTGGCCTTCTCAGCAGCTCCTCACAAAGAACCAATAAGCAAACGTGCAAGTGTGTGAGGTGACAACGTGCATTCTTATGCAAAACAAGTTATAGCAAATAATAGGCTAGATGCAATCAATAAGCATGCAAGAGATAAGCTTAATTAATCAAAGATGCACACAAAGAATACACACACAAACATACAAGTAAGAATTATGCAGGTGTTGTGTGTGTGTGCAACTACATCTCTTCAAATTTGAGTTAAGTCAAGAAATCTACCTTCCTTGAAGCTCTTGATTCCACAATGAGGTTTTCTTTCATTCTAAGCTACCCTTACATATAGACCCCCATTGTGATTTTGCCAACGAAATACGCCAATCAAAAGTGAGGCATTTACAAGGACTCTAAGCTTCAAGTTCTCCAAACTCAATTTGAGATACTTAGGATGGAGGAGAACGAGTGCTTCAATGACTTTGTGATCAAGTTGATGGACATAGTCAACTAAAGTCATCAACTTGGTGATCCATATCCAGATAGGAGAATCAAGCAAAAAATTATGAGATCTCTCCCTAAAAGATTTGAGTCCAAGGTAACGGCTTTAGAGAAGAATAGTGGCTACAAGGATATAAAGCCGAGTGAGGTGATTGGGAGACTTCTAGCTTATGAGTCTATGAAGGGTTCTACCTCCACACCTCCTAAAAATCAAAAGGGAATTGCTTTAAAGGCCTCCAAAGTAGAGAAGGAGGAAAATGATAACTCAAATAAAGACATGTCCATATTGTTGAGAAGGTTTAAGAAATTCGTCAAGTTTGAGAAGAAGGGTTTTAGATCCAAAGACCAAAACTTGAAGAAAAAAGCTCCCTTCAAGAAGTTTGAGCCTAAGCAAGAGAAAAGTGAAAGAAAAGGAATCCACTACTTTGAGTGAGGTGGCATAGGATCGCTTCCGATTGTGGAAATTTGAAGAACAAAAAGAAGGGAAAAGTGATGGCCGCCACTTGGAGTGGAAGTAATGACTCCGATGAGAGAGATGAATCTTCGGATGATGAAGATGAAATGGCTAACTTCATAGCCTTTGCCTCCTCCCACAAGAGCAAATGTACTAGTGAAGAAGAGGAAGAGAGTCAAAAGTAAAATGATTCAAGTGAAGATGACTCCTTATCTAACTCCACAAATGGAAATGTGGAGAAAATGGATGTTCATGACTATGTAGTCAAGTTTGAGAGCTTAAGGGTGAAGAACAAAAGAGAAATTAGGAGATTGAAAGAAGAAAATCTAGAGCTTTCAACACAAGTTGACCACTTAAGTGAACAAGTAGTGAGATCCAAGAAGATTGAAGATAAGCTAAGAGAGGAGTTAGCCTTATCTATAAGAAATGAAGAAGGTTTGAAGAGAGACCTTGAAGAAGCTAAAGGGTCAATGATAAGGATGACTTTTAGCACCGAAAAGTTTGACCACATGTTAAGTGTTGGAAAGAGTCCTTGTGACAAGAAAGGTCTTGGGTTTGAAGATGGCAAGAAGACCTCCACTCCTAACAAGACCGTGTTTGTCAAGAGCTTGAGCTACAAAGAAGCTTCACCCTTGCAAACTTCTAGGAAGAAGATTGAAATAGGATAATGCTCACATAGTGCATAACTAAAGGTGGCGCCAAGAAGGAAACCTCAAGCTCAACCCACAAGAACTCCTCAAGCTAACTTTCCTCAACAAATTGCTCACAAAGGAAAGAGACCAATCATGCAAGCTCAACCTAGGAAGCAAGCTAGACCAGTTCAACAACGAAAAAGCAATGAACCAATTCAACCACAAAGACATGTGAAGGCTCATATGCATACATAAGGACATGGTATGATTTCTAACTTCATCCCTACATGTCATTTTTATGGTATTAATGGTCACATTAGACCAAATTGCTTTCATTACATTAAAATGCATAGAGTTAAAAGCATGATTGAAAAAAAAAAAAGTAGAGTCGAGATGCATGTTCCTAGGAAGAATAGAATAAATTTGCATGATCCTAGGATATCTAGAGCCCATGTACCAATGAACACTAGGAAAGAAAATGTTTCACCTATGTGGATTAGAATAGATGAATACTTTTGCAATGTTACTCAAATTGCCTTGAAGGCTAATTCTTCTAATTTTTGGTATTTAGATAGTGGTTGCTCTAGGCACATAACGGAAAACAAAAGTTTTTTTGAGACTCTTGTCATGGAGAAAAGGGGATTTGTCACCTTTTGTGATAGATCTAATAAGAGAGTTGTAGGGAAATGAACCATCTCTATTCCCGGATTACCCTCCTTGTCCAATGTTTTATATGTTGATGGCTTGAAAGCCAATTTAATAAGCATTTCTCATCTAGTGATGAAGGACTCTCCATCTTGTTTAGTAAAAATGAATGCTCTATTCTAATGCTCGATGGACAAACCTTGTTGAAAGGTAAGAGATTTAGCGACAATTGTTATTGCCTTGAAGCTAGAGTTGTCTATTGTAATTTGTCCAAGGATGAGCAAATTGAGTTGTGGCATGAAAGACTTGGCCACATGAACTATCGGGATTTAAGGATCTTAGATAAGTTCAATGTTGTGCATGGCCTTCCCAAGCTTGGAAAGAAAGCCAATAGTGTTTGTGGTCCTTGCCAACAAAGGAAACAAACCAAGAGCATGCATAAGAAGGGCAAGTATCTCTCCACCAAGTAGCCTCTAGAACTTCTCCACATGGATCTTATGGGTCTCATACAAACCGAGAGTTTAAGTGGAAATAGATACATTTTTGTTTGTGTAGATGATTTCTCTAGGTACACATGGACATATTTCCTTAGAGAAAAATCCGAAACTTTTGAGAAGTTTAAAATGCTTTGCACTAAAATTCAAAATGAAAAAGACTCTAACATTAAAAGCATTAAACGGATTAGAAGTGACCATGGGAGAGTGTAAGGTTCTCTTTTATTGATTGGCTCATTTCGTGGACAAACCACATGTTAAGGTTCTTTGTAAGGGTAGCTTAGGTGTTGGTGTTATTGCTCAAAGCCCTTTGAAGACCTCGTCTTGATAAGCGTCGAAGGTAAATTTCTATGTGCTTACTTGTCTTGAAGAGATAGTTGCACACACTCACAACTCATGCATATGTTTAATCCTTGTATGTTGTGTGTCTTATTTTTGTGCGTTAATGTTCATTAACATCTCTTCTTGCTTGTTATTTTGATTGCATCTTGTATGTCCAATTGCATGTTCATGCATAGTCTTAGGATTACAATTTTGCATTGGGTGCTGTTGAAAGCGCTCTACAGAGGCGCTGTTCGAACAGTGCCCATCATGACCTGGTTGGAAATGCATTTTTAAATGCATCAGGTCTGATGTATTTTTGGGTGGCGCTGTAGGAGCGCTGTACAGAAACGCTGTTCGTACAGCGCCCCTCTTAGACCCGAGAGACCAAATTCTTGGCGTTGTACACCGAGCACTCTACGTACAGTGCCCAAGGCAATTTCAAGCCAACTTATTCAAAACGACCACATTTTGATTTGGCCCTCTATATATATGCCACTTTGACTTTAGGTCAATTAAGAGAGTTCATATTCAGATTTCATACTTAGGATATTTTTCAAAGACAAGAAAAATTCCAAGAACTCATTTTTAATTACTCAAACACCTTTTCATGATCATCAATCATCATCTAGCATCATCTTTGATCATCTAGATGTCTTTTTGCATGGATTCTTCATCATACTTTGCTTGGTAAGCTTTTCACTAATATCTTACATATTTTGTGTTTTTCTTAACAAACAATCTCAATTTATTACTTGTATGATTTTCACATATCTTTTGATACAAGTTTGAGATTAGTGTGTTGAATGTTTGAGAAGTTGTATTGTGATAGCTAATTAGGTTTTGTGCTTAATCTTGATTAGCTAAACTATTTGACATGTCATTTAGTTTTAATATCTAGGATTGTTCTAATTACATATTCATCATCTTAGATAAGCATATAGGATTTCCCTTGCTCTATGTTGCATTTGGATATTCATATATTCACTTAGGGTGTTATTCTCTTCATTGAGAAAGTAAGTCTTGTGTGTAGCTTCCGGGATTAGGTTACTTAGATCGCAAGCAAATTAGACTAGGTTCACTTATACCGGGATTAGGTAGATGTATGATTACTTCCAGGATCAGGTTGTAATCGTTTTACACATTTAGTGGATTCGAGGTTCGAGTGAGGCTTACTTACTAGCCCGTGGTTTTTCCCGTGAGGGTTTCCACGTAAAAATCAAGTGTTATTTAATTTTCGCATTTTATACTTGATTTATTGATTTTTCTAGTTAGGGGTAGTTTCGTAATATTGACTTAACACGAAAAATTGGATAATAAGTTTAAAATCAATTCACCCCCCCCCCCCCCCCCCCCCCCCCCCCCCCCTTTCCCCCCTTCCTCTAGATAGTTTTATACGCACCGTGCTATAATTTGTTTCAGAGAGAGTTTGAGAATGTCTTGAAACTAAATATAGCACGGTGTGTATAAAACTATCTAGAGGGGGGGGGGGGGGGGGGTGAATAGATTTTACGCTTTTTATCCAATTTTTCGTGTTAGACAAAATTACGAAAATGCCCTCAAGATAAAATAAACAAGCAAGTGTAATATGGTGCGGAAATTAAAACAACACTTGATTTTTACGTGGAAACCCTCACGGGAAAAACCACGGGCTATGTAAGTAAGCCACACTCGAACCTCGAATCCACTAAATGTGCAAACGATTACAACCTAATCCCGGTATGAGTGAACCTAGTCCAATTTGCTTGCGATCTAAGCAACCTAATCCCGGTTGCTACACACAAGACTTACTTTCTCTAGAAGAGAATACAACCCTAAGTGAATATATGTGAATATCCAAAATGCAACATAGAGCAAGGGAAACCCTATATGCTTATCTAAGATGATTAATATGCAATTAAGAACAATCCTAGATATCAAAACTAAATGACATGTCAATTAGTTTAGCTAAACAATATTAAGAACAAAACCTAATATGCTAGCACAATACAACTTCTCAAACATACATCATACTAATCTCAATCTTGTATCCAAAGCATACAAAATAACAAACAAGTAATTAATTGAGATTGCTAGATAAGAGAAACAGAAAATATGTAAGATATTAGTGAAAAGCTTACCAAGCAAAGTATGATGAAGAATCCATGCTAGATGACATCTAAATGATCTAAGATGATCCTAGATGATGATTGATGATCATGAAAAAGTGTTTGAGTAATTAAAAATGAGTTCTTTGTGTATTTTTCTTGTCTTGAAAAATATCCTAAGTATAAAGCTTGAATATGAACTCTCTTAAATGACCTAAAAACAAGTTAGCATATATATAAAGGCCATAAGTGAAGTGAGGTCGTATTGAAAACGCGCCAGAAAATTGCTCTGTGCGCTGGTGGACCTGTGCTGGACGACAGGCGTAGGACCAGCGCACAAGCACATTTTTGCAAGGGTGCTGGACGACACGCGCTCACACAGGCGCCAGACCAGCGGAGCACCACTGGGCGATTAGCGCTGGTGGGCTTGCGCTGGTGTGGACCAGCACACGACCAGCGGCACGCCACTGGGCGTTTTGCGCTGAACGACAGGCGCAGGAGGACCAGCGCACAGCCCACAACTTTGAACCCCACAAGCAATCATGCAAGGGGTAAAAAGGTAAATTAAGATGCATCCTAAAAGCCTAAAATGCTATGACATATAATCACAAGATGCAAACAAAATAACAAACAAGAAGAGATGTTTAATTGAACATTAATGCACAACCATAAGAACCACAACATATAAGGAATAGGCATATGCATGAGTTGTGAGTGTGTGCAACTATCTCTTCAAGACAAGTAAGCACTTAGAGTATTACCTTCGGAGTGCTTAACACTTGCAAGGGCCTTGAGCTTGAACACATTCCTAAGCTACCCTTACATGATCCCCACATATGGTTTGATCACGAAATAAGCCAATTAAAAACAACGGGAATCCTTACAATCTCCCCCTTTGGCTATTTCGTGACAAAACCATCACTCACATTGATTCCTCACATAAAAATAGAAACAACGGGATAACATAGATCTTCTACAATACAAAGAGATAATAAACAAAATAAATCTTCAATGCTCCAATCTCTTGTAGAACAACCAACCCTACAAAACAAAGTTTCTATATGTTTCCAAAAAGTACATGTGAGATTAATCAAGTGATATCAAAACAAGCATTTGCATTTTAGAATTTAGGCACAACATTACAAAATATATGCAATGTATGATAAATGCAATGCTCCCCCTCAAAGGGTTACTCCCCCTCAATGTGTTATCACCCCAAAGTGCACAATTGCAACACCAATTTGCATCTCCCCTTACCATATCCTACTCCCCCTTTTTGTCATGATATAGGCAAAGGAGTAGTCTCCAACTAGGTCACTCAAGGCAAAGAGAGATAGAAGCATGCAAGATATTTGCATATACATATAAGTCACTTTATGCATCTCAATTAATTGGAGAGAAACAAGGAGATTTATTTGAGAAAATGTGTGAATCCAACATGCTTTGCATACAAGACATATAGCATTCAAGTCCAAAATACAATGGTATTTGGCAAAGCAAATGACAAAGGTTTCAAATAAGAATTCAAACCAATTTCACCAATGTCATGGGAAAAGCAAGGATATAGAGATTATTGATTTCAATTTAAGAGTAACTATATCCAACTTTATAAGCGAAACATGGCATGAGCGACTTTGCACCCTATTTGATTTTTCCGGATAAGATATCCATATGATAGTAGCCATGTTCAACCAATAAAGAAAGAGAGACATTTGGAATGTAAATTCCTTTGAACGGATACAAGATCCTTTATTCATTTTGAGTCTCATAAGCTTTCACACAAGTTTTGCATTTTAAGAATATGCAATCATCAATTCATGCTTTTCATGTGAGCATGTTATATGAATTTCATGATTTTTCATTTATCATTAGCATGTTATTTAAGAATCATCATGTCATGGAGATAACTATAGGTCATTCACATCATACTTCCTATGTAAATCTCCTAGTCCAAAAATGCATGTTTGAACATAAATATGACATGGATTGTAATCAAGCAAGGTTCACACTTATAGAATTGAAAACATATATACATATGTACAACCAAGCTTACTCAAGCAATTAAAAGAAGAGGCATAAGATATTTCAAATTTTTTTGCAAGTGACAAGAATGCAAAAAAGCTCTCTTTGCTTGAGTTCCCCATATGGGGTCAATCAAGGAACACATCACTCCACAAGACATATCCCAATAGATCTACTTAGAGTTTTAAATCGAGTAGCATCTAAGGGTTTAGTAAATAGGTCCGCAAGTTGATCATTAGTACCTACATGTTCAAGTACTATGCATTTATTTTCAACAAGCTCTCTAATGAAGTGATGGCGGATGTCAATATGCTTAGTTCTAGAATGTTGAACCGGATTCTTGGGTATATTAATAGCACTCATGTTATCACAAAAGAGAGTGAGAGTACCTTGGTTGAATCCGTAGTCTACTAGCATTTGCTTCATCCATATAAGTTGAGTGCATCCACTCCCCGCGGCTATGTACTCGGCCTCGGCTGTGGACAAGGAAATCGAGTTTTGCTTCTTGCAAAACCAAGACACCAAGTTGTTGCCTAGAAAGAAATAACCGCCCGATGTCCTCTTCCTATCATCACAATTTCCTGCCCAATCCGCATCACTATATCCTACAAGACTAGTGTAAGGTTCCCAATTGTTGATTGACTAATTTAGTGGACAAACCACATGTTGGGGTACTTTGTAAGGGTAGCTTAGGTTTTGGTTTTATTGTTCGAAGCCCTTTGAAGACCTTGTGTTGATAAGCACCGAAGGTAATTTTCTTTGTGCTTACTTAACTTGAAGAGATAGTTACACACACTCACAACTCATGCATATGTCTTGTCTTTGTATGTTGTGTTCATTTGTGTTGTGCATTAATGCCTATTTTCATCTCTTCTTGCATGTTAAATGATTGCATCTAGCTTATTAATTGCCATATCTTGTTAAGCATTAGGTTGCATTGTTTTCACACTCACACGTGCACTTATTGCATGTTTCTTCAGTGTGAAGTGGCTTAGAAGGCTTGCCCTTCTTGCGCCGCGGTTGCCTAATTTTGGCATACCGCGACATGCAAGCGACAGAGACTTCCAGGTCTCTGCCGCGGTTCATCTGCCGTGGCGCCACAACCGCGGCAGTCGAGCGACAGCAACGTCTTTGCTGTGCCGCGGTTATAGTGCCGCGGTTGAGCAACCGCGGCAGGCGAGCCACAGAGATATTTTGGTGCGTTTTTTTTCAAAACGACCACACTTCACTTATGGCCCCAATATATATAACACTTTGACTTTAGGTCACCAAGGGAGTTCATATCAAATTTCATACTTAGGATATTTTTCAAAGAGAAGAAAAATTCCAAGAACTCATTTTTAATCACTCAAACACTTGTTCCATGATCATCAATCATCATCTAGCATCATCTTTGATCATCTAGATGTCATCTAGCATGGATTCCTCATCATACTTTGCTTGGTAAGCTTTTCACTAATATCTTACATATTTTGTGTTTCTCTTATCTAGCAATCTCAATTTAATTACTTGTATGTGATTTTATATTCTTTGAATACAAGATTGAGATTAGTATGATGTATGTTTAAGAAGTTGTATTGTGCTAGCATATTAGGTTTTGTGCTTAATATTGATTAGCTTAACTAATTGACATGTCATTTAGTTTTGATATCTAGGATTGCTCTTAATTGCAAATTAATCATCTTAGATAAGCATATAGGGTTTCCCTTGCTCTATGTTGCAATTTGGATATTCACATATATTCACTTAGGGTTGTATTCTCTTCTAGAGAAAGTAAGTCTTGTGTGTAGCAACCAGGATTAGGTTGCTTAGATCGCAAGCAAATTGGACTAGGTTCACTCATACCGGGATTAGGTAGGTGTGTGATTACTTCCGGGATTAGGTTGTAATCGTTTGCACATTTAGTGGATTCGAGGTTCGAGTGTGATTTACTTATATAGCCCGTGGTTTTTCCCGTGAGGGTTTCCACGTAAAAATCAAGTGTTGATTTAATTTCCGCACCATATTACACTTGCTTGTTTATATTATCTTGAGGGTAAATTCGTAATTTTGACTAACACAAAAAATTGGGTAAAAAGCGTAAAATCTATTCACCCCCCCTCTAGATAGTTTTATACACACCATGCTATAATTAGTTTCAACTAGGATTAGTGTCAAATGAGTACCAAATCCCATAATTAGAAGTCCCATTCACAAAGCGAATGACTCTCTTAACCGAAGAGAGATGGGACTCCTTGGGATCGGATTGATACCTAGCACAAACTCCTACACTAAATGATATATCGGGCCTACTTGCCGTCAAATAGAGCAAGCTCCCTATCATGCCACGATATAAGGTTTGGTCCACACTTTTACCGCTAGCATCCTTGCTTAGCTTCAAAGTGGTGCTCATAGGAGTATCACAATGTTTGGCTTTTTCAAGACCAAACTTCTTCACTAGGTTTTTGGCATATTTGGCTTGGGATATGAAAATCTCATCATCTAGTTGCCTAATTTGCAAACCTAGGAAGTAACTAAGCTCACCAACAAGACTCATCTCAAATTCATGAGACATGACATCAACAAATTGTTGGACTTTAGTGTTGTTGGTGGAGCCAAACACTATGTCATCAACATATATTTGAGCTATGAAAAGCTCATCATTGTCTCTCTTGATGAATAGTGTCTTGTCAACACTACCTCTTGTGTAGTTATTGTCAACAAGAAATTAAGTGAGGCGCTCATACCAAGCCCTTGGTGCTTGTTTCAACCCATATAGTGCCTTTTTGAGGCGATAGACATGGTTGGGGTGGTGAGCATCCACAAACCCCTTGGGTTGTTCAACAAACACTTCCTCTTGCAAGAAGCCATTGAGGAAGGCACTCTTGACGTCCATTTGGTGCAATTTGAACTTGTGCACACAAGAGATGGACAAGAGAAGCCTAATGGACTCTAAGCGGGCAACGGGAGCAAAAGTCTCCTCAAAGTCGATACCCTCAATTTGAGAGTACCCTTGTGCTACGAGTCTAGCCTTGTTCCGCACTATGTTGCCATCCTTATCGGATTTGTTCCTAAATATCCATTTAGTGCCTATGACATTAGTGGTCTTAGGCCTAGGAACTAGAGTCCAAACCTCATTCCTTTCAAATTGGTTTAGCTCTTCTTGCATGGCAAGAACCCAAAATTCATCATTTAAGGCTTCTTCAACCTTTTTGGGTTCAATTTTAGAGGTGTAGCATGTATAGCTAATAAGATTAGCAAGTTGACGTCTAGTCCTAACACCCTCATTTACCTCTCCAATGATATCTTCGTTATCATGGAGTTTCCTAACCCATGGAGCGGGTTCTTTAGAGTCCAAGAGAGGAACTCTATCAATAGGTTGTGTGTCATCATTGTTGACATTAGATGTCCCAACATTAGGAGACACCACAACCTCCTCCAAAGGAGAACCATCACTAAAAATAACCTCCTCCTCATGATCATTAGACTTGAGCCTAGTATCATCAAATACGACATTGGATGATTCCATAACACTTAGAGTCTTTAAATTAAAAACTCTATAGGCTCTACTATTCAAGGCATAGCCAATAAAAATCCCCTCATCACTCTTAGCATCAAATTTGCCAAGTTGATCACGGTTATTCAAAATGTAGCATTTACTTCCAAAAGTGTGGAAGTAGCTAACATTTGGCCTCTTGTCTTTCCATAGCTCATAGGAGGTGTTTCTAGTACCGGGCCTTAGGAAAACTCTATTCCCTATATAGCAAGCTGTATTGATGGCTTCGGCCCATAGGTTCCTAGGGACATTGTTGCTAAGCAACATCACACGGGCCATCTCTTGAAGGACCCTATTTTTCCTCTCAACAACTCCATTTTGTTGAGGTGTCCTAGGAGCTGAAAACTCATGGGAGATGCCTAAACCATTACAATAGGTTTCAAAAGTGGCATTCTCAAATTCCCTCCCATGGTCACTTCTAATCCGTTTTATGCTTTTAATATTTGAGTTCATTTCATTTTGTATTTTATTACAAAGCATTTTAAACTTATCAAAAGTTTCGAATTTTTCTCTAAGAAAATGTGTCCATGTGAACCTAGAGAAATCATCAACACAAACAAAAATGTATCTCTTTCCACCCAAACTTTCGGTTTGCATGGGACCCATGAGGTCCATGTGGAGAAGCTCAAGAGGCTCCTTGGTGGTGAGATACTTACCCTTTTTGTGCATGCTTTTAGTTTGCTTTCCTTGTTGGCAAGGTCCACAAATACCATTGGCTTTCTTCCCAAGCTTAGGGAGGCCACGCACACAATTGAACTTTCCAAGGGTCCGTAAATCCCTAAAGTTCATGTGGCCAAGTCTTCATACCACAACTCAATTTGCTCATCCATGGACACATGATTAGATACAATACTAGCTTCAAGACAATAACAATTGTCGCTAGATCTCATGCCCTTCAACAAGGTTTGTCCATCGGGTTTTAGGATAGAGCAATAATCTTTAGAAAACAAGACGGAATATCCTTCATCACTAAGATGTGAAATGCTTATTAAATTGGCTTTCAAGCCATCAACAAATAAAGCATTGGATAAGGAGGGCAATCCGGGAACGGAAATGGTTCCTTTCCCTACAACATTTCTTTTGGATCCATCACCAAAAGTGACATTTCCACCTTCCTCCATAACAAGAGTCTCGAAGAAACTCTTGTTTCCCATCATGTGCCTAGAGCACCCACTATCCAAATACCAAAAATTAGAAGAATTTGCCTTCAAGGCTATTTGTGCAACATAGCAAACATTTTCATTCTTTCTAATCCACTTAGCAACAATTTTAGCTTTCTTGGTGGTCTTTGGTACATGTGCTCTACTATTTCTAGGATCATGCAAATCAATATTTTCATTCCTAGAAACATGCATCTTGGCTCTATTCTTTCTCTTTTCAATCATGCTTTGTTTTCTACACAATTTAATATATTGAAAGCAATTTGGTCTAATGTGACCATCACAACCACAAAAGTGACAAATAGGGATGAAAAAAGGAATCATACCTTGTCTTTGTGCACGTATGGGAGCTCGTCCATGTCTTTGTGGATAAGTGGGTTCAATCCATCTTCGTTGTTGAACCGGTCTAGGTTGCTTCCAAGCTTAAGGTTGCATGATTGGTCTCTTTCCTTTGTGAGCCAATTTTGGAGGAGTGTTGGCTTGAGGGATCCTAGGGGGTTGAGCTTGAGATTTCCTTCTTGGCCCCATTTTCACTTGTGCATTAGAACATTGTCCTACTTCTAACTTTTTCCTAAGAGGTTGCACAAATGAAGTTTCTTCGTTCTTCAAGCTCTTAACAAACACGGTCTTGTTAGAGGTTGAGATTTTCTTGCCATCTTCATACCCAAGACCTCTCTTGTCACTTGGACTCTTTCCAACACCAAGTAAATGATCAAGCTTCTTGGTGCTAGAATCTATCCTAGCCAAGGACCCTTTAACTTCAACAAGTTCCCTCTTCAAGCCTTCTTCACTTCTCTTGGATAAGTCTAACTCCTCAATTAACTTATCCTCTCTCCTCTTCAATCTTTCCACTTGTTCACTTAAGTGGTCATTGTGAGCCGAAAGTTCAAGGTTCTCTTCTCTCAACCTCTCAATCTTTCTTGTGCTTTTAATTGCTAAATCATTGAACTCGGCATGGTATTTAGCAAGCACCTTTTGCTCCACAAATTTCTTTTTGGAAATAGAAGAGGAGTCACTTTCTTCTTCACTAGAGTCAATTTCCTCTTGACTCAAATCCTCCTTTTCACTAGCACTTTTGCTCTTGTGAGATGAGGCAAAAGCTAGGAAGTTAGCCATGAGCTCTTCTTCACTTGAAGACTCATCTTCCTCATTTGAGTCATCACTACTCCCACTCCAAGTGGCAGCCATCACTTTACCCTTCTTCTTTTCATTGTGATTAGCACATTCGGGGGCAAAGTGACCAATCCCACCACATTCAAAGCATCGGACCCCTTTCCTTTCAGTCCTCTCTTGTCTAGGTTCAAACTTCTTGAAGGAACCTTTTTTCTTCAAGTCTTGTCCTCTTGACCCAAATCCCTTCTTCTTCTTGAACCCCATAACCTTATTAAACCTTTTCACAAATAAGGCAAGGTCTTCATCCGATTCATGCTTTGGCTCCTTTGCATCCTTAGATGCTTTCAAAGCTATTCCTTTAGACTTCTTAGGAGGAGTAGTGGTGCTAGGAGCCTTCCTAGACTCATATGCAAGGAGACGCCCAATTACCTCACTTGGCTTCATATCCATGTAGCCACTATTTTCTTCTATGGCCGTCACCTTTGATTCAAACCTATCGGGGAGAGATCTCATAATTTTTTGTTTGACTCTCCTATCCGAATACGGGTCTCCGAGTTGATGGCTTTGATTTACTATGTCCATCAATTTGATTTCGAAGTCATTGAAGCATTCATCCTCTTCCATCCTAAGTAACTCAAATTGAGTTTGGAGGACTTGAAGCTTGGACTCCTTCACCACCTCGGTTCCCTCATGTGCAACTTGAAGGATGTCCCATGCCACTTTTGCAATCTGAGTATTTTGAATAAGCTTGTACTGATTCTCATCCATTGCACACATAATGGCATGCATAGCCTTCCTATTCCACTTAGAAGCCTCAAACTCTTGCGCGTTCCATTGCGCCTTAGGCTTCAAAACATCTTCTCCTCCACCCGCGGGAGTCATCATAGGGAGATCATATCCGTCTTCCACCGCCATCCATGCACGGTCATGAATTTGGCATATGTAGGATTCCATCTTCCCTTTCCATTGGGAATAGTTCAATCCGGTAAGAAGTGGAGGCCTTGTGCTAGAAGCTTCTTTGTGGCCACCACCATTTCCACCGTTTCCACTCATAGTGTTTATGAATGAATAAAATGAATGCAAATGTATGAATGATCAAAAAACACACAAAATGCAAAACACACCAAAATAAGCAAGGATCACCTATGTATGTCTAGGAACCCGCTCTGATACCAATTGAAACTAAATATAGCACGGTGTGTATAAAACTATCTAGAAGGGGTGAATAGATTTTACACTTTTTACCCAATTTTTCGTGTTAGACAAAATTACGAAAATGCCCTCAAGATAAAATAAACAAGCAAGTGTAATATGGTGCGGAAATTAAAACAACTCTTGATTTTTACGTGGAAACCCTCATGGGAAAAACCACGGGCTATGTAAGTAAGCCACACTCGAACCTCGAATCCACTAAATGTGCAAACGATTACAAACTAATCCCGGAAGTAATCACACACCTACCTAATCCCGGTATGAGTGAACCTAGTCCAATTTGCTTGCGATCTAAGCAACCTAATCCCGGTTGCTACACACAAGACTTACTTTCTCTAGAAGAGAATACAACCCTAAGTGAATATATGTGAATATCCAAAATGCAACATAGAGCAAGGGAAACCCTATATGCTTAACTAAGATGATTAATATGCAATTAAGAACAATCCTAGATATCAAAACTAAATAACATGTCAATTAGTTTAGCTAAACAATATTAAGAACAAAACCTAATATGCTAGCACAATACAACTTCTCAAACATACATCATACTAATCTCAATCTTGTATCCAAAGCATACAAAATAACAAACAAGTAATTAATTGAGATTGCTAGATAAGAGAAACACAAAATATGTAAGATATTAGTGAAAAGCTTACCAAGCAAAGTATGATGAAGAATCCATGCTAGATGACATCTAGATGATCTAAGATGATGCTAGATGATGATTGATGATCATGAAAAAGTGTTTGAGTAATTAAAAATGAGTTCTTTGTGTATTTTTCTTGTCTTGAAAAATATCCTAAGTATGAAGCTTGAATATGAACTCTCTTAAATGACCTAAAAATAAGTTAGCATATATATAGAGGCCATAAGTGAAGTGAGGTCGTTTTGAAAACGCGCCAGAAAATTGCTCTATGCGCTGGTGGACCTGCGTTGGACGACAGGCGCAGGACCAGCGCACAAGCACATTTTTGCAAGGGCGCTGGACGACACGCGCTCACACAGGCGCCAGACCAGCGGAGCACCACTGGGCGATTAGCGTTGGTGGGCTTGCACTGGTGTGGACCAACGCACGACCAGCGGCACGCCACTGGGCGTTTTACGCTGGTGAGCTGCGCTAGACGATAGGCGTAGAAGGACCAGCGCACAGCCCACAACTTTGAACCCCACAAGCAATCATGCAAGGGGTAAAAAGGTAAATTAAGATGCATCCTAAAAGCCTAAAATGCTATGACATGTAATCACAAGATGCAAACAAAATAACAAACAAGAAGAGATGTTTAATTGAACATTAATGCACAACCATAAGAACCACAACATATAAGGAATAGGCATATGCATGAGTTGTGAGTGTGTGCAACTATCTCTTCAAGACAAGTAAGCACTTAGAGTATTACCTTCGGAGTGCTTAACACTTGCAAGGGCCTTGAGCTTGAACACATTCCTAAGCTACCCTTACATGATCCCCACATATGGTTTGATCACGAAATAAGCCAATTAAAAACAACGGGAATCCTTACATGTCTACTTTGAAAGCTATTACAATAGCTTAGGCATCTCCCATGAGTTTTCGGCTCCTAGGACACCTTAACAAAATGGAGTTGTTGAGATGAAAAATATGGTCCTTCAATAGATGGCCCGTGTGATGTTGCTTAGCAACAATATCCCTAGGAGCCTATGGGTCAAAGCCATCAACATGGCTTTTTATATAGAAAATAGAGTCTTCTTGAAGCCCGGTACTAGGCAAACCTCCTATGAGTTATGGAGAGGTAGAAAGCCAAATGTTAGTTATTTCCACTCCTTTGGTTGCAAATGCTACATTTTAAATGACCTTGATCAACTTTGATGCTAAGAGTGATGAGGGTATCTTTATTGGCTATGCCTTGAATAGTAGAGCCTATAGAGTTTTCAACTTGAAGACTCGAAGCGTCATGGAATCATCCAATGTTGTCATTGATGATAATAGGCTTAAGACTAGTAACCATGAGAATGAGGTTGTTGTAGTAGATGATTCTCCCTTGGAGAAGGTTGTGGAGACTCCTATTGATGGGAGGTCTAACCTTGATGAAGAGGACACACAACCTCTTGATAGAGTTCCTCTCTTGGACTCTAATGAACCCGCTCCATGAGTTAGAAGACTCCATGATAAAAATGATATCATTGGAGAAGTCAATGAAGGTGTTAGGACTATGCGTCAAATAGCTAACCTAATTAGCTACACATGCTACACCTCTCAAATTGAACCCAAAGAGGTTGATGAGGCCTTAAAGGATGAGTATTAGTTTCTTGCCATGCAAGAAGAGCTAAACCAATTTGAAAGGAATGAGGTTTGGACTCTAGTTCCTAGGCCTAAAAGCACAAATGTCATAGGCACCAAGTGGGTGTATAGGAACAAATCTGATGAGGATGGCAACATTATGCGTAACAAGGCAATGCTTGTTGCACAAGGGTACTCTCAAATTGAGGGTATCAACTTTGAGGAGACTTTTTCTCTCATTGCCCGTCTATAGTTCATTAGGCTTCTCTTGTCCATATCTTGTGTACACAAGTTCAAATTGCACCAAATGGATGTGAAAAGTGCCTTCCTCAATGGCTTCTCGTAAGAGGAAGTGTTTGTTGAGCAACCCAAGGGGTTTGTGGATGCACACCACCCCAACCATGTCTATCGCCTTAAAAAGGCTTTATATGGGTTGAAACAAGCACCGAGGGCTTGGTATGAGCGCCTCACTCAATTCCTTATTAACAATGACTACACAAGAGGTATTGTTGATAAGACGTTATTCATTAAGAAAAACAATGATGAGCTTTTCATAGCTCAAATATATATTGATGATATTGTGTTTGGCTCCACCAACAACACCAAAGTCCAACAATTTGTTGATGTTATATCTCAAGAATTTAAGATGAGTCTTGTTAGTGAGCTAAGTTACTTCCTAGGTTTGCAAATTAAGCAATTGAATGATGAGATTTTTATAACCCAAAATATGCAAAGAACCTAGTGAAGAAGTTTGGTCTTGAAAATGCCAAATAGTGTGATACGCCCATAAGTACCACTTTGAAGCTAAACAAGGATGCTAGTGGAAAAAGTGTGGAACAAACTCTATATCGGGGCATGATTGGTAACTTGCTTTATTTGATAGCAAGTAGACCCGATATATCTTTTAGTGTGGGTGTGTGTGCTAGATACCAAGCGGATCCTAAGAAGTCCTATCTCTCTTCCGTTAAGAGAATCATTCGCTATATGAATAGGACATCCAACTATGGGATTTGGTACTATTTTGACACTAATGTTAGTTTAGTTGGCTTTAGTGATGCAAATTGGGTAGGAAATTGTGATGATATGAAGAGCACATCGGGTGGTTGCTTCTTTCTAGGGAACAACTTGGTGTCATGGTTTTGCAATAAGCAAAACTACATCTCCTTGTCCATGGCCGAAGCTGAATATATTGCTACTGGGAGTGGATGCACACAACTCATATGGATGAAGCAAATACTAGTCAACTACGGATTTAATCAAGGTACTCTAACCCTCTTTTGTGATAACATAAGTGCCATTAACATTTCTAAAAATCCGGTGCAACATTTTAGGACTAAGCATATAAAAGAACTAGTTGAGAACAAATGCATTGTACTTGAACATGTAGGTACAAATGATCAACTAGCGGATTTATTTACTAAACCCTCAGATGCAACTAGGTTTCATACACTTTGTAGATCTATTGGGATATGTCTCGTGGATTGATATGGTTTGGAATTTGACCCCATAAAGGGAGCTCAAGCAAAGAGAGCAAATTTACTACTTGTCAAATGAAAAAATTTGAAAAATCTTATACTTCTTTATTAATTGCTTGAGAGTATCTTGGTTGCACATATGCTTATATGATATTTTCTTCAATAAGTGTGAACCATTGCTTTGATTGCAACCTATGTCATATTTATGTTCAAACATGCATTTTTGGACTAGGAGATTTACTTAGGAAGTACTCTTTGAATGACCTATGATTATTCTCCATGACATAATGATTCTTAAATGACATGCTTAAAATGAAAAGCATGATTGTTGATTGCAAATTTTTAAATGCAAAATCGTGTGTGAAAAGCAAATGAGACTCAAATGAATAAGGATCTTGTATCCATTCTAAGGATTTTAAAATCCAATGTCTTTCTTTCTTTATTTGTCGAACATGGCTACTATCATATGAGTATCTCACCCGGAAAAATCGAATAGGGTGCAAAAAGTCGCTCATGTCATGTTTTGCTTATAAAATTGGATATAGTTACCCTTTAAATATGAATGAATGAAATTTCTATATCCTTGCTTTGATTCATGACAAATGGTAAAAATCGGTTTGAATTCTTTAGGAAGCCTTTGTCATTTGCTTTGCCAAATACCATTGATTTTTGGGCTTGAATGCAACACGTCTTGCATGCAAAGCATCTTTATCACACATTTTCATAAAATAAATCTCTTTGTTTCTCTCCAATTAATTGAGTTGCATAAAGTGGTTTATATGATTATGTTAATATCTCGTATGCTACTATCTCTCTTTGTTAAAATGACCCGGTTGGGGGATACTCCTTTACTTATCTCATGACAAAAAGGGGGAGTAGTATATGGTAAGGGAGATTGCTAATTAAGAGTAGCCAATGCGCATATTGGGGGGATTGCTAATTAAGGGGGAGTAACCCGTCGAGGGAAAGCATTGCATTGCACATTCATTGCATGATGTTGCTTGATTTCTTTAAATGCAAATGCTTGTTTTGATTTCACTTGATCACCTCATATACACTTGCTTTGAAAAGTGCAATCTTTTTGTTTTGAAGGATTGATTGTTCTACAAGAGATTGAAGACTTAGAGTTTTATTTTTTTAATATCTCTTTGTAATGTAGAAAATCATTGTTGTCCTTTAGTTTCAATTTTGTTATGAGGATCAATGTGAGTGGTGGTTTTGTCACGAAATAGCCAAGGGGGAGATTGTAATTTCCTCAAGATTGATTGGCATATTTCGTTGACAAACCACAATTGGGGTTTGACATGTAAGGGTAGTTTAGGCATTGATGAACAAGCTCAAAGGCCCTCTCAAGACCTCAAGTTGATAAGCACTCCAAAGGTATATCTCTTTTGCTTAATTTTCATTGAAGAGACTTGGTTGCACACACTCACTTATCATGCTTGCATATGTATTCATTGCTCTTGTGTGTGTTCTCTTCACTTTTCACACTTGCACATATTGCATTTTAGACTAAGTGTGAAATGTTTTTGAAAAGAGAAAACTTCTCTTTACCACTGCATGTACCGCCCCAGGTACATGTGCATGGGCAGAAGTCCAAGCCAAGTTCAAAACCTGATACTTTTGCACCGTGCATACCGCGACGGAGACACTTGCCTCTAGGGCGGTCTCCACAGCGACATACTCCAGAGCTTACACGCGACCACGACGTAGGCACTTACCTTAGCAGCGGTACGTGCAGCGGTTGTAACGGGGTTTGGCTTTTTAAAATGACCAAAACGATGTGGCTTTGAGAGGATCACTTATATAAGTCTCTTAGTCTTTAGGTCAGCCTACATGAGTTCAAGATCATATTTTTAACTAAGAAAATTTTCAAGAAAGAAAATCTTTCAAAGAACTCACATTTAATCACTCAAAATCATTTTCATGAGCATCAAACTTCATCTAGTATCATCTAGCTTCATCTAGGATGCATCCATACTTGAGTTTTTTTTCAACACACATGACTTGGTAAGTTGAACACCATTTAATCCATTTTTTGTGTTCCTTCTTAATCAAGAAATCTCATTTATCACTTGTATGCATCTAGATTAGATTTTAAATACAAGATTGAGATATTTGTGTTGAATGATTGAGTGTTGCATGTATTGTGATAACTATTGCCTAGGATTGTTTTATCTATGATAGCTATGTTGTATGCCATGACATATAGCAATATTGATATCTAGGATTGATTATTGACATATTTAATCTCTAGATAAGCATTTACTATAACCTAGCATTAATTACATATTGAATACCATGTTATTCACTTAGATTGTTGATCTCTTAACTGAGAAATAAGTCTTGTGGCTAAGATTGCATAGTCCGCAAGCAAATTGATCTAGGTTCGCTATTAAAGACCCGTTGGGTTGTAATGGTGGGTTAGTGACCATGTAAAGTTTGACGTGGTCAGCCTAGGTTGTAAACACCATTACAAATAGTGGATTCGATGATCGTGTGTGGTACACATATTAGCCCATAGTTTTTCCTTGTTGAAGGTTTCCACGTAAAAATTAAGTGTTATTTAATTTCCGCATTTTACACTTGATTGTTGTTTTGACTAGATGGGGGTTTTTATTGAATATTGACTAATAAAAAAAATTGGTAATTAACTTGAATAAAATCTATTCCCACCACACCCACCCTTACTCTCGATATAATTAGACACGCCATATTAGTTTCAATATAGACTTATAAAATCATCCAAAATCACTGAAAACAAAACTACTGAACTTATAAAAACCATAACTTTCTAATCGTTTGTAAACTAATCATTGAAAATAAAACAATAGATCTCATAAAAACCATAACATTCTGATCATTTGCAACATATTTCTCTTCTAATCCATCCAAAAAGAAAAAAAAAATAAAAAATCAATTAAATCATTAGAAATACTCAAATTACAATAACAACTAATAACTTTGAAACAAATATTATACGTGTGTCTAAAACAACCTAGAGGGAGGTGAATGAGTTGTTAATCCAATTATTACCAACTTTTCGGATTAGTCAATATTACAAAAATAACTCAATTCATACAAATAATAAAATCAAGTATAAAGTGCGGAAATCAAAGAACACTTGATTTTTACGTGGAAACCTTCAACAAGGAAAAACCACGAGCTATTATGCTAACCACACTCAGTCACCGAAATCCACTATATGAATAAAAGGTTACACCTTCAAGCGATGCACGGACTCTTACTCTAGACAACCTCAGGTTGTGGACACTACCACTCACCACTCTTGGTTCAATCCCTAGTGATATCCCCTGATCCACTACTCTTGGCATGAGCACCTCCTACTCTACCCGCATGCCTTTTACAATGGCACTTAACCAATCTTGCTTGTGCACTAAGCAACTTAGTCACAAGACTTAACTCTCACGAAGAGATCAACCACCTATATGATTATGCAATGATTTTCAATATGCAAATAATGCTAGGTTACACTAAATGCTTATCTAGGATTTCAAGATGTCAATAAGAACAATCCTAGGTATCAATATTGCTATATGCCTACATGTCATGGCAAACAACTTAGCCATGTAAAGGATAACCAATCATAAATACAATAGCTATCATAAACAATCTCAATCAAACAATGAGATACATTAGCTAGATGTTATAAAAACTTGGAATCCTAATTATCACAAAAACAACTCAATCAATCAACACATAATCTCAATCTTGTATATAAAATCTAATCTAGATGCATACAAGCAATAAATGAGATTTCTTATTAAGTAAGAACACAAAAATGAATAGATGGTGTTAAACTTATCACGTCATGTGTGTTGAAGAAGACCCATGCATAGATACATCCTAGATGATCCTAGATGATGTTTTGATGATATTTGATGCACATGGAATTGAGTTTGTGTAATCAAAGATGAGTTCTTGGATGATTTTCTCCATAAGAAAATGTTCTAAGTTAAAAATATGATTTTAAACTCTTAGAAAGGATCTAGAGAGAAAACAACATATATATATATATGAGGTCAAATTAAAGCTACAATGTTTTGATAAATTTTCAAAAAAATTTGCCTTGACCTTTATACACCCGCTGTACGTAGGGCGGTTATACAGTGGGTCACCTGGAAAAGTGAAGAACAAATTCTCTGATAACGACTATACGATCAGCGACTTTTGGGTGAGTGCACAGCAGTTTAAAAAATAATCAGGTGCCGCTATACGTAGGGCAAGTGTACAGCGGTTTTGATGCGATAGTGCATCAGCTTCAGCTTCAAGCACCTCAAAACATGACCATACGACATCGAAACCTTTTGTATGATATATCGTTGGAAAGGTATAGATGTCTAATTTATAAACCTTTTTACAGAATGATATTTCAATATCTATAGAAAAAGTTATGGCCAATATAGTGACCAAAGGTCAGAAACGGACAATAACAGAGTTGCTCTGTTTTGGTGGTCACTTTGAAGATTTCAAAACCAATACAAACGGCCATAAAATATTACGAATAATATACCGTTAGAAAGGTATGAATGTCTAGTTTGTATAGAATTTTTCAAAACTCATTTTGAAGCTTTGTATAAAACGTTATGGTCACAAGACCATACAAAGGTCAGTTTTGAAAATCATTTAAATCATTGAAATCTAATCTTTTGAAACTAGACACTTTACTCTAAACAACCAAACCAATTCTAACACTTATCCAAGAGAAGAACAGGACCTTCTTAAATGGTCAACCATCATGCTAAGACATGCATACCATCGTGCGTGCACAGACGTTTTTGATGACACAAACGGAAACGAATTACTAGACACTATCACACAACAAAATTCAACAAAGAGGTGCAAGTGTGAAGTGTGAAGTGTGAATAATACACACATATAAGAATTGAAGCACAAATGCAAGATGAATAAAACATGCATGAATAAGTGTGTGTGTATGTGTGTGTGTGTGTGTGTGTGTGTGTGTGTGTGTGTGCAACTAATCTCTTCAAGAGGCAAGTCAAGTGCTTTAGCTCTTGCTCTTGAAGTCACCGGGATACTCAGAAGCTTGTCAACGAGAACCTAAGCTACCCATTACATAGACATCTGAAAATGAGGTTTGTCAACGAAATAAACCAATCAAAATATGAGGAACTTACAATCTCCCTCTTTGGCTATTTTGTGACAAAACCATCACTCACAATTGATCCTCACAAATAACAAAAGCTAAGGGTCAACAAGAGTTTATTCTACATTACGAAGAGAAACCTAATCAAACTAGATCTTCAAGCTTTCCATCTCTTGTAGAATAAACATCCCTGCAAAACAAGATAACTACACTTTCCAAGACAAGTGCATGTGAGGTGATCAAGTGAGATAAAAACAAGCATTTGCTTTAAGAAAACACACAACATCATGCAATGAATGTGTATTGCAATGCTCCCCCTAAATGGGTTACTCCCCCTCAATTAGCAATCTCCCCAGTTGCAATCAACTACTAAAACTTCTCTTATCACATACCACTCCCCCTTTTTGTCTTAAGATAAGCAAAGGACTATTCTCCCAACCGGGTCATTTTAGTAAAGAGAGATAGTAGCATACAGGACATTTGCATAGTCATATACAAGAACATTATGCAACTCAATTAATTAGGAGAGAAGCAAGGAGATTTATTTTATGAAAATGTGTGATAATAATGTTTTGCATGCAAGACATGTTGCATTAAAGTCCAAAAAAAAAAGAAATGGTATTTGGCAAAGCAAATGACAAAGGTTTCCAATAAAATTCAAACCAATTTCACCATTTGTCATGAATTCAAGCAAGGATATAGAGTTATCATTCATTCAATTTAATGGGCAACTATATCCAACTTTATAAGCAAAATAAGGCATGAGTGACTTTTGCACCCTATTCGATTTTTCCGGATAAGATACCCGTATGATTGTAGCCATGTTTAAAAAAATAAAGAAAGAGAGACTTTGGATTTTAAAATCCTTAGAACGGATACATTGATCCTTTATTCATTTGAGTCTCATAATTTACTTTTCACACAATTTTGCATTTGAGAATTTGCAATCAACATTTCATGTTTTTCATTTTTAAGCATGTCATTTGAAAAGAATCATCATGTCATGGAGATAATTATAGGTCATTCAAAGTGTACTTCCAAAGTAAATCTCTTAGTCAAAAAATCCATGTTTGAACATAAATATGATATGGATTATACACAAAGCAATTGGTTCACACTTATTGAAGAAAATATCATATAAGCATATGTGCAACCAAGATACTCAAGCAATTAATAAAGAAACATGATGTTTATCAAATTTTTGCATGTGATAGGTATGCAAAATTGTTCTTTTTGCTTGAGCTCCCCTTATGGCGTCAATCACCCTATCGTATCAGGGCGAGGGACAAATCCCTATAGACATACCAAGTCCGTTAGACCTAGTAGCATCTATGGGTGACACATGAGCACAATTACAATTGGGTTCAATTTTTCTAACCCACCTAGGTTCCACTTTTTTATTCATAGTGGTCAAATCTTCAATACTTTTGGTTTCCTATGGTCATGCAAATTAGCCTTACAGTTAAACCATTTTTCTCTCATGCTCTCAATTCTACATCTATTTATGTAATTAAAGCAATTAGGCCTAATATGGCCAACAACACCAAAAAAGTGACAAGTAGGTATAAAATAAGGAATCATACCATATCCTTGTAAGGTCAATGGAGACTTGTCATGCATTTGATGTCTCCTATGGTGTTGAATTGGTTCTCTCCTTCTTTGTTGTTGAATCGGGTTGTTTTGCTTCCTTGGTTGGTTATACCTTGGTTGAGCAAAACTTGGGTGAGGAGCTCTTGGATGTAGAGGTTGAGCTACACCCTTTGTTGGCATCTTTATTTGGCCACTCTTGGATGACTCTCCAAGATCAATTTTTCTCCTAGGATGTTAAGGAGGTGAAGCTTGTCTTGTGCCTTAAGCTTGAGGTTGCTTGATCTTAACTTTCTTCAAGTCTTCAATGTACCTCATCTCTTTCTCCTTGACGATCCTCAAGGAGATGTCTTTGTTGGCAAGTTCATCCTTTATTGCCTTCCTCTAATTATGTCAATCTTCATTCTCATTCTCATACTTGGACACATCTATTATGTCCGTCTTTAAGGAGTCATCCATGGAAGACTTCATCTCCATGATCTTCATTAAAGAGATAAGAATGGTGTTTTCTTCCAATTGCTCAGACATCATCTCCTTGGACTGATGAAGTTCGACTTCACAAATTTGCTTTCCTTCTTCAAGAGTACGGATCTTTTCCACTGAGGAAATCTTCCACATCTTCAAGGACTCATTCTCCTTAGAGAGCTTTTCATTTTTCTTTAGCACATTGAGAAGGAGCTTTCGACACTCATAAATTGAGTCAATAATTAAGGCATTTTTGCCATCATCTTCATCTTCCACATAGGAAGCCCCAAAAGCTGTGAAGTTGGGCATATGCTCTTTAACATGGGAAGAGACTTCTTCATACTTCTTGAATAAGGTCTTCACCTTGAATTCATTTCTTCTTGAGTTAACCTTTTTCTTCTCAAGCTTCACAAATCTTCTAAACTTCAATGTAGTGAGGGTCATCTCCTTATCGGAGTCACTATATGAAGTAGAAGTAGAGATGTTGGAGCGAGTGCTCAAAAAACCTCTAAGGGTTGGAGCATCCTCAACATCAACGTAGAGGCAATCAATCCTTGCTCCGAGAATTCCCTCTCTAAGTGTTTCACTCTCACACATGGTGTTTGGTGAAGTGAATGAATGAATGCAAATGAATGCAAAGAACAAACATGCACACAAATGCAACACACGCGAAAGTGGCAAGGATCTCCTATGTATGTCTAAGAACCCGCTCTAATACCAATTGCAATGATATTCAATATGCAAATAATGCTAGGTTACACTAAATGCTTATCTAGGATTTCAAGATGTCAATAAGAACAATCCTAGATATCAATATTGTTATATGCCAATATGTCATGGCATACAACTTAGCTATGTAAATGATAACCAATCCTAGATACAATAGCTATCACAAACAATCTCAATCAAACAATGAGATAAATTAGCTAAATGTTATAAAAACTAGGAATCCTAGCTATCGCAAAAACAACTCAATCAATCAACACATAATCTCAATCTTGTATATAAAATCTAATCTAGATGCATACAAGTAATAAATGAGATTTCTTATTAAGTAAGAACACAAAAATGAATAAATGGTATTAAACTTACCAATTCATGTGTGTTGAAGAAAACCCATACATAGATACATCCTAGATGATCCTAGATGATGTTTAGATGATGTTTGATGCACATGGAATTGAGTTTGTGTAATCAAAGATGAGTTCTTGGATGATTTTCTCTCTTGGAAAATGTTCTAAGTTAAAAATATGATTATGAATTCTTAGATAGGACCTAGAGAGAAAACAACATATATATATATATATATATATGAGGTCAAATTAACGCTACGATGTTTTGATAATTTTTTTTTTAAAATTGCCTTTACAGTTGTACACCCGCTGTATGTAGGGCGGTTGCACAACGGGTCACTTGGAAAAGTGAAGAACAAATTCTCTGACAACGGCTGTACGAACAGTGAATTTTGGGTGAGTATACAACGGTTTAAAAAATCAATCAGGTGTAGCTGCACGTAGGGCAAGTGTACAGTGGTTTTGACGCGATAGTGCATCAGCTTCAGCTTCAAGCACTTCAAAACATGACCAAACGACATCGAAACCGTTCGTATGATATATCGTTGGAAAGGTATGGATGCATAATTTATACTTCTTTTTATAGAATAACATTTCAATGTCTATAGAAAAAGTTATGATCAATTGAGTAACCAAAGGTCTGAAACGAACAACAACAGAGTTGCCCTATTTTTATGGTCACTTTGGAGATTTCAAAACCAATCCAAACGGTCATGAAATATTACAAATAATATACCGTTGGAAAGGTATGGGTGTCTAGTTTGTATAGAAGTTTTAAAAACTCATTTTGAACTTTTGTATAAAATGTTATGGTCATAAGATCATACAAAGGTCAATTTTGAAAATTATTTAAATCATTGAAATCCAATCTTGAAACTAGACACTTTACTCCAAACAACCAAACCAATTCTAACAGTTATCCAAGAGAAGAATAGGACCTTCTCAAATGGTCAACCATCACACTAAGACATGCACACCATCATGTAAGTACGGACGTTTCCGATGACACAAACAGAAACAAATTACTAGACACTATCACACAACAAAATCCAACAAAAAGGTGCAAGTGTGAAGTGTGAGAAATGCACACATAAGAATTGAAGAACAAATGCAAGATGAATAAAACATGCGTGAATAAGTGTATGTGTGCGTGTGCAACTAATCTCTTCAAGAGGTAAGTCAAGTGATTTACCTTTTGCTCTTGCTCTTGAAGTCACCGAGATGCTCAGAAGTGTCAACGAGAACCTAAGCTACCCATTACATAGATATCCCAAAATGTGGTTTGTCAAAGAAATAAGCCAATCAAAAAATAAGGAACTTACAAACTTAAAAGCAAAAAAGCCCTTAAATGTTGGAAGATATAAAGAAACGGAAGACTTACCAAATGAAGCTGTTAAAATAAATGAAATTTTTTCTAGTACGAACTCTTACACAGGTGAACTTTTATAACAAAGTTGAAAAAAAAAATCAAATTGGACCTTACCTACCTCAAAATCACCACAGCAGAGGAAGAGATACATAGTTGGCAGGTTATTTATCTTTCTCATCCCTACAATATTGGTAAACAAAAAAATTTAAACAATATTGGTTTTATTAAAAACTTGAAAAAAAAAAAAAAAAACAGGTGCCATTAGAAGTATGGAAGAGACTCTAAGGTTGTGAAATAAGGAATTTCTGGTTGGATATATAATATATATATATATATATATATATATATAAATACTTATATATATAATCTTTCTATTGTCAGTTTATCCTGATATAAAATATATCAGTGCATACACTTTGAGTCATGGTTCATATTCTTCATCCTGATATATTTTCTATCAGGACGAACTTACAATAGAAAATATATATATATATATATTGGTTCTCTCATAAGGGATCCCTTATTTTAATTTCGATAAGGATTTTGATGAAATCACATCTATTTTTATGAATTTTGATCTGAATTTTTTTGTGAATGATATGCTTAATGAAATCTACCTATAAATAAAATTTAAGAATTTTCAAGCACTAAAACTATTTTTCTTGAATTTTCTCATATTTCTCCCACTTTCCGGCATATTTAACAAAATCGGGATAAATAGTTGTAGTGCTTGAAAAATTCTTAAATTTTATAAATAGGTGGATTTCATTGAACTTATCATCCACAAAAAAATTCAGATTAAAATTCATAGAAATCGATGTGATTTCATCAAGGTCCTTACCGAAATTAAAATAAGAGATCCCTTATGAGAGAAACACTTATATATGGTGCAACGTTACATGATGCAACGAAATTTTTTTGACTGTGATCATGTCTTCTTTGCTACAATCACATCAGCTAATATGTGATTGTATGTTCTAACATGCGATCACAATAATTTAATTGTGTGATCACGTGCAATTCATATGCGATAACATTATATATATTTATGATCACATGTAATCATATGTGATCACATACTATTTTTTAAAATTGTATGGTGTCATGTTGCACTCAAGAATGAGCCATATATATATATACACACACACATTTAAAAATAAGGAAATATAAGAAAAAATAGTTCTCAAATCAAAAAAAAAAAAAAAAATCTAAATTTTTACCAAATGTGTATTTTAATTTTCTTAGGATGCATAAAAAAAATCTCATCGAAAAACATTTGTTTACATGCAATTTCATCAAAATGTGCTTAAAGTGTGCATTGTAAAAGTCCTCATTGGAAAATTACTCTCTCTCTCTCTCTATATATATATATATATAAAGAACCAATGGATCTTTCATCTAAATAGGATTGATAGTGGAGGAAATGAGTAGTCACTGTTTATTAATGATATTGGATATTTAAAAGTTTCCTCTTAACTCATCCATAGAATGATTTAATTAAAGTCAAATTCATTAACAAATAGTAAATTAATGGAGAATTTAAATTTATAGAAAATTGTGAAAATTGAAGGGTTTAAATTTATGGAAATCTGTCAAAATTGAAGGGTGATTTTATTTAAATTTATTAACGTTATATAAATTAATGGAATGGAGAGTATGTAAAGAGCATCTCCAAAAGACTCTTCAAATAAGATATTTCTAAAAATCAAACGAGTCACATCAGAATATTTGGCTCCAATAGACTCTTCAAATGAGATTTTTTAAATAAGATTTTGCTTCTCACTCTTCAATATTAAAGAGCAACTTCTCCTTCTTCAATTATTATTATATTATTTTTATATCACATCATCATTAATATTTAACATTTATATCCTTTATCTTTTTAATTAATTTCAATTAATATAAAATAAGTTTTAATTATAAATTGTATCACCCTAAAAATTATACCACCAGAAAGGTCTTATCTACACTACAATAAATTTTGACTTTCCCTACAAACCATATTCGTTTGGAAAGATCAAAATTCGTAGGGAAAGGTTTTGCCCGACGAAATTTTGAGTTTCGTCAGCTAAAACTGGCTTTAGCCAAAGAATGTATTCGTCGGCTAAAGTAGTTTTAGTGAATGTATTCGTCGGCTAAGGTTATACATTCGTCTGGAAAGATTTTGGAACTTTAAAAATTAATTCGCCATCCGGCCACCCCACCGTCGACCGCTGCCGGCCCAACCGATTGTCGACCGTCGCCAACCCACCCTTGATAATATTGACAATTAATTATCGTTATGAGGAATCGAACTTGCAACCTCATATCAAAGTGGTAAGCCTTTACCACTGGACTACAACACTTTATCTATTAACATTTGTATTATATTTATATATAACCTGTATGAGTTGTTAGAAATTTAAAATAAAAAATTTATAAAAAAAAAAAAAACTTGTTATATAAATTTAAATTTATTCAATTAATCAAAAATCTAATTTGAATGACAAACACATATTGAAAAATATTTATTGAATTGCAAAAAATTTCGAGTTTGGTGATAATGTTTTTTTTTTTAAAAAAATTATGTTATTTAATTGTGGAAATTGCCAAAAATGACCACTATAATTATAGGAAATTCATTTTTAACCACATACGAAACTTTAATTGTTAATAACCATGTTTTGAGAAAAAAATCAGTGGGTGTCCATGAATTACCAAGATGCCCCTAAATATATATTTCTATTTTGTTTCTCTTTCTTCTCTCACTCACCATCTTCTTCACTGTTCTTCACTGTTCTTTTTCATTCCTCACCTTGTATTCATTCTTCATCACCGTCCTGCAAATTGAACACCAATGGCCGCACCATTGTTGGCCTGAAGAAAATATTACGAAGATTTCACGAAGGTTTGTTGTCATAATCGCTTTGAAGATTTCACAAAGTCTTCTGAAGAAAATATCATTCATCTCATAATCTAGTTTGCTCTAAATCAATAAGTATGATTCATTTGTTCATTGATTGAGTTGAAAATAGTTACTTCAACATGGGTTTAGCTTTAATGCATGAGTTTATGTGTGTTTTGGTGAAGAATCGATTTCAATAAAACTTAAGTTTTTTCCAGAAGATTTCAAGTTTCACAGGTTCGTAAACTTGAAATCTAGTATAAAAACTTGGAATGTTGACAAAACTTGAGATTTGTTTTAAAGCATGATTTCAGGTTTTATACCACAGAAAACATGAAATGTTTAGAAAAACTGGAAATCTTACAATTTCTTTTGGAAATCATTTTTTTTTTCAGGTAAATGGATTAAAGGCTGGTAATCAACTATGGTGGGCAGTGGGATGATTTACGATATGTTGGTGGTGATACATTTGTTGAGGTGGTGTCGATTCATTTAAAATATTTAGAGTTACAGAACTTGGTATACCAATTCACCAACTTGGTATATGTAAGGATTCCCATTTATTGATTGGCTTGTTTCGTGGACAAACCACATGTGGGGTTCATTGTAAGGGTAGCCTAAGTATTGGTATTCAAGCTCAAGGCCCTTTCAAGACCTCATCTTGATAAGCACCAAAGGTAAATTTCTAGTGCTTACGTGCTTTGAAGAAATCTAGTTGTACACACACACAACTCATGCATAAATGTTATTCTTATATGTTGTGCGTTTTCATATGTGTGCATTCATAATTGTTGAATATCTCTTCATGCATGTTTATTTAATTGCATCTAGTTTATTGAAATGCCATGACATGTTTAGGCATTAGGATGCAAAGTCATGAATTTTATTCATGCATGTTTGAATTGTGTGCATCTTGTTCAATGATAATGCCATGACATGTTAGGCATTAGGATGCATTCAATACCCACACTTGCACTTTATGATTAGTCTTAAGTGTGGTGTAATTCGTTTCCGTTTGTGTGATCGGAAACGTCCGCGCTTGCACGATGGTGTGCATGTCTTAGCATGATGGTTGACCACATGAGAAGGTCTCATTCTTCTCTTGGATAAGTAGTAGTTTTCGTTTGGTTGTTTTTAGTAGAGTGTCTAGTTTCAAAAGATTGGATTTCAATGTTTAAATGATTTTCAAAACTGACCTATGTATGGTCTTGTGGCCATAACTTTTTACACAAAGCTTCAAAATGAGTTTTGAAAATTTTTGTACAAACTAGACACCCATACCTTTCCAACGGTATATTATTCATAATATTTCATGACCGTTTGGATTGGTTTTAAAATCTCCAAAGTTCCAACCAAAATAGGGCAACTCTGTTGTTGTCTGTTTCTGACCTTTGGTCACTCAATTGACCATAACTGTTTCTACAAACATCAAAATATCATTCCGTAAATTGGAGTAGAAAGTAGACTTCCATACCTTTCCAATATATTATAAAAATGGTTTCGATGTTGTTTGGTCATGTTTCGGTGAGCTCGAATTTGGAGCTGAAGTGTTGCCGCATGATTTTACGGCCTGGCCGCCGATTTGGCCGCAGAATGCCCAGTGACGTCTTTTTGACATTCTCAAAACATTATAGCTTCATTTGGCACCAATAAATACCCTCTTATCTCTCCTTCTTCATGATAACTCTCCCAACTGAAACCCAAGAGAGAGAATTCACTTTCTAGAAAGAGAAAGAGATATTCTTCAGAGAGAAAGAGAGACTTAAGAGAAAAAGCTTAAAGATTACATCTTTATCTATCTAAACCCATTCCCACATGCACAAATCATCATCTAGGCATCATATAGGTTCATCTAGTATGTGCTAATGCATGGGTCTTCTTCAATACACATGGTATGATTTGTTAAACACTAATTTCATCTAATCTTAGTGTTTTTACTTATCAATTTATCTCTTTTATCACTTGTATATTCTTTGAGTAATTTCTACATACATGATTGAGATTATGTGTTGATTGGGTTATTTATGTTAGCTAGGTTTTCATGCCTATTTTATATCTAGCTAATTAATCTTATTATATGATTGAGATTATTTTTGATAGCTTAAATGATTAGCTCATTATTGCCTAAAAGCTATGCCATAAACATTCTTGTATGATTTATTGATAACTAGGTTGATAGATTGTATTTTAATCAACTAGTTAATCTTTTGAATGTTTGTGGGTTATTTGTGATAGCTATTGTATTTAGGATTGGTTATCCTTAACATAGCTAAAGTTGTATGCCATGTCATATAGCTATATTTGATATCTAGGATTGATTTTATTGTCATCATATAATCCTAGATAAGCATTTAGTGTACCCTAGCACTTCTTGCATATTTGGATATCATTGCATATTCACTTAGGGTTTGATCTCTTCGGAGAAGTAAGTCTTGTGTGATAGACCGGGATTAGGTCGGACACCGGGATTAGGTGGTCACATGAGCAAATTAGACTAGGTCCACTTTCACAGGCCTGCGGGTAGTGGTAGCGGGATATTGGCCGGGATTAGGCCGTCAAACCGAGATTAGGTTGTATACGCTATCACAATTAGTGGATTCAAGGTTCGAGTGTTGCGCACTTACTAGCCCGTGGTTTTCCCCTGTTGAGAGTTTCCACATAAAAATCAAATGTCGTTTATATTTCCGCACCATATTACACTTGATTATTATATTGTCTAGTTTGGAGCATTTTCATAAATTTGACTAAACGTGAAAATTGGGTAATAACGATTAAAATCTATTCACCACCCCTCCCCCACCCCCCCCCCCCCCCCCCCCCCCCCTAGATTAATATTAGAACACACCAAGTATTTGTTTCAGTATACATTTGTTAAGGTGTTGTTGACCATGGTCATTTTTGTTTTAGTATGAACTTATCATGTATGAACTCATTATTGTAAGTTTATGTTTCAGTATTGACTACTGTGGTTTTACGGGAAGATTTGAAGTTGTTAATCTGTTTGACATCTGAATTATTGGTTTTCCGAGAAGATTTTTAGTTGTGCCAGAGATTGAAAGCATGATTTCAAGTTTGTGCCAAAGATTTAAAACATGATTTCAAGTTTGTTCCAAAGATTTAAAGCATGATTTCAAGTTTGTGCCACATATTTAAAACATGATTTCAAGTTTTATGCTAGCAAGTGACCAACCATCTCATGAGGCTCCTCTTTCTATTTCCACTGTCTGATTCTTGCCACCTGTTAATCAAATTATCCTCTGATGTCTGATTTGTTTTTTAAACTCATTTTGGAAAATATTTCAAAGAAAAATCAATTTAACACTTTCTTAAGAAACAAAATCATCTATAACAAATTTTCAAACAAAAATCAAGTAAACACTGTCAAGTCTTCAAATAACAAGTTTTGTTTCAGGTTAAGCTATCTGATTTAATGGAGATTTAAAGCATGATTTCAAGTTTTATGCTAGTTTGTTGAAATCAACAAAACCTGCCCACATAACAAACAAAACCATTTGAACTACTACCATTTGAACATAAACAAAACCTGCCAAAAATATATAATATCATATATATCTACAATTAGCCATTTCCAAAATACAATTTAACATCCAAAATATATAATTACCAACAACATAGGGAATTCTCCGAAAATAAACTACATCCAAAATATATAAATATGCAACATAGGGAATTCTCTGGGAATAAAGTACTGAAATAAGTTTAACATCTCCGGGAATTCTTTCTCACATAAACCAAGTCCTTCACCATCCTAGGGGTAGTGTAAGAGGTTTGAACCACTGCTGCTAGATTCTTAAGTCTCTAACTACGTCTTATCATGCCCTCCTCCTTATCATTCTGGTTGTCAGCGCCTTACTGCGCATCAACCTGCTCATCCCCAACCTACTGCTCATGTTGAACCACTGTTGCTAGCTTCTTAAGTCTCTTACTACGTCTTATCATGTTATCCTCATCCTCAACCTGGTGGTCATCATCAACCTGCTGCTCACCTGTCTCTTCCATGCCATATCTACACATTGAAGATTCCTAGAAAATGCATGGAATATCTGTTTTAACATTTGCATGATGTAATTTTGAAATCTTGAACCAAAATATAATTAATAGTTAAAGAAAACTAAACTAAATATAATTTTGAAATAAAAACAGATTTAGTTTACTAATTTTGAAATAAAAACATATTTAGTTTACTGATTTAGTTTACAATTAATTTTGAAATCTATATTACAACAAACGTTATCAAAATGCATGATGAATAAAATATGTTCGAAAGGTTTTTACCGCATAACTAAATTCTCCGGATGCATGTAAACCAAATTCTCTCCGCCGTTGGCCATCTGCATTATATTTAAAAAATTACTCAATGTTTATGATTAACAAGTTTATTTACCACAAGAGATAAACCATGATTTCAAGTTTTATGCTACGGATTTAAAGCAAGATTTCAAGTTTTATGCTACAGATTTAAAGTAATATTTCAAGTTCATGCAACAGATTTACAGCAAGATTTCAAGTTCTGTGGCAGAAACTTAAAGTATGATATCAAGCTTTAGCCAACACATTTCAAGAAAGCCATAAAAGGCACAAAACAACCAGCTAGTACAAGCCACAAACCCAACGTACTACTATTCGAACCAGACCAGCATACACAAGTCGAAATAGAACTAATCAAACAAAAAAGAAACGAGCTAAAAAATGCACACCAACACTTCTGTTTAAAAACAACAACAGAAGAGCACATTATTATAGTTATTTATAAATCTATATATAATATAATTATTTAGTGGTGAAAGTTATTTATCTATATAAAATTTCGGTTTACAGTTTGTATGTATGTGTGTGCATTTCAACCAGTTTTTGTTTCACTTATACCTTGATTGATCTCCTGTTGCATTTTGTGACTGTGTCATGTACTAAATCTTACATTTGTTGTTATTTGTGGTTTATGAATCTCAAGTTATTTGGTCTTTCTGTTGTGAAAACTATAGTTATTTATAAATCTATAGCAAGAAAAATACAAACCCATTTCAAGATCAATCTTTTTATGATTGATAAAAAACTCCACCAGCAAGCAACTTTATTTCAACATCAATAACCATTATTAATACATATATAATTACATATAATTACAGTTTATTCAACATCAACTTTATTTCAAAAGTCAAAGAAACAATGAAATTCCCTTAAGCAATATAGTGTAATATATACCTAGAGGGGGGGTGAATAGGTATAGACCTAAATTCTTCCAATATACAAAAAATATGCGGAATACAACAATTAAAAGCACACTTGATAAATCTTAACAACTGAATTGATTTAATCAACACATGTGAAAATCAATTTACAAGTAATGCAATCAATACAAACATATGGAAGATAATGAAAATTAAAGCGAAAAAGACACAAGTATTTTTACATGGTAAAACCTCAAAGAGGAAACATCCACGGGTTGATACCACAACCACCGGCAAAGCAATCCACTATATGAAAAGGACTTACACACTCAAGCTATCAACACATGATATCCGCTCAAGCTATCACCTCCTAATCTACCCTTGGGCCTAGTGAACTACCAAGCCTACTTCCTATCCAAGATGTGTCCTACACCTCTAGGAAGCAACTTCCTATCCAAGACGCTCACGTCTCTAGGAAGATTTCTTGCTTGACTATCCGAGTCCTCCCGACTCTAATCAAGACTTCTTGTTTGGCTATCTGGAACACTTTTCTAGCCAAGACTTCTTGCTCAAGACAAAGCTTCACTCACTTTGCAAGAGACTTCAACCTTTCACAAGGCAATTGAAACTAATTATTGCACGGTGTGTATAAAACTATCTAGAGGGGGGGTGAATAGATTTTAAGCTTATTACCCAATTTTTCGTATTAAGTCAAAATTATGAATTTACCCCTAACTAGATAAAGCAACAAATTAAGTATAAAATGCGGAAATTAAATAAGACTTGATTTTTACGTGGAAACCCTCACGGAAAAAACCACGGGCTAGTAAGTAAGCCACACTCGAACCTCGAATCCACTAAATGTGTAAAACGATTACAACCTAATCCCGGAAGTAATCACACACCTACCTAATCCCGGTATGAGTGAACCTAGTCCAATTTGCTTGCGATCTAAGCAACCTAATCCCGGATGCTACACATAAGACTTACTTTCTCTATGAAGAGAATAACACCCTAAGTGAATATATGAATATCCAAATGCAACATAGAGCAAGGGAAACCCTATATGCTTATCTAAGATGATTAATATGCAATTAGAACAATCCTAGATATCACAAACTAAATGACATGTCAAATAGTTTAGCTAATCAAGATTAAGCATAAAACCTAATTAGCTATCACAATACAACTTCTCAAACATACATCATACTAATCTCAAACTTGTATTCAAAGTATATAAAATAACATACAAGTAATTAATTGAGATTGCTTGTTAAGAGAAACACAAAATATGTAAGATATTAGTGAAAAGCTTACCAAGCAAAGTATGATGAAGAATCCATGCAAGATGACATCTAGATGATCAAAGATGATGCTAGATGATGATTGATGATCATGAAAAAGTGTTTGAGATAATAAAAATGAGTTCTTGGAATTTTTCTTCTCTTTGAAAAATATCCTAAGTATGAAATCTGAATATGAACTCTTGTAATTGACCTAAAGTCAAAGTGGCATATATATAGGGGGCCAAAACAAAGTGAGGTCGTTTTGATAAGTTGGCCTAATATTTGCCTTGGGCGCTGTACGTAGGGCGCTTCTGTACAGCGCCCCTGCTCTGTTCTCACGAGAAAACAGAGGGGTGCTCTACGTAGAGCGCCCTGTACAGCGCTTTGTACAGCGCCTGTACAGCGCTCGTATAGCGACCGAATTAAATCGATCAGGTCTGTACAGCGCCCAACGGGGGCTGTTCATATAGCGTTTCTGTAGAGCGCTTTTGGGAGCGCCCAATGCAAAAATGCAATCCTAAGTCTAAGCATGACAAGGCAATTGGATATGCAAGATGCAATCAAACTAACATGCAAGAAGAGATGTTAATGAACATTAAAGCACACAAATAAGACACACAACATATAAGGATTAAACATATGCATGAGTTGTGAGTGTGTGCAACTATCTCTTCAAGACAAGTAAGCACATAGAGATTTACCTTCGGTGCTTATCAAGAATGAGGTCTTCAAAGGGCCTTAGCAATAACACCTACACTTAGGCTACCCTTACAAAGAATCCCCAACATGTGGTTTGTCCACGAAATGAGCCAATCAACAAATGGGAACCTTACAATCTCCCCCTTTGGCTATTTCGTGACAAAACCACCACTCACATTGATTCCTCACAAAAAATAGAAACTACAGGACTACAATGATTATCTACATTACAAAGAGATAAGAAAATAAAACTTCAAGTCTTCAATCTCTCGTAGAACAACCAACCCCTGAAATTAAAGTTTCTAACATTTCCAAAACAAGTAAAGTGTGAGATTAATCATGTGATATCAAAACAAGCATTTGCATTTAAAAAAAATAGGCATAACATTATGCAATGTATGTGTATGCAATGCTCCCCCTCAACGGGTTACTCCCCCTCAATGTATGTTCTCCCCAAAGTGCACAAATGCTTCTATATTTTGCAACTCCCCTTACCATATCCTACTCCCTCTTTTTGTCATGATATAGGCAAAGGAGTAGTCCCCAACCGGGTCAGTCATAGCAACGAGAGATAGAAGCATGCAAGTTATTTGCATATACATATAAGTCACTTTATGCACCTCAATTAATTGAAGAGAAACAAGGAGATTTATTTGAAGAAAATGTGTGAATCCAACATGCTTTGCATACAAGACATATAGCATTCAAGTCCAAAATACAATGGTATTTGGCAAAGCAAATGACAAAGGTTTCTAAGTAGAATTCAAACCAATTTCACCAATGTCATGGGAAAAGCAAAGATATAGAGATTATTGATTTCAATTTAAGAGCAACTATATCCAACTTTATAAGCGAAACATGGCATGAGTGACTTTGCACCCTATTTGATTTTTCCGGATAAGATATCCGTATGATAGTATCCATGTTCAACCAATAAAGAAAGAGAAACATTTGGAATGTAAATTCCTTTGAACGGATACAAGATCCTTTATTCATTTTGAGTCTCATTAGCTTTCACACATGTTTTGCATTTTAAGAATATGCAATCATCAATTCATGCTTTTCATGTGAGCATGTTATATGAACTTCATGCTTTTTCATTTGACATTAGCATGTTATAAAAGAATCATCATGTCATGGAGATAACTATAGGTCATTCACATCATACTTCCTATGTAAATCTCCTAGTCCAAAAATGCATATTTGAACATAAATATGACATGGATTATAAACAAGCAAGGTTCACACTTATAGAATTTGAAAACATATATACATATGTACAACCAAGCTCACTCAAGCAATCAAAAGAAGAAGCATAAGTTATTTCAAATTTTTTGCAAGTTACAAGAATGCAAAATAGCTCTATTTGCTTGAGTTCCCCATATGGGGTCAATCATAGAACACATCACTCCATAAGACATATCCCAATAGATCTACTAAGAGTTTTAAATCGAGTAGCATCTAAGGGTTTAGTAAATAGGTCTGCAAGTTGATCAATAGTACCTACATGTTCAAGTACTATGCATTTATTTTCAACAAGCTCTCTAATGAAGTGGTTGTGGATGTCAATATTCTTAGTTCTAGAATGTTGCACCGGATTCTTGGAAATATTAATAGCACTCATGTTATCACAAAAGAGAGTGAGAGTACCTTGGTTGAATCCGTAGTCTACTAGCATTTGCTTCATCCATAGGAGTTGTGTGCATCCACTCCCCACGGCTATGTACTCGGCCTCGGCCGTGGACAAGAAAATCGAGTTTTGCTTCTTGCAAAACCAAGACACCAAGTTGTTGCCTAGAAAGAAGCAACCGCCCGATGTGCTCTTCCTATCATCACAATTTCCTGCCCAATCCGCATCACTATATCCTACAAGACTAGGATTAGTGTCAAATGAGTACCAAATCCCATAATTAGAAGTCCCATTCACATAGCGAATGATCCTCTTTACGGAAGAGAGGTGGGACTCCTTAGGATCCGCTTGGTACCTAGCACACACACCCACACTAAAGGAGATATCGGGCTTACTTGCGGTCAAATAAAGCAAGCTTCCTATCATGCCACGATATAACATTTGTTCCACACTTTTACCACTAGCATCCTTGCTTAGCTTCAAAGTGGTACTCATGGGTGTATCACAATGTTTGGCTTTCTCTAAACCACACTTCTTCACTAGGTTCTTAGCATATTTGGCTTGGGTTATGAAAATCCCATCATCCATTTGCCTAATTTGCAAACCTAGGAAGTAACTAAGCTCACCAACAAGACTCATCTCAAATTCATGAGATATGACATCAACAAATTGTTGGACCTTGGTGTTGTTGGTGGAGCCAAAAACTATATCATCAACATATATTTGAGCTATGAAAAGCTCATCATTGTCTCTCTTAATGAATAGCGTCTTGTCAACACTACCTCTTGTGTAGTTATTGTCAACAAGAAATTGAGTGAGGCGCTCATACCAAGCCCTCGGTGCTTGTTTCAACCCATATAGTGCCATGTCATCACCCCGTGGGGGGCGCGTGGGCCACACGGGACCAGAGGGGTGCTCTGGCCGTGGGTCCCACGGCCTCCACACGTGGTGGCCAATGCATGGCCTTTGGCCATGCTTGCCTCTCGCGCACTCCCTCACGTTTGTCAGCCATATCTTAGGCATCTGAACTCTGATTTTGAATCTGTTTTTGGATTACGAACCGTGACTCCCTCACGCATGACTAAAACTGTAAAAATTTGAAAAATGGTTGAGAAATCATCTTGGAAAATGACGATGAAGTCAACTCAACGAATGAGAATGCAAAGTAGCGTAGCTAAGTTGTTTGGACTCGAAACCTTATGAATGAGCAACCGAAACGACCGAGACTCAACAAGGAATCAAATAAGAAAATATTCAAGTCCAAAATACAAAACACACAAACAAATAAACACAAATTCACACAAGCATGCCATATCAAAGAGATAGTCACAAAGCATGCAATTCTACAATGTTTGTCTATTAGAGACCAATGCATAAGCATACTAAGAAGTGTGTAAATGTGTTATACCAAATGTTTGCACTACGATGCAGGGACACACATGTATGAATTGTGTGTGTGTGCGCTTATGCCTTGCAAGAGGAAGAAGTATCTTGATACCTTAGCATCCAAATAAACACATTTCCTCTTGAAGACGAACTTTGCATGCGACGTTGCTTTCCTTCTTTGAAGCTTGATCTAATCATGAAACACCTAAGCAACTAAGCAATACAAATAAAGAGAGTTTTGCAATGGAATCAAGCCAACAAAGATCTAGGATCTTACAAACAAAACCCTCAAAACAGTAAAGCCCATTGTTAATACTACAACACCACAATCATGCCACTCAATAAAGTTGCACAGGCAGTAGCATAGATCAAAACAACCCATTTATTTGGTATAACCAAGCAAACCCCTTTAGAAACCTCGAACAGAACAAGGCAGAGACAATATATAAGTGTAATAGTAGAAATAAATACAAAACCATTTCAAGATTCAATCTTTTTATGATATCCAACTACTGCGAACACAAATGTTTAAAAATATTTACTGTTAAGTCAAACTTAAACATAAACTTAGATTCAAAGCAAGAAGAACACTAGCCGAGCAAGACCCCACATTTATTTCAAAAAATTTTAATAATGAAAACCTACAACATCAAAATAACATAAAGGCCGTAGTAGAGGACGAATCTTACCCAAAATCAGGTGACAATGTGAGATTTGAGGAGGTTCGTGATTTAGGACTCTCGTCTGTACTCTCCGACAACTGGTGGGGTCATTTCTAGCGACTGGTGGGGTCTCTCTTCTCTCCCGCTGAAAACAACTGATGGGGTCTCTCTTCTCTCTCGCTGAAAACGCCTTTCTTTTCTGGTGGGGTTTCTCTTCTCTGTCGCTGAAAACGAATGGTAGGGTTTTCTAGTGAGGTCTTTCTCCTCTCGCTGAAAACGACCTCTGGTTCTAGTGGGGTTTCTCGTTGAAACGAGTATTTGATGTTGTTTTGGGTTTTTAGGGTTTATATATATGTGGCTATTGAGGTAATTTCTCAAAAAAGTGGTTATTAACAATTATAATTTCAAAAGTGGTTATAAACAAAAGTACGATGTTTTGGATGGTTATTTAGTTTTCTCTCTATTTAATTAATGATCAATACCTCAAAGTGGTAATCAATTAAGATGGTGCTAATCGAGAATGTGATAAGAGTTAATTAATTAACAATTAAGGACAGATTTAGGGTTGCACATTGGGGAAATGGGGATGGATATAGGTCCAAGCATCCCCATCCCCACTTCCCAAACCCTTCCCCCCGCCACCCCCCCAATGGGGATGGGGATGGGGATGGGGATGGGGATGGGGAATTTTGGGGGGAGGTACCTCCATCCCCAACCTCAGTTCCCTATTTTCCCTTTTTTCTCCCATTTTTCCCTGTTTCTCTGTTTCCCCTGTTCCTCCATTTCCCCATTTGACTAAAAATTATAAATTAACAATAAAAAAAACAAACATTCCATATATTAATATATATATATATATATATATATATATATAACTATATAACATATTAATTAACTTTTCCCTATGAATTTTGAGTTTTGTGGGGAAAAATTTTGTACCCTTAGCTAATGAATTATGAGATTTGTGGGGAAAGGTAACCTTTCCGGACAAAAATTGTTTCGTGGGGAAAGGTAACCTTTCCCAACAAAAATTGTTTTGTAGGGAAAAGTTGGGAAAAATTTTGTACCCTTAGCCGACGAATTATGAGATTTGTGGGGAAAGGTAACCTTTCCCGACAAAAATTGTTTTGTAAGGAAATGTTGGGAAAAATTTTGTACCCTTAACAGACAAATTTTGAGATTTGTGGGGAAAGGTTGGGAAAAATTATGGGGAAAGGTAACCTTTCCAAACAAATTTTGAGTTTTGTGGGGAAAAGTAACCTTTCCTGACGAAACTCGTTTTGTGGGGAAAAGTTATCTTTCTAGACAAATCTTGCTTTGTCTCCTAAAGTTTTGTCTGGAAAGACTAAAATTCTTATAGTGTTATATCTTTAAAATGAGACTTGTTGACGGTGAAATTTGGATTGCCACACACTCAACAATTATATCAACTCAAAGTAAAACGAGAAAATAATCAATGCATGCAAGAGATAGATTTTACATGGAAAACCCTTGAATGGGAAAAAACCACGGCGCCCCAGAGGGCAGAAAGATAATACTAGGCTTATTGCTTTGTTACACACTCAGATCTCTCATACAATTGCTCTTTTCTCTCTAGGTTTTTGAACCCCTCCCTCGTGGGATAGGTGGTTCTATTTATACATGATAATTAGGGTTTTTCCCCTAGTTCTAATTGTGTTGGTGGTAGGATTTCCTCTTTGATTCACGTTAGGAATCCCACGTCGTAATGGATTAGGATTTTCTTTTATTCTAACCTCTTTGTGTTGAATTAGTCTTCCCTCCTCTTCTTATGATTTCTCGCTGCCATGGGTCTTCTAGAAGTTGGGGTTTATTTCTGTGTTTCTGCCGAGTCGGTTCGAGCCCAGTACGCTGATGCAGCGAACACCTCCACTCCTGGATATTACCCTTCGGTAACCACGTTTCTATCTTTGGCGAGTATATATCTAGCTCTGGCGACCACACCTTTGACTTATTAGCTTAAGACGTTGACATACTGACTGGCCACGTTTTTCTCCCTTGACCCGGTCAACGAGTGACGTGGCAACCTTTTCTTCAACATTTATTGACTCCTTTGATGACGTGTCTGCTTGGCGAATTTATACATACAATAATACCCCCATAAATACTTCGAGCTGAGTGAATGATTTGGTCCTTTTAATTTGTTCGTCTCTGCGAGCAGTATTTATATCCATGCTTTCAAGATTTCGGCTTGTTTTGTAAATAATTTCCCTCTTTTTCTTTTTCACCACGTGTTGAATTAATTAGTTGATTCTGCCGGTGCAAGCCTTTATTCTTGGCCACACAATCTCTGGCGCTTCCACTCACTTGACAGGTGAAGATACCTTTTGATTGCTTGGTGACTCCTGAGGTGCCACATGTCCATTATTTGGTGGTGACTGTTGCGGCTAGTTACTGTGACCGTCGCTCACATTAATTAAATATCATTTTTTTGATTTTCTTTTTGAATTTCAAAACTCCCTCTTTTAAGGCCTGATCATTTCTTCTTCCTCATTTTACTCTTCTCATTTATATTTCCATTGTTTTTCTCAGAGCAAAAAAGGAAAAGTTCGCACCTTTGTTTTTTCTGCCCTGTTTCTTCGAGTATTTACTACAGCCTTTTTCCTGCATCTTCCATTGCCAGGCGGTTCACCGAACTCGACCATTCCAGTTTCTCTGCATCCCCAACTCTCCTGCACATCTCTGCAAATCTAGGGTTTTCTAGTGAGTTCACATGGATCCTTCCTTACGTTCTTCTCTTTTTAATCAAATGATGCAAGCCTTAGAACTTGGTGATAAGTGTACTGCAGACTGAATTGAATCCTTGATTCGTAATTTTCATTCGGATTCCCCAACCCCGATTTCTGTCTATATTCCTTCCTCTGAGGAAGATTTTATTCCTAACATTCCTTCTCCCTCGTCTTTTGATAATAGTTCTCCAACAATGACGAGATCTTCTAAACCAGATAGCAGTAGACGACGAGCTTTTAGGGTTCCTCGAGGATCCCTGCTGGATGCTCAAACCACCATCAATTCAGATATTGAAGATCATCAGAAGAGTAGGCTGCACTTCACAGCTGATCGCCCGTGTTCTTTTGATTGCGAAGTTAATGTGGTTGGCGAGGACGAACTTCGCAAATACAAGAGTCGCTTTGACATTCCGAATGCTGTGACTTTGACTCTGCCGGGTGATCGAGCGGTATGGAATCCCCCTGAGAATGCGGTCGCCATTTATGGCACAATGCTTAGTTGCAGGGTTACACTTCCTCTTCAGCCTTTCATTGTCAGGTTCCTCGCGGAGGCCCAGATTACGCCGGCCCAACTCGCCCCAAACAGTTACAGGATATTGATGTGCCTGTGTCTGATGTGGAAATTGAAGGGTTATGGACCCCCTATGCCCCGCGAGATCCGCCATTTTTATACGTTAAGACAAGCGGGCAATAGTGGCACGTATTTCCGTCTCTCCTCACCCGTGGAGAATTGGATCCCTGAGGGCGTGGCGAACCCTAGACAAGTGGAGGTTTCTAGCGACAAGAAGAAGAAAGGTTTTATTTGGGGTTTTCCCACTTCAAATAAGAGGTGGAAGAATAGTTGGTTTTTAGCTGGTGGCGAGTGGGGCAGAGATGTGCCAGCCAGCGGTCGTCGTAACCTTTTGGCGAAAAGAGTTCCCAGGCACTTCACTTCTCCTGAAGCCTGGTCGAAGGCAGTCCCCGTTTTGCTGGATGGAGAGATCTCTCATCTTGTCGCGGCGGCCGTCCTTCCTTTGGACTTGAGAGGTAGATCTTTCCTCTTGGATGAGGAGAAAATGATCACCCAACGGGTTTTCACATGCCTACCTGCTAGGCTTCCTCGCCGTAAGTTTTATCAGCTTTCCCTTTTTGTACTATTGTTTTGTTTATTCTGTTAGTGACACTTGGTTATTTTTCTTACAGTGTGTGACTTCGATACCGTTTGTGATCTGTAAGCCCGGGCAGTGAAGAATTCCGAGGCTGCCAGTAAAAGACATGCTGCTGGTTTGGCTAAGGAAGGAATTGCTAGCCCGGATGGTGGTGATCCCTCGGACGGTAAGGAAACTGGTGATGTTACTGGGGGAGGGGTCGAATCAGGGCAGCCCCCTATGCATACAGAGGTTGCTGTGAATACTCCTGCTGCGACTACCCTGAGCCGTAAAGGTAAAGAGAAAGTTGGCGTTTCAAGGGGGGTCAATGACATCCCTATTTTTTACGTGGATGTCCTTGAGACTCCTCTTGATCCTACGAGTGACCTAGCCCCCAGAACCGGTAGAGGTAAACGCCCAGCTGAGGGTACCCCTGACCATGCTGCTCGACCCCTTAAACGGGCGTCAAGGGTTGTGTAGTATGTTGTTTCTTCGGATGAGGAGGTTGCTAATGAACCGATACTCGTCGAAACTCCCTCTACTCAAGCAGCTACGCACGAGGGTCCTGCTGAAGGGGCAAATGCATGGGTGCCTCCCCCCGAGAAGGTTAATGAGTTAAATGTCCCTGCTCCTACTCCGCCCCGACCAGTCTCTCCTTCGGTGGCCACGGGCGAGCTGAATGCTTCTTTGGACCAGCCTAGGCCGTTTGGTCGGCCAGAGTCAATTGAACGGCCAGGACCATCGAAGCAACCTGAGGCTTCTGCTTCTGGTTCAGGCGTTTCCCATGAAGCCCCTCTCGTGGGATCAACTGAAGCTGATGGAGGAACCGTGTCTCTTTCTGATTTTTCAACTACCGAGATTTGCTCGCATTTGATCAATAATGATGTGTATATTGGTGAGGGCTGTGAGCATATTAAAGGCAAACCCTGCAATAGAAAGATGGAGTTTTTCTTTAACTGCCACTCTCTGGTAAGCTTCTCGCCACAATCCTGTTAGATCTCTGTTTTATATATACTTCCCAATTCGAATGTTTCTCTTTTCAGATGATGTCTGAGTTGGCTGAGAATTATAAGTATGGGAACAAAGTTTCCCGGGAGATTAAACGTCTGCAAGAGCAGGCTTCTATTTTGGCTGCTGAGAAGCTCTCTGGTGAAGAATCCTATGCTCAACAACTTGCTTAGCTAAGAGAGTCCGCAGACAGTTACCTGTCTACTTAGCTAGCTGCTGAGGAAAGATTGTCTACTGCTAAGGAGGAGATTCGATCGCTGAAAGAGCAGTTGTCTGCTAGTCAAGAATCCCTCGCAGCGCATTTTGAAGCTGAGCGACTAGCTGAGCAGGCCAAAGAAAAAGCTGAATGTGAGGCGTTGGATTTACGCAATCAGTTGTCTTCGCGTGATCTCATTTTTGACAATTTGAAGGCTGTATTGGAGGTTGAAGCAGTTGATCGTTTCAAGAGATCCCATGCCTACGATGCGCTTTTGCTGGGTGAATTTGAACGAGGCATGAGGCAGTCGAAGAAGTTCTTCGCCATGAAAGACCATTCGAACGAAAAGGCTCTAAGGCATTTCGACAGATCTCTTCAACTGCATATGGCCAGCGGAGTGGGTTCGATTAAAGAACAGAGGAAACGATGAAAATCCCACTGCCGTTATAACAGGACTGAGCCCCATCCCATGCATTTAGAAATTCCTAGTAAGCCTGCCTTCAACACCTACTACTCCAGTCAGAAGGGTAGCTTTTCTAGTTCTAGTGCTGAACCTGATTTGGGTCCTGTTACCGGTAGGGATTACGGGCCTTTTATGCCGGATGGAGACGAAGAGGTGATCTGGCCTTCTGAGAAGGAGATCGAGGATGATGAAGACAGTAAGGATCCTCCAACAGCCTCCAACAGCTAGACAGCTAGTTGATGCCATGCCTTTTATGCTTAAGTTTGTAAATAACTCTCCATATTTTTGTAACTCCAGTTGTAAATAAAAATTTAACTTTATTCTGTTCAGCTGCCCTTGCTGAGTTTTCAGCTTTGTTATATATATTACTTCTTTCTTTTATTCAGCTGCCATTGCTAAGTTCTTGGCGTATTTAGTGTTTGTCAGGACGTATCTGACCTTACACAAAATTTTTATTAAAACATACTATTGTTTTTTATTCAGCTACCATTGCTGAGTTTTTGATGTATTCAGTGTTTGTCAAGACGTATCCGACCATACACCAAATTTTATTTAAGCATACTATCAGGACGTCTCCCACTTTTGCTCAACTCTTTTTTTTTTTTTCTTCAGCTAGCTTTTTTCGACCCCCAGCGTTTTTCTTTGAGATGTCTCATGTACGCTCTTTGATCGGACGCTTCTCGCATCTTTCCGGGGGTTTTGTTCTACCAACGGTGGCAGTCACCGATCAGTTTTATAATAGGTTCAAGCTGTGGTGTTGTGCTCACCTCTAGCCTGCTATAATTTTTTGGTTATCTCGCTCTCTTCTGCTGCTGCGAGTACTTAACTCGTCTTTACGCAGCGGCGAGTAACTTATGACGCATGATGGCGAGTAACTTATGACGCATGATGGCGAGTAATCTTTTGGACACTGGTCACTTTAAGTGGCAAGCCAAATCTTGAGTTCTCAGTAATAAATTACTCTTTATTAAATATATCCTGCAACCTTTTGATAAAGTAAAAGGGAAATAAAAAAAAATGCTAAAAAAGGAAAAAATGCTTAACTAAAAATTATCAGGGTAAATTCTGAAAAACGGTGAGGCCGTCAAGGGTAATATATCTTCAAGTACTGCATATTGCACGGTCGAGGTAGTTCGCTGAAGCCCTCTCATGTAATGCGATATGCCCCGTGCCCAGCTATGCCCGTAATTCAATAGGGCCCTTCCCATTTATCTGCGAGTGATCCTGCAGCTTTGTCTCTAGTTCCCGGATTTACTCTTTTCAGCACTAAGTCGCCGAGTGTAAATTTTCTTTCACACACATGTGAGTTGTAATATCTGGCTGCCCTTTGCTAATAGGCAGCGTTCCTTATTTGTGCACGTTCTCTCCTTTCTTCTAGCTCGTCCAGGCCACATTTTAGCATATTGATGTTTAGCTCCGGCTGGAATAGTTGTACCCTTGGTGAAGAAAAGGATGTTTCCACGGGGATGACAGCTTCAGCTCCGAAAGCCATGGAGTATGGGGTTTCACCTGTTGAGTTTCTTTCTGTAGTTCGATATGCCCACAGTACCTGTGGTAACTTCTCTGCCCAGTTACCCTTCTTCGCGGTTAGTTTGGCTTTTAGGTTGTGTTTTATGATCTTGTTTACTGCTTCGGTTTGACCATTTGTCTGTGGATGTGCTGGAGTTGCGTAGTAGTTGTTGATTCCGTACTTATCACACAGCTCCCTGAATTTCTTGCCATTGAATTGGGTTCCATTGTCGGTGATGATGGTGTTTGGTATTCCGAATCTGTACAGGATATTTTTCTTCACAAAACTTGTAGTATTTTCTTCCGTTATGTGCACTAATGATTCGGCTTCTACCCATTTTGTAAAATAATCCACAGCCACGATAGCATGTTTTGCTCCTCTGGGTGCCGTTGGCATTGGACCGATCAAGTCAATTCCCCACATAGCGAATGGCCAAGGCGAGGTGATACTTTGCAAGAGTTCAGGTGGCTGGCGAATGTTGTTTGCAATTTTCTGACATGCCTCACACCTTGCTGCTATTCTTTTAGCATCGGCGAACAACGTTGGCCAGTAAAAGCCCTGTCTCAATGTTTTATGGGCTAGGCTGGCACTTCCAGCATGATTACCACAATCTCCACTATGTATGCTTCTCAGGATCCCTTCTGTTTCCTCAGGCCCGACACATCTCTACAGTGCCCTTGAGTACACCCTTTTGTACAGTTCTCCATTGAGTACTGAATATCTTGTAGCTCTGTACTTCAATCGCTTGGCTTCCAATGGATCACTTGGGAGTTTATCATTGATAAGGTATTCTTTGATTGGCGTTATCTAACTATTTGTTTCGCCGAAGACTGCCCCAACTTCCATTTGTTTGACTATACTTGGCTACAGTAGGTGAATCATGGGAATAGTTCTGGGCCAGATGTTGATTGTGGCGGATGCCAATTTTGCCAGTGCATTAGCCTGTTCATTTTCTTCTCTAGGAATCTGGATAATCCTATACTCCTTAAACCTCCCTAGCAGCTCCTTTGCTAATTTCAGGTAAGCGATCATGTTTTCATCTCTCGCCTGATATTCATCTAATACTTGATTAACAATGACTTGGAAGTCGCTGAAAATTTCCACCTCATCGGCTCCTAAGACTGTGCAAACTCTTAGTCCTGCTATAAGTGCTTCATACTCGGCCTGGTTGTTGGTAGCTTTGAAGTCAAAACGCAGGGCACATTCTACTGAATCTCCTTCCGGGGTTGATACCACGATCCCTACCCTGCTACCATGCGTGTTTGACGACCCGTCAACGCGGAGTTGCCACCGGAATGTTTTCCTAGTTTGTTCTACCATCATTCTTGCTACTTCCATGTCTGGTTCGGTGAACTCCGCCACAAAATCCACCACTGCTTGGCCTTTGATTGCTATCCTTGGGAGATACTCTACATCAAATTCACTTAATTCGATTGCCCACTTGGTTAGTCTGCCGGATACCTCTGGTTTCTACAAAATCAGTTTCAATGGGCAATTAGTATATACTCCGATTTTATGAGCCTGGAAATACGACCTTAGCTTCCTCGTCGCTGTTATTAAGGCGAGTGCCATCTTCTTGGCTGGTGAGTATCTTGTCTCAGCTGGTAATAGTGCTTTGCTTGTGTAATATATAGGTTTCTGAACCCCCTCTTCCTGTCTCACCAATACAGAACTGATGGTTGCTTCGGAGACAAATAGATACATATAAAGTATTTCTCCAGTTACTGGTTTTGACAGCAGTGGTGCTCGCCCGAGGTACTCTTTCAAGGCCTGAAAAGCCTTCTCACAATCTTCGTTCCACTCGACCCATTTGCCTTTCTTGAGAGCTTTAAAGAATGGTAGGCACCGATCCGTTGATTTTGCTATGAACCGGTTTAATGATGCTAAGCACCCTGTGAGTTTCTGGACATCCTTCAGGGTCTTTGGGGAAACCATTTTAGCTAATGCTTGGATCGTGTCAGGGTTCACCTCTATCCCTCTCTGATGCACTTGATATCCCAGGAACCTTCCAGATGGTACGCCGAATACACACTTTATAGGGTTCAACTTCATTCCGTATCTAGTTAATACCTTGAATGTCTCCCTCAGGTCATCTGTATGTTTGTTAGCCATGACGCTCTTTGTTAGCATGTCGTCGACATATACCTCCATATTCTTCCCTATTTGTCTGGCGAACATCTTGTTGACTAGGCACTGGTAATTTACTCCAGCGTTTTTCAGGCCGAATGGCATGACTGTATAACAGTATAGTCCTTGATCCATGGTAAATGCTGTTTTCTCTTCGTCTGGCTTGTGTATCTTGATTTGGTTATATCCTGAGTATGCATCCATGAAGCTCAACGTCTCGTGTCCGGCCGTTGCATAGACCAACTGGTCGATTCTTGGTAGTGGGAAGCTATCCTTGGGGCAAGCTTTATTTAGATCAGTGAAGTCTACACACATTCTCCACTGATTGTTCTTCTTTTTTACAAGGACTACGTTCGCCACCCATTCCGGATATTTAACCTCTCTGATTGATCCTGCGGCGAGTAATTTAGAGATTTCCTCTTTTATTGCTGCGCTTCTCTCCGGGTTAAAGCTCCTCCTTTTCTGCACCACCGGTTTGCTTTTTTCGTCTACGACCAGGTTGTGCGAGATCACGCTTATATTAATTCCCGGCATGTCTTCATGGCTCCATGCAAAGATTTCCTTGTACTCTAGCAGTAAGTTCGATACATCTTTCTTGACTTGCTCGGCCAACCTCGCACCAATCTTGACTGTTTTATCAGGTTCAGTCTCGTCCAGGACAATAAACTCAGTGGGTTCTTCTTTTTCTCTGCTCGCTTTATCTCTTGGATCCAATTCGAAAGCTTCTAGGATTTCTTCTTGCACTTCCTTATTTACCTCGAATACGTTCAGGGTATCCACTCCTGTCTTGTCTTTGAAAATTGAGAGGTTAGCGCGGCGAGCCATCTCCTGTGATCCTTTCAATTCCCCAACCCCAAACTCTGTAGGAAATTTTACTTTTAGTGCATGGGTTGAAGTGACTACTCGGGCTTTGTTCAGGAATGGTCGGCTGAGTAAAGCATTATACGGCCAGTTGTGAATGTCGACCACGATGAAATCCAGTAGGATTGTTCGTCGGCACGGTGCTGTCCCAAATCTCACTGGTAGCTTCACGGTCCCCAACGATCTTACTTCTGCGCCTCCAAAACCTTTCAATGGTACATGGAAGGGCTCCAAATCTTTTCTGTCCAGTCACAGCTCATCGTATACTCTGGCACTTAAAATATCGGCTGAACTTCCGTTGTCTATCATTACTCGGAGTACATCCCTGTGTGCTATTTGAACTCCCACTACAATTGCATCGTTAGGCTTGGCATAAATCCCATTTGAGTCTTCAGCCGTAAATGTTATGGGGTCATGTCCTTCTCTTCCTTTCTTTGGGTTTCTCTGCACAGAGTTTATCTCCATGTTTCTGCCCTCATACATTACTTCTCTGACTTCTGACATTCTCTCTCGATTGCTTCTGCCTGTATGTGGTCCACCAAAAATGGTGTTTATTGTAGCACCGGGGCTGCTTCTCCTTGGGCTTTTCCTCTCCTGCCCACTTCCTTGGCGGCTATCTTGGCAACCACCATGCTTGTTGTTAGGTTTATAGTTTGTGTTGGCATTAATTCCATATCAAAACGTGTTTCTCTTGTAATGTTTAGTGGTTCTTATATTGAAGATTTGAGAAGACGAAGAATGTCTCGACCATAAATCATGCAAGAAGCCGGCTTTAAAGAGATTGGTACATCATTGATCACCAAAGGTAATATAAGACCTCATATCTCTTACAAGGCTAGGCACACACTCACACATGGCATTCTTGTGTGTTCCTTCATGATTAAACATCACTTATGTATCACTTTCACACACATGACAAAATATGCTCATGCATTCATACTATATTGGTAAAACTTTGTTTATTGCATTTTCTAGGACTATGTCCGGAAATTAGCATATGTGTGTGTCTTTGTGATTGTATGTTTCCGTATTTTTGTATTTGGACTTGAATATGATCTATTATGATTCCATATTGAGTTCCGGTCATTTCAGTTACTCATTCATTTAATTTCGAGTCCAAACGATGTAGCTACGCTATTTTTTGTTCTCATTCGTTGAGTTGAATTCATCATCGTTTTCCGAGATGGTTTCTCAACCATTTTTCAAAGTTGTGTAGTCATCGTCGTGCGTAAGAGAGTCATGATTCGTAATCCGAAAACGGATTCAAAATCAGAGTTCGGATGCCCAAAATACGGGCTGAAGAACCAAGGGAGCGCGTGAGAGAGGCAGCAGGCCGTGTGGCCACTTGGCCCAGCCGTGAGGGAGGCTGTGGGCCCCACGGCCAGAGGGACTCTCTGCCCCGTGAGCCCATGCGCCCCCCATGGCCTGGGGTGATGTGGCCTCACCTCATTGGCCCGGAATCCTTCTCTCTCTCCTCCTTATATTTCCCTCATCTCTCTCCATTTGATTTTTCAAGAAGAAAATTTTGCAAAATCCCGTCAGTCCTCTCCTCTACATTTTCTCATCTTCCAAACATCATATCTCCCTCATCCGGAGTCGGATTTGAGTGATTTGAATTGGAGAACGTTCATAATTGTGTCCTCTATCATTTCTGAGTGGTTTGGTAGCTGATTGATCGAGTTTTCTGGTGGTTGCACACTGAAATCCGAACCAGCTATTGAATCAAAGGATTTGGACTAATCTTTAGGATTTCTTTCTTTTTAACCTTCAATTTGCTTGGGGTTTCTTCTTCTATATCTATGTTTATGTTTGGTAAAAGCTATTGTTAAAGATAGCTTGATTATCATTCTAATTGAAAGTCAATTTATAGACTAATGTTGACTAGTTTCTATGATTCTAGGTTTTACATATGTTTGTGAGTTGTATTGTGATTAGAATAGCATCTTAGGTTGTTTGGAACTTGATTGAATCAATTTTGTGATAAATGACCTTAAGATTTGATTTGATCCTTTGATTAATGAAATCTAGGATTATTGAATTTTGTTTGTGTTTTAGAGCAATCTAGGATTTGATTGATTTATATCTTGAATCCTTGCTCTATATTTTTGGCTAGAATATTGATTGATTTAAATCTCATATGTCTAGCATTTTATTGTATATTGATAGCATCTTGAACTTGTACTTCATGAATATATTTTGATTCAAGTGTTGTATGTGTGAATGAAACTTTGAGCTTATGTGTTTGATGTTTCACATGCTTTAGGTTTTATTCTTGTATTTTGCATCTAGACTTTATTACTTGTGATATCACATGTTTAGGTCTATTTGTACTATAGAATGTATTGATCACATGTTCTATGTTGATTTGATTGTTTGCATCATTTGCATTCACATGATCACACTAGAAAGTCCTTGTAAAAGGCATGAAGTCTTGGTTAGAGTCGGGGTAACTCGGATAGCCAAGCAAGAAGACTTGCCTAAAGTCGGGATGACTCGGATAGGTAAGCAAGGAGTCATGGCTAGAGTCGGGAGGACTCGGATAGTCATGCATGGGAGGCTCCCTAGAGGCATGAGTGTCTCGGATAGGGAGTTGGCTATTGTATTGGTAGGCTTAGGCGTATGGTTAGACATAGACTCCGATAGAGTGGGGTACACGGGAGGTGTATGCACTCTTGAGGAATTTCTAATCTACCATCGATGTTGGTTTTGTGTGGTGTCCAATATATGGTGGTTTCGCATCATTGAGGGATTTCACACTTTCCAATAGGGTTGGGTAGGCTTAGACTTCACTAGATTGGGTGAGCTAAAGATTGGTCACTTTGTGAATGTTCTATGTTTACTTTCCAACAATATAGTACCCAATGGTTGTAGTTCAACCCGTGGATGTTTCCTCCTTGGAGGTTTTACCACGTTAAAAAATCTCTTGTGTTAATTCTTCCTATCACTATTTCTTATATTTTATTTGTACATTTTATTATCTTGTTTCATAGTATTCACTTATGATGTATTGTGAAGCACGACTTTGTATAGTGTGATTAGTGAACTCATTTTATTGATCAATTTTATTTCTATGATTCTTTTGTATATTGTATTTGTGTATAGTGATATTTGATCACTCTTGTAAGTCATTGAACATATAGTGAAATACAAGTATTCTTTGTTGTTATACTTATTTGTTTGTTTATCTCATACAACTTGGTGATGTATGTAGACCATGCTTATATGATTACCTATTCATATTGTCTATGTATGCTGTCTTTTCTTAGTGTATTTGTTGTATGTAAGGCAACCTTGAGGGACAAACGAAAGTTTGTTCAAGGGATTGAAAAAGGCGTAAAAACATATTCACTCCCCCTCTAGGTATGCCTTAAGCAATTTAACTACGTTTGTATACTTTCACTTGTCCCTCTTCAGTGTAAAATCTTTCAGGTGCCCTTCTCTAATCAAGCTTTCAATATGGTCACGCAGCTGGAAACATTTCGAAGTGTCATGCCCATGATCTTTGTGAAATCGGCAGTATTTGGTTGTATCCCTTCGCGCATTATGTGACTGTTGCCGAGGATACTTAACGAGCCCCTTGTCTTCTACTACAGAAAGTATCTCCTCTTGATCACCTGTTAGAGGGGTGTAATGGCTATACCTTCCCCGGAACCTACTGATTCGGTTCCTAGGTTGCCCTTTTTGGTTCTTTTCATCTTTCTGACGGTCATGCGACTGTGCTTTCCTGTCATCTTTGTGCTCTGATTTTAAATCGGGCTTGTGACCATGCACGTAGCTACCTCCTTGTGCTACTTCTTCTTCCTCCGCCAGTGCATAGTCACCAGCTATTTCCATACATCTCTTCGTAAGTTTTTGGCCAGTCTCTATGTAGGTCAAAAGACAGTCGACCACTTTGCAATCCATTGGTGAAAGCGGCGATGACTGCTACATCACTGGCGTCTTCGATTTAAGCGACCTCCTTTCCGAATCTTGCTAGATATTTCTTGATTGATTCACTACGCTCCTGCTTCAGGTTTGATAGATGGGCGAGCGACTTTCTTCTCTGCACACTCCCTATGAACTACCTTATGAATGTTTTGCTGAGGCTCGAAAAGCTGTTAATGCTTCCCGGCGGGAGTCGCCCAAACCACCTGAAGGCGAGGTCACCGAATGTTTGGAGGAACGTCAGGCATAGCAATCCGTCATTGGATGAATATTGGGCCATGATATTGCGGAATCGGCGGACATGCTCTTTTGGATCCCTATTTTCCTTATACTGCTCGATGGTTGGCATCATGAATCTGTCTGGAAATTGGGTGCGAGCAATACTTTCAACGAATGGGCTATCTGACTCATCATCTGAAGATACATTGCGGCCATACCTTCGTGCCATCGCTGAAACCTTTCTTGATAGCTCTTATAGGGTGACATCTCGCTAACCAGTTGGCTCTCCTGCTGGATCAAGTCTGCTCTTGATTGTCATTCTTCCATAAATACCTCTATCATCCTAGCTCCTTCAATCTTCTGTGCTCTCGGATCTTCTCCGCCGTGCTCTTTTGGATCGTAATTCCCTCTGCGGACGAGGACTCTTGTCTTCAAACGAGATAGAACAGTGTTTCCGCCGATTCCTTTGGTATGTGTCACTGGAATTAACCCCATGTATTCGCACCTGGCCTCGCTCCTCCATAGATTCTTCATTCATCACACCTTTTCCCTTCCTTTGTTTTCTTCCTTTGAAATTCTCAGGGTGGTCCTGTGGAGTCTCTTCAGTGGATTGTCTTGCTTGAATATCGGGGGTTGCAATGTGAACTTCCGACCGTAATCTTCAGGGTGGCTGGATTCCAGGAGTGGTTAACTCATAGGGAGAAGAGACCCACAGTCCTATGGGAAGCGAAAGCACTATTTTGTTAGCCTCGCTGATCAAGTTTACCAATGCAGTTTGGAAGTGCTGCAGAACCCCGGGGTCGGCTGCTCTAGTTCCTAGCGTTGTTGTCGATTGTTCCCCGATCGTCACCGCCCTATCTCCTGTCGGCGCGGTTGGTTTAACAATTAGATCTCCGCTGGAGTTACCATCCTTGTCGTTGTCGTTATTCATGTTTTTCAATTCGTAAGGGTTCCTCGAAGTTTCTGTTCAAAGAAAGACCCCCCTCCTTCTAGCACCAATTGTTGACGGTGAAATTTGGATTACCACACACTCAACAATTATATCAACTCAAAGTAAAACGAGAAAATAATCAATGCATGCAAGAGACAGATTTTACGTGGAAAACCCTTGAATGGGAAAAAACCACGGCGCCCTAGAGGGCAGAAAGATAATACTAGGCTTACTGCTTTGTTACACACTCAGATCTCTCATACAATTGCTCTTTTCTCTTTAGGTTTTCAAAACCCTCCCTCGTGGGATAGGTGGTTCTATTTATACATGATAATTAGGGTTTTTCCCCTAGTTCTAGTTGTGTTGGTGGTAGGATTTCCTCTTTGATTCGCGTTAGGATTCCCACGTCGTAATGGATTAGGATTTTCTTTTATTCTAACCTCTTTGTGTTGAATTAGTCTTCCCTCCTCTTCTTACGATTTCTCGCTGTCATGGGTCTTCTAGAAGTTGGGGTTTATTTCTGTGTTTCTGCCGAGTCGGTTCGGGCCCAGTACGCTGATACAGCGAACACCTCCACTCCTGGATATTACCCTTCGACGACCACGTTTCTATCTTTGGCGAGTATATATCTAGCTCTGGCAACCACACCTTTGACTTATTGGCTTAAGACGTTGACATACTGACTGGCCACGTTTTTCTCCCTTGACCCGGTCAACGAGTGACATGGCAACCTTTTCTTCAGCATTTATTGACTCCTTTGATGACGTGTTTGCTTGGCGAATTTATACATACAACAAGAGTAATATTAAATATTTAATAATAGCATATTAATAATATGAAAAGTTATTATTTCTAACTTGAAAAAACTGGAGGGTAATTAGATTTGTTGGTGGGGAGGGGGGAATTTGAGTGCTTTAATTAAAATAATATAAACATATTTCTAATTGAAGAGTCTTTTGGAAGGGTTCTTCTTTTTTCACTCCTCAAATTGCCACATAAGTAAGCAAATATACATTTGAAAATTGAAAATAGAAGTCTTTTGGGGATGCTCTAAATGCATGAAATATTTGATTTCCATGTAGGGAAAAATACCGTAGTACACGCAGCGGAAGCGAGACTAAAAATAGATTTAGTAGTTTTAAAAATTTTTCCTTTTTATGAACCTTACCCCTTTAATTAATTAAACATACATATAATCAACAAAAGAAGAATACCTTTTGTCGCGTGATCCGATTGACATACGTCGATGGTAATCCGCAAGATCTTTAATCCTAGCACGAACGTGAATCACCTAGGAGCGTGGTCTCCCTTTTCTTTGAATTGCAAACCTAAGAATGGACAAACAAACTTTTCTTTTTCTTTTGTTAGTCACAAAACAATCAAAAGAAGACTAAGATTATTCCAGTCACTTTTGAGTTCTCAATCTAATGATCGAAACTCGCGTGAACCTAAATCGATGTTGTATACACAAGCTTATTGATGAACAAGCAATTAGTGTACCATCAAAGAATAATCTATTCACTCTTTTATGTTTTAGTAGAATAAAAATAATACATTTCTATGAATTGAGAAGAAGAAGAAAATTGTATCAATCAACTTGTGCTGGCCGAATTCTATAAGTCTAAATATATAGGTGGCCGAATTTGCTTCCTCTTTTCTTTTAGGGTTGCCGAAAATCCTTCTCTAAAAACAACTAGGGTTGCCACAAATCACATGCCAAAAATAGGCTTGTGTTGCACCCTAATTTCCATCAAAGTTTAGACTTCAAACCCTAATCCAACTCATAGATATTTTATTCTTTTATTGACTAAATAAAAAGACTTCTTATTTCATTAAATAAATAAAATTAATTATTTATTTTCTTATCAAACAAGTCTTTTACTTTTAGTATACTACTACCAATAGTATAGCTTTAGGAAATATATTTCCTTATCAGAAAAAGATTTGTTTCTTAATTAAACAATTAATTAATAAATTAATTAATTCTTATTTAATTAAAACAATGAAACAAAATAATATATTAGGTTTAATATCACCTTGCCGCCCCACTTGAACAAATGGGCCATATATTATTTTCTTATTTCATTTAATCCATTGGACTTTAAATAAAAAGCCCACATGTGAACCAGACTCATTCTTACTAAAAGAAACAAGCCCACATGTCTTTCATTAATATATTAATATAATTGAGCAGCCCATTAAATAAATAATGTGCAAATTATATTCTTAATATATTAAACGCAATTCTAAATGGACCGATAAATTGGTCCGGTAGAATATATCAAGTGATCCATGCAAGTCCGTGTGGATTGGGGATCTTGGCGGGCTATCTAAATTTAAGCTTCAATAGACATAACCTAATCACAATCAACAAATGATTCACTTAGGTCTGATCCATTAATTTTAACTCATTCCACTAAAGAGCTAAAATTGAACTCTTAAATAAAGATAGAATAAGAAGATGTTCCTCATTCATACCCTAGACAATCATGTTGGAGATAGTGTATCCTCGTGATTAATATCAGTAATCTCCAAGAGTTCATAGACCGCCTATAACTCTCCAAGTTACCATATTTACTCATATGACCACGTTTTGAACTTGGATATTTTGACTTGTCCAGAAGCCATGTTTTCAATAGACACTATCGAAAACTCAACGTTGAGATTTAATATCCAATTACCTCAAAACATCCATATGATGATATTATACTCTCATTTAATAAATGAAGCCACGATGCCCATATCTATAAATGAAGACCTATATCGATTAACAAATGAATATCACCAAACTATCGAGGATAGACTTTGCTATATAATCGTACTCATTGATAACTCAAATGATATCACTTGCAACCATAAGTCCATCACTTATCTCAGGATTAAGATAGACTCTCCGATTGTCCTGATAATGAAAAGACTATTATCTATTGACGGTTCTAGATAAAGCTTTTCATTGTGATCCAGTTCAATGCACCCAGTGCACTAGATTCTTTTGCTCAAAGACACTCCGGTGATTTTAGACTTATCATATCTCATTTGATCCCACTCAAATGCTAACAAAAGAATTCTACAACTTTAACAAGATAAAGGTGCCCAACCTTTAACTTAAGTTGTGAACATTATTCAAGACTAACTAAAAAATTGTGTCTACCACATACATATCCAGATGTACGAACAATTCTTCTTTTCTCATAGTCTTTAAACCTTATGATTATTTACTTTGACAATTATAATAATTAAACTATAAATGCTATAAGATTTGTTAAACCAGAAATCACTTTATTAATATGAAAAAGATTGTTAATTACAATATTACACTCTTGCTATTGAGCATAATCCTAACATTCCATAAAATTGGAAATTCATATTTAATAGCCATTGAACATTAACTGATATTTACTATTCAGTGTGCTTTGTATAAAACATCATGGTTCGTATATAATAATGGATAATACTTGGGACTTGGGTGCTGACCGGTCAGCACCAAAAATACTAACCCAGTGATGTGACCCAATTGAACTATAACACATGTCTTTTTTTCTTTCACCCATTCCAAGACTTCTTGTAATCCAAGACTTTTAATGCATGAGAGCATCTCCAACGGTCTCCCTTGGAGACTCCCTTATTTAAGGATGTATGTTATTGCAAGGGACCATTAAGGGAGTACGTGCTTTAACAATACTCCCTTAAATGGCCCCTTTAATAATTTTTTATTAATATTTAAATGTCAGATATTGTGTTTAATAAATATTAGATATTATTTATCTATTATGATAGGTGGAGCCTGTAGAGAAAAATACGGTCAACGCAGCGGAAGAGAGACTAAAAACGATTTAGTATATTTTAAAATTTTTCCTTTGATGAACCTTAACCCTTTAAATTAATTAAACATATATACTATCTAACAAAAGTAGAATACCTTTTGTTGCGTGATCCGATTGACTTACGTCAATGGTAATCCGCAAGATATTCAATCCTAGCACGAACGTGAATCACCTAGGAGCGTGGTCTCCCTTTTCTTTGAATTGCGTACCTGATAATGGATAAACAAAATCTCTTTTTCTTAACGTTAGTCACATAAACATCCAAAAGACTACAAAGATTATTCCGGTCACTTTTGAGTTCTCAATCTAATTATCGAAACTCGCGTGAACCTTATTCGAAGTTGTACACACAAGCCTATTGATGTATAAGCACTTAGTGTACTATCGAAAAAAGAATAATCTCTTCTCTCTTGTGTCTTTGCCAAAAAAATAAAACCTTTTCTATGAGTATGAGAAGAAGAAGAAATTGATCAAGTGAATCAATCAAGCAAGAGAGAGGGTGGCCGAATTCTATAGCATGTATTATATAGGGTGGCCGAAAATTTCTTCTCTCCTTATTAGGGTTGGCCGAAGTTCTCCTTATGATGGGAGACTAGGGTTGGCCGAATCCTCTACTCAAGATGATTTGTGCTTTGCCCTAATTCCTATCAACTTTAGAATCCTAACCCTAATTCAACTCATAAGTGTTTTATCTTTTTAATGACTAAATAAAAGACTTCCTATTTGATTAAATAAATAAACCTTATTATTTATTTTCATACCAAATAAGTCTTTTACTTTTAGTATACTACTACCAATAGTATAACTCTAGGAAACATATTTTCTGATCAGAAAAAGATTTTGTTTCTTAATTAAATAATTAATTAATTAATTAATTAATTCTCATTTAATCAAACAATAAAATAAAATAATATTTTTGACTAATTAATTAGCCTTGCCGCCCACATCATATATATATGGGCTTAACTATTATTTTCTTATTTTATTTAATCCATTGGACTTTAATTAAAAAGCCCACATGTGAACCAGACCCATTCTTACTAAAAGAAACAAGCCCACATGCCTTTCATTAATATATTAATATAATTGATCAGCCCATTAAATAAATAATGTGCAAATTATATTCTTAATATATTAAATGCAATTCTAGATGGAACAATAAATTGGTCCGATAGAATATATCAAGTGATCCATACAAGTCCATGTGGATTGGGGATCTTGGCGGGCTATCTAAATTTAAGCTTCAATAGACATAATCTAATCACAATCAACAAATGATTCACTTAGGTCCGATCCATTAATTTTAACTCATTCCACTAAAGAGCTAAAATTGAACTCTTAAATAAAGATAGAATAAGAAGATGTTCCTCATTCATACCCTAGACAATCATATTGGAGATAGTGTATCCCCATGATTAATATCAGTAATCGCTAAGAGTTCATAGACCGCATATAACTCTCCAAGTTACTATATTTACTCATATGACCACGTTTTGAACTTGGATATTTTGACTTGTCCAGAAGCCATGTTTTCAATAGTCACTATCGAAAACTCAACGTTGAGATTTAATATCCAATTACCTCAAAACATCCATATGATGATATTATACTCTCATTTAATAAATGGAGCCATGATGTCCATATTTATAAATGAAGTCCTCTATTGATTAACAAATGAATATCACCAAACTATCGAGGATAGACAATACTATATAATCGTACTCATTGATAACTCAAATGATACCACTTGCAACCATAAGTCCATCATTTATCTCAGGATTAAGATAGACTCTCCGATTGTCCTGATAATGAAAAGACTATTATCTATTGACGGTTCTAGATAAAGCTTTTCATTGTGATCCAGTTCAATGCACCCAGTGCACTAGATTCTTTTGCTCGAAGACCCTCCGATGATTTTAGACTTATCATATCTCATTTGATCCCACTCAAATGCTAGCAAAAGAATTCTACAACTTTAACAAAGTAAAGGTGCCCAGCCTTTAACTTAAGTTGTGAACATTATTCAAGACTAACTAAAGAATTGTGTCTACCTCATACATATCCAGATGTACGAACAATTCTTCTTTTCTCATAGTCTTTAGACCTTATGATTATTTACTTTGACAATTATAATATTAAACTATAAATGCTATAAGATTTGTTAAACCTAGAAATCAATTTATTAATATAAAAAAGATTGTCAATTACAATATTACACTCTTGCTATTGAGCATAATCCTAACAGAGCCCACTTTAAAATATTCTTAAATAGGTAGAGCCCACTTTAAGGGGGTCTGAACACACCCCTTAATTAAGTGAGTGAACTCTACCAAAACACAATTAAGGGAGTCATTTAGGGAGCTGTTGGAGCTGCAAAAATACACCTACTCTCTTAACTAAGCTAAAGGGTGTCTTCAAGGGAGGTTGTTGGAGATGTTATGAGAATATAAAATCCCAACAAAACTGAACTTCATACTGTAGGGAAAAATACCGTAGTACACGCAGCGGAAGCGAGACTAAAAATAGATTTAGTATGTTTTAAAATTTTTCCTTTTTATGAAACTTAACCCTTTAATTAATTAACTATACACATCAAGTAACAAAAGTAGAATACCTTTTGTCGCGTGATCCGATTGACTTACGTCGATGGTAATCCGCAAGATCTTCAATCCTAGCACGAACGTGAATCACCTAGGAGCATGGTCTCCCTTTTCTTTGAATTGCAAACCTGAGAATGGACAAACAAACTTTTCTTTTCTTTGTTAGTCACAAAAACAATCAAAAGAACGACTAAGATTATTCCAGTCACTTTTGAGTTCTCAATCTAATGATCGAAACTCGCGTGAACCTAGATCGATGTCGTACACACAAGCTTATTGATGAATAAGCAAATAGTATACCATCAAAGAATAATCTAACACTCCTTTTTGTTTTAGTAGAATAAAAAATTTCTATGAATTGAGAAGAAGAAGAAAAATAGAATCTCAAGCACACAAAGCCCTAGGTGGCCGAATTCTATAACTATGTATATATAGGTTGCCAAACTTTCTTCTCTTCTTTTCTTTTAGGGTGGCCGAATTCTCTAACCCTAAATGGACTAGGGTTGCCGCAACATACAAGCTTAAAAGAGTTTGTGTTGCACCCTAATTCCCATCTAGTTAAAGACTTCAAACCCTAATTCAATTCATAAATCTTTTATTCTTTTATTTTGACTAAATAAAAAGACTTCTTATTTGATTAAATAAATAAAACTAATTATTTATTTCCTTATCAAACAAGTCTTTTACTTTTACTTTTAGGAAATATATTTCCTGATTAGAAAAGATTTGTTTCTTAATTAAACAATTAATTAATAAATTAATTAATTCTTATTTAATTAAAACAATGAAACAAAATAATATTTTAGGTTAAAAATTAACCCTTGCCGCCCCACTTAGAGTAAATGGGCCAAATATTATTTTCTTATTTCATTTAATCCATTGGACTTTAAATAAAAGGCCCACATGTGAACCAGACCCATTCTTACTAAAAGAAACAAGCCCACATGCCTTTCATTAATATATTAATATAATTGAGCAGCCCATTACTAAAATAATGTGCAAATTATATTCTTAATATATTAAATGCAATTCTAGATGGACCCTAAAATTGGTCCAGTAGAATATATCAAGTGATCCATGCAAGTCCGTGTGGATTGGGGATCTTGGCGGGCCATCTAAATTTAAGCTTCAATAAACATAACCTAATCACAATCAACAAATGATTCACTTAGGTCCGATCCATTAATTTTAACTCATTCCACTAAAGAGCTAAAACTGAACTCTTAAATAAAGATAGAAAAGGAAGATGCTCCTCATTCATACCCTAGACAATCATATTGGAGATAGTGTATCCTCGTGATTAATATCAGTAATCGCCAAGAGTTCATAGACCGCCTATAACTCTCCAAGTTACCATATTTACTCATATGACCACGTTTTGAACTTGGATATTTTGACTTGTCCAGAAGCCATGTTTTCAATAGACACTATCGAAAACTCAACATTGAGATTTAATATCCAATTACCTCAAAACATCCATATGATGATATTATACTCTCATTTAATTAAATGGAGCCACGATGTCCATATCTATAAATGAAGTCCTCTATCGATTAACAAATGAATATCACCAAACTATCGAGGATAGACTATGCGATATAATCGTACTCATTGATAACTCAAATGATATCACTTGCAACCATAAGTCCATCATTTATCTCAGGATTAAGATAGACTCTCCGATTGTCCTGATAATGAAAAGACTTTTATCTACTGACAGTTATAGATAAAGTATTTCATTGTGATCCAGTTCAATGCACCCAGTGCACTAGATCCTTTTGCTCGAAGACACTCCGATGATTTTAGACTCATCATATCTCATTTGATCCCACTCAAATGCTAGCAAAAGAATTCTACAACTTTAACAAGATAAAGGTGCCCAACCTTTAACTTAAGTTGTGAACATTATTCAAGACTAACTAAAGAATTATGTCTACCACATACATATCCAGATGTACGAACAATTCTTCTTTTCCCATAGTCTTTAGACCTTATGATTATTTACTTTGACAATTATAATATTAAACTATAAATGCTATACGATTTGTTAAACCAGAAATCACTTTATTAATATGAAAAAGATTGTTAATTACAACATTACACTCTTGCTATTGAGCATAATCCTAACAACAAGATTGCTTGATACTCCTCCATATGACTGCTCCTCCTCCAATAGTAAACACAACCCCTGATGTGGATTTTCTAGAGTCAGAATCTGAATGGAAATCAGAATCTGTATACCCAACGGGAATCAAATCCCCTCCAGAGTATACAAGCATATTATCTCTCGTTCTCTTGAGATACTTGAAAATATGCTTGATTGCCGTCCAGTGATCAGGACCAGGTTTCGATTGAAACCTGCTAACTATGCCAACAGCAAAACAAATATCTGGTCTAGTGCAGAGCATTGCATACATGAGACTTCCAACTGCCGAGGCATATGGAACTCTACTCATGAATTGCTCTTCATGCTCATTCTTAGGAACTTGTTCCTTAGAAAGTTTGATTCCATGTCTAAAAGGTAACATACCTTTCTTGGAATCCTGCATGGAAAACTTAAACAAGATCTTGTCTATGTATGAAGCTTGGGATAATGCAATCGTTTTATTCTTTCTATCCCTTATAACTTGGATACTTAGAATAAAACTTGCTTCTCCTAAGTCCTTCATATCAAATTGTTTTGCTAACCATTCTTTTACTGATGTAAATACACCTACATCGTTTCCAATGAGTAGTATATCATCAACATAAAGAATTAGGAAAACCAACTTGTCGCCTTTAATCCTCTTGTATACACAAGGATTGTCAAGATTCTGAATAAATCCAAAACCTTTGACAGCTTGATCGAACCTTATGTTCCAGGATCTGGATGCTTGCTTTAATCCATATATGGATTTCTGCAACTTGCATACCTTTTCCATTTGGCCCTTTTCAATGAATCCCTCTGGTTGCATCATGTAGATGCTTTCGTCAAAACTTCCATTAAGGAAAGCTGTTGACGCGCCCCGTGACGGTCTATAATAAAGTGTCCTCCGGCGGCGCCAATAACTCGATCGGCGCACGCGGGACACGCGATAGTTCTATAAACTACCGTAAAATAAATGGGGCGCGTTTGTCTATCCGCAAGCGCACGGATCGTTACGATCACATAGCGGCAAGTACGGTTCGTTCCACAGGGAATCCGTGAGGTACCTTTTATCGGTTTTAGTCTTATATTTATTATATACTATTTACACTAATTACAACATATTTACATGCAAGAAAAGTAAATGGTGGAGGATGGCATGTAAGCATTTAAACTAAGAGGATGGCAAGAAAGCAATTAAAACTAACTAATAACTAAATTAACTAAATGGCATTAACTATAACTAAATTACACTACAACTAAGGATTGTCATCTCCTTAGTAACTAATTAATCTATCAACTAAACTACCACTACAATTATCTAAATTAAGTTAACTAAACTAACTAATTAAACTAATTACCATCTAATGCAATGATCTTGCAAAAGTGGTAATGAGATTTGGGATGTTGGGATATTGATGTACAAATGTAATTATCCAATCAATTAGTTGATTCCTATTAACCTAGGATAGTCTAACATTTAATAAAGACTCATGCATCAAGAGTTATTCATGCATGGTCTAAATTGTATTATATGCTAATTAACTTGTCAATTAATTCAACACATATATGAATTGAAACTCAATATAGAAAACCAACATATATCATAGATAATATACAAAGTACACCAAACTCCCAACATCAATATTAGTTACATAATATAACTAAGGTGGTGTGGGTGTTCTTGGTGAACCGGGTCGAGTCGCGGGTCTGTGCTGACCCATCTAGCTGAGGAAGACGCGTGACGTCATGCTGACGTCACGCTGACGCGCACTGAAGGCAGCCCAAAACGACGTCGTTTCAGGGGTGACGTGGCAGGCGCGCTGTGCATTGGCTGGCATTTTACAATCTGCACCCGTGATCTTTCCCCTATTTACGGAATTATCAATAATTGCCCGAATATTGCACTTTTGCCCCTCAATTGTCCAAAATGACAATTTTGCCCCTGAACTTCCCTATTCACCTGAAACACTTATTTATCCGTTAAATACCCGGTTTTACCCGAGGAATAAACACAAAAAGATAGGAAAAGGGAGCGCTAAATGTGAACATTTGGAGCGCGATCAGCTGTCTTAACGTCCATTTGCCAAATCTCTAGATCTAAAGATGCTGCAATAGATAAGAGTATCCTAATGGATTTAAGCATGGCCACATGAGAGAAGGTTTCCTCATAATCGATACCTTCTTTCTGTGTATACCCTTTAGCTACCAATCTAGCTTTAAAGGTTTCCACCTTTCCATCCATACCTCTTTTCCTCTTGTATACCCACTTGCACCCAATGGGTTTTATCCCTTTAGGCAAGTCTACAAGGGACCAGACTTTGTTATTGAACATAGATTCAATCTTAGATTGCATTGCCTTTTGCCAATGGCGACTATCAACATCCTCCATTGCTTCCTTATACGTGTAAGGATCATCGTCGTCTGGGAGATTCTCCACTGATTCTCCCAGACCGATGTATCTTTCGGGTTGTGTTCTAACCCTCCCACTACGTCGAGGAATGGTAGGTTGTTGATCTTGTGTTGGATCGGAACTTACAATTGGGTTAGGTTGTGAAACCTCTCGTGGAATTATATCTCCTGACATTTCATTCAGGACAATTCTACTTCTAGGCACAAAATCATTCATATAGTCCTTTTCCAGAAATTTAGCATTTGTCAAAACAAATACTTTAAGATCTGAAGGACTATAGAAATAATATCCTTTAGTTTCTTTTGGATACCCTAGAAATATACATGTTTTCGAACGGGACTCCATCTTTTCTGTCTTTCCTTTTAACACATGCGCAGGACAACCAAATATCCTTAAGTGTTGTAAACTAGGCTTGCGCCCAGTCCACAACTCATGTGGTGTTTTAGGAACAGACTTAGATGGCACATCGTTTACAATGTATATAGCAGTTTGTAAAGCATATCCCCAAAAAGAAATAGGAAGTGTTGAATAACTCAACATAGACCTAACCATATCCAAAAGAGTTCTATTTCTCCTTTCTGCTACCCCATTCTGTTGAGGTGTACCTGGTGCAGAAAACTGAGAAACTATCCCATTATCAATAAGATATTGCTGAAACTCACCAGATAGATATTCTCCACCACGATCAGATCTCAAGATTTTTATGTGTTTCTCAAGCTGATTTTCCACTTCAGCTTTGAATGCTTTGAACTTGTCAAAAGCATCCGACTTATGTCGCATGAGATACACATAGCCAAATCTCGAGTAATCATCTATGAAGGTGATGAAGTACTCATATCCACCTCTAGCTTGAATGCTCATAGGACCACATACATCAGTGTGTATCAATCCTAAACATTCAGTGGCTCTTGCACCTTTGGCCGAGAACGACCTTTTGGTCATTTTACCTTCCAAACAAGATTCACAAGTTAGTAGATCATCAACCTTTAAGTCACTTAAAGGTCTGTCACTTACCAATCTTTTAATCCTATTAAGGTTAATATGACCTAGGCGTAAATGCCATAGGTAGGTTTCATCTATTGATAATTTTACTCTTTTATGATTAGGTTCCGTTAATTCTGTGTCTAACGAGTGAGAGATATCTTTATGCAAAAAGAATAAGCCGTTTTCAAATGTACCTTTGCAAATAAATTTGTTATTCTTACTAATAATAAAATCTTTATTAAAAGTAACCGAATATCCAAATTTATTCAAACAAGAAACTGAAATTAAATTTCTCTTGAGTTGAGGTACATAATAAACGTCTATCAAATCTAAATGCCTAAAAGAATCTAGATTAACTCTAATATCTCCCACTGCACTTGCAGACACTAACGTTCCGTTGCCCAAACGCAAGTTGATTTCATTCTTATTCAACTTTCTCCTTTCTTGGAACCCCTGTAAGGAATAGCAAACATGATTTGTGGCTCCAGAGTCTATGATCCAAGAATCTGTAGAATCTACCAGAAAACATGTTTCAAGATAATTAATATTACCTTGTTCCTTCTTGTTCTGGGACTTTGGGCAATTTCTTTTCCAATGTCCATTTTCACCACAAAGGAAGCATTTCCCTTTGATCTTGGTTACTTTCTTGGTCTCCATCTTGGTAGGCCCAAGTTGCTTTTTCTTCTGTTGTTCCTTAACCTTTTGACGGGTCTTAATAGTTGCAACTTTACCAACCATATGAATCTGAGATTCATAAGTATGAGCAGGTGGTTTAGGAGCAGACAGAATAAACTTATGTTTTTCAGCTTGCAGCAACAACCCAATTTTCCTTTTCCATGTGACATAATTATTTCCAGTTAAAATATTATCTTTTAAGATGTTCATTAGGGAAGGGGTCATGATTTCTGAATATAACAAAAATATATATTAGTAAATAATCATGATAAAGCACTTTCGAATATTTATCTTGATTTAAATAAATAACTCAATCATAAAAATTCAACGGTGATCCAACACCCATAAATGTTACGCCTCCTTTGGGAGTTCGCACCATTTACTAGTTAGACTAGGTCCCACCTAATTGTTAACATAACAACCAGCGTTTTCAATTTTAGCCTTGCAATTTTATTGACAAGAACTCTTGGGAGGATATCAATAAAATTACATTGAGTGTGTTATCAAGATATCGACCCTCAATTTTCTCTCATGAAAATCCCTCCTTGGGGAGTAGATCTCGTTTGAGTCCATTCTCTAGTCTGTCCTTGTAAGGAAGTATATTGCTAAATTCCATTCATGGACGCCCCTTGGGGGGATTACCAATAAACAATAAAGCTCAACTAACCTTGGAGGCCATAGGTGTTACAAAAACACCTTCTCCCACTCAATCATTTAAGGCGTGTGATTAAATCCCATAGAATGATTTACCAAGTTATCTAGATGCCAATTTAGATACCTAAATCATTCAATGCATGTTCATACCAAAAGAGATATATGAGTGGCACTCCTATTCTATATGTCATGTTATCATACAATAACAAATATTGTAATATTTATGCAAAAAATAAATAGCAACAATTTTGGTCCATCCTAGAAAAACAAGTAAATTACAATTTGTCAGGAATACAAGATCTTCAAGTGGCCATCAACCATACGCTCATCCCTCGGCCTCCTCCCATGGGCGTGCACAGCCCACACCCCACAAAGGGGCTGCCGTGCACAGCCCATGAGACCAGCTAGGATGTAATGGGCTTGCCATGCGCAGCCCAATCCACTCCAAGGGTGCGCACGGTGCTCGTTCTCAGTTCTGGTTGCTTCTTTTTTCTTCAAGTCTTCGAACATATTACAGTAGTATATAAACTAATAAAATACTGCAGTATTTTTTATTTTTTTTTAATCACTGCAGTACTTTTTACCAAAAAAACTGCAGTTAAATTAAATAAAAAAACTGCAGTAAAATACTACACTTAAAATAAATAAAATAAATAAAACCTAGCAACTACCAAGAAGGAATTATGGCGATGATAGACCACCCTTCTTGTTACAATTCCAAAACAAAAATTACATTGAAAATCTAGGACCAAAATCGAGCAACAACAATCCACATAATAACCATATATAAAACCATACAACCACATGTAATTATATATGCGAATACCTAAAGTGTCATCTCTTTCTAAACATGCATAATCACAATAAAAAGAAATCGATTCACGTATATATACGTTAATTAATTAAAAGGGTTTAACCTGGCTCTGATACCAATTGTAGGGAAAAATACTGTAGTACACGCAGGGGAAGCGAGACTAAAAATAGATTTAGTATGTTTTAAAATTTTTCCTTTTTATGAACCTTAACCCTTTAATTAATTAACTATACATATCAAGTAACAAAAGTAGAATACCTTTTGTCGCGTGATCCAATTGACTTACGTCGATGGTAATCCGCAAGATCTTCAATCCTAGCACGAACGTGAATCACCTAGGAGCGTGGTCTCCCTTTTCTTTGAATTGCAAACCTGAGAATGGATAAACAAACTTTTCTTTTTCTTTTGTTAGTCACAAAACAATCAAAAGAATACAAAGATTATTCCGGTCACTTTTGAGTTCTCAATCTAATGATCGAAACTCGCGTGAACCTAATTCGATGTTGTACACACAAGCTTATTGATGAACAAGCAATTAGTGTACCATCAAAAGAATAATCTCTTCTCTCTTTTATGTCTTGGTTGAATAATCAAACACTTTCTTTGAGTTGAGAAGAAGAAGAAAAATTGATTCAGTGAACAAGTGGGGTGGCCGAATTCTATAACATGTGTTATATAGGGTGGCCGAAATTTCTTCTCATTTTCCTTTAGGGTTGGCCAAAATCTTCATGTGGTCTAATTAGGGTTGCCGCAATTCCTTTACAAAAAAGGATTTGTGTTGCATCCTAACACACATCAACTTTAGACTTCTAACCCTAATCCAACTCATAAGTATTTTTATTCTATTATTGACTAAAATAAAAAGACTTCTTATTTGATTAAATAATTAAACTTAATTATTTATTTTCTTACCAAACAAGTCTTTTATTTTTAATATACATATAGTATACCTCTAGGAAACATATTTCCTAATCAGAAAAAGATTTTGTTTCTTAATTAAATAATTAATTAATAAATAAATTAATTCTCATTTAATCAAACAATGAAACAAAATAATATATTAGGCTAATATTTTAACCTTGCCGCCCCACTTGAATAAAATGGGCCATATATTATTTTCTTATTTCATTTAATCCATTGGACTTTAAATAAAAAGCCCACATGTGAACTAGACCCAATCTTATTAAAAGAAACAAGCCCACATGTCTTTCATTAATATATTAATATAATTGAGCAGCCCATTAAATAAATAATGTGCAAATTATATTCTTAATATATTAAATGCAATTCTAGATGGACCCATAAATTGGTCCGGTAGAATATATCAAGTGATCCATGCAAGTTCGTGTGGATTGGGGATCTTGGCGGGCTATCTAAATTTAAGCTTCAATAGACATAACCTAATCACAATCAACAAATGATTCATTTAGGTCCGATCCATTAATTTTAACTCATTCCACTAAAGAGCTAAAATTGAACTCTTAAATAAATATAGAATAAGAATATGTTCCTCATTCATACCCTAGACAATCATATTGGAGATAGTGTATCCTCGTGATTAATATCAGTAATCGCCAAGAGTTCATAGACCGCCTATAACTCTCCAAGTTACCATATTTACTCATATGACCACGTTTTGAACTTGGATATTTTGACTTGTCCAGAAGCCATGTTTTCAATAGACACTATCGAAAACTCAACGTTGAGATTTAATATCCAATTACCTCAAAACATCCATATGATGATATTATACTCTCATTTAATAAATGGAGCCACGATGTCCATATCTATAAATGAAGTCCTCTATCGATTAACAAATGAATATCACCAAACTATCGAGGATAGACTATGCAATATAATCGTACTCATTGATAACTCAAATGATATCACTTGCAACCATAAGTCCATCATTTATCTCAAGATTAAGATAGACTCTCCGATTGTCCTGATAATGAAAAGACTATGAAACTAATTAAAGGTGTGTATAATATAAAGCTAGAGGGGGGGTGAATAGATTTTATCAAATATTACCCAATTTTCGCATGCAAGTCAATATTATGAAAATGCCCCTAACTAGTCAAAATAATATATCAAGTGTAATATGTGCGGAATTTAAATAACACAAGATATATACGTGGAAACCCAACCACTGGGAAAAACCATGGGCTGTATAGTGCGCCACACTCGGAACTTGAAATCACTAATTGAAATGAAGTTTACAACCTATGTAGACCTCGTCTAACACTCCGGTCTGTAACCCCTCACTTCTACCCAGCGGGCCTTTATTAGCAACCCTATTCCAATTTGCTTAAAGCCTAAGCACTCTTAGCCCTAAGACTTACTTCTCAATGAAGAGAAACAACCTAAGTGAATATATATGAATATTCAAAATGCAAATTAGAGCTAGGTTACTCTATATGCTTATCTAGGATAATGATTTTGCAATTAAAACAATCCTAGATATAAATGGCTAGATGACATGTCAAATAGCTTCGCTAATCAAGATCAAGCACAAAACCTAATTAGCTATCACAATACAATTTCTCAAACATACATCATACTAATCTCAAACTTGTATTCAAAGTATATAAAATAACATACAAGTAATTAAATGAGATTGCTTGTTAAGAGAAACACAAAATATGTAAGATATTAGTGAAAAGCTTACCAAGCAAAGTATGATGAAGAATCCATGCAAGAAGACATCTAGATGATCTAAGATGATACTAGATGATGATTGATGATCATGAAAAAGTGTTTGAGTAATTAAAAATGAGTTCTTGGAATTTTTCATCTCTTTGAAAAATATCCTAAGTATGAAATCTAAATATGAACTCTTCTAATTGACCTAAAGTCAAAGTGGCATATATATAGGGTGTCAAGATGAAGTGTGGTCGTTTTGATAAGTGACACCACAATTTTGCCATGGGCGCTGTACGTAGGGCGCTTCTGTACAGCGCCCCTGCTCTGTTCTCGCGAGAAAACAGAGGGGCGCTCTACGTAGAGCGCTTTGTAGAGCGCCTCTACAGCGCTCGTACAGCGACCGAATTAAATCGATCAGGTCTGTACAGCGCCCAACGGGGGCTGTTCATACAGCACTTTTGTAGAGCGCTTTTGGGAGCGCCTAGTGCAAAAATGCAATCCTAAGTCTAAGCATGACAAGGCAATTGGATATGCAAGATGCAATCAAACTAACATGCAAGAAGAGATGTTAATGAGCATTAAGGCACACAAATAAGACACACAACATACAAGGATTAAACATATGCATGAGTTGTGAGTGTGTGCAACTATCTCTTCAAGACAAGTAAGCACATAGAGATTTACCTTTGGTGCTTATCAACCTTGAGGACATGAGAGGGTCTTGAGCTTGAATATCTATCACTTAAGCTACCCTTACATACAATCCCCAACACATGGTTTGTCCACGAAATAAGCCAATCAACAAAACGGGAATCCTTACAATCTCCATCTTTGGCTATTTCGTGACAAAACCACCACTCACATTGATTTCTCACAAAAAATTAAACCTATGGGTCAATGATGATTTTCTACAATACAAAGAGATATATAAAAATAAATCTTGAAGTCTTCAATCTCTTATAGAACAATCATTCCCTGAAACAAGGTTTCTAAACTTTCCAAAACAAGAAAAGGTGAGATGAATCAAGTGAGATTAAAACAAGCATTTGCATATATAAAAAAAATTAAGCACAACATCATGCAATGTTTGTGTATGCAATGCTCCCCCTCAAAGGGTTACTCTCCCTCAATATATATTCTCCCCAATGTGCACCAATTGCTACAACAATTTGCACCTCCCCTTATCGCCATTCTACTCCCCCTTTTTGTCATGATATAGACAAAGGAGTAGTCCCCAACCGGGTCACTTAGCAAGAGAAATGATAGCATTCAAGTCATTTGCATAATCATTAAATACACTTTATGCAACTCTATCCAATAGAGAGAAACAAGGAGATTTATTTTGATAAAATGTGTGAATCAAAAATGCTTTGCATACAAGACATGTAGCATTCAAGTCCAAAATACAATGGTATTTGGCAAAGCAAATGACAAAGGTTTCTAATAAGAATTCAAACCAATTTCACCATTGTCATGAGAAAAGCAAGGATATAGAGTTTTCATTGATTTTAATTTATGAGCAACTATATCCAACTTTATAGTTCAAACATGTCATGAGCAACTTTGCACTCTATTTGATTTTTCCGGGAATGAAACCCGTATGATAGTAGACATATTCAACAAATAAAGAAGGAGAGACATTTGGATTTTAAAATCCTTTGAACGAATACAAGATCCTTTATTCATTTTGAGTCTCATAAGCTTTTTCACACAAGTTTTGCATTTAACAATTGCAATCATTAATTCATGCTTTTTCATTTGAGCATGTCATATGAATTTCATGCTTTTCAATATTCATTAGCATGTCATTAAGAATCATCATGTCATGGAGATAACTAAAGGTCATTCAAATCATATTTCCTATGTAGATCTCCTAGTCCAAAAATGCATGTTTGAACATAAATATGACATGGATTGTAGACAAGCAAGGTTCACACTTATTGAATTGAAAACATATATACATATGTGCAACCATGCTTACTCAAGCAATCAACAAAGAAGCATAAGATTTTTCAAATATTTGCATGCAACAAGTATGCAATAGCTCTTTTTGCTTGGGTTCCCCATATGGGGTCATCATCAACCTTCATCAATGAAGGTCATGAGGTCTTGTAGACCTCCCAAGTCCATTTGACTTGGATGAACCTATTTGAGACTTGTTAGTCTCGTAGCAAGCGGGTTCATTTTTTCTTATCCACATAGATATGACATTTTTCTTCTTCTTCTTAGTGGTTAATGGTTGCATGTCATTCACTAACCTAGGATTATTGACAAAAGATTTCCTAGGCTCATGCAAATGGGCTCTTCTTAGCCTCTTTTTCTCTATCATGCTATTAATCCTACAATGCTTAATGTACTTAAAGCACTTAGGCCTAATATGCCCATAAACACCACAATAATGACAAGTTGGTACAAAGTAAGAATTCATACCATGTCCTTGTGAAGTCATTGGAGACTCATCATGCATTTGATGTCTCCTTTGTTGTTGAGACGGTTCATGTCTTCTATGTGGTTAAACCGGAATGGGTTACCTCCTTGGATGAGGTAGCATGTTTTGCCTCTCCACATAGTGAGTCATTTGTTGAGGAGAGTTGACTCGAGAGGCTCTAATCCGTTGAGCTTGGGGTTGTCTCGTTTTCACCACCTTCACTTGTGCATTTTTAGAACATTGTCCTAGTTCTAACTTCTTCCTAGGAGTTTGCACCGGTGACGCTTCTATCTTACCTAAACTCTTCACAAAGACGGTCTTCTTAGGAATAGAGCAATCCTTGCTCACTTCGAATCCAAGACCTCTTTTGTCACAAGGGCTTTTTCCCACACCAAGTATGTTGTCAAGCTTCTTGGTGCTTGTGGTCATTCTAGTCAATGACTCTTTGGCTTCAACAAGCTCTCTCTTCAAACCCTCTTCATTCCTCTTAGACAAAGCTAGCTCATCTTTTAGCTTGTCTTCTTCCACCATGGATCTTACCACTTCATCATTCAAGTGGTCAACTTGTGTTGAGAGCCTAAGTAGTTCTTCCTTTAACCTTTGAATCTCTTTTTCATTCTTTAACTTAGAGCTTTCAAAACTTTCAAAGTTGTCCTTAAGATCCATCTTCTCCACTTGCTTCTTTAAGTGGTCATTGTATGTTGAAAGCTCTAGATTTTCTTCCTCTAAAATCCTTAGAAATCTATCTTTCTTCTTCATGGAGCTTTCAACATTGACTATAAAGTCATGCACATCCATATTCTCTACATTTCCATTTGTAGAGTTAGATAAGGAGTCATCTCCACTAGTGTCATCTTCTAGACTCTCCTCCTCTCCTATGGATCCAATATCCTCATCAAGACATTCACCTTGGTCTCTTGAGTCAATAAGTGCCATATCCCAATGTGAAGCAACAACTATCTCTTCTAGAGCTACTTCTTCGACTTTCTCTTCTATGGGATCACTAGCAACGGAATTCTTACCAACAACTTCATTTTCTTCATTAGTGGCCCAATGCCTTGAAGTTATTGATAAGCTCATCATCACTTGATGACTTATCTCCCTCTCCGGAGTCATCACTTTCACTCCAAGTGGCGACTATCATTTTTTCTTTCTTGTTCTTCAAATTCCCACAATCGAGTGAGATATGACCTATGCCGCCACACTCATAGCATTGGACCCCTTTCTCTTGCCTAGGCTCATGCTTCTTAAAGGGAGCCTTTTTCTTCAAGTCTTGGGCTTTGGATCCAAAGCCACGCTTCTCGAACTTGACAAATTTCTTGAATCTTTGAAGAATCAAAATCATGTCTTCGTCCAAGTCACCTTTCTCCTCCTTCCCTACCTTAGAAGCACTCAAAGCAATTCCTTTTTGCTTCTTTGAAGGAGTGGAGCTAGGACCCTTCCTAGACTCGTAGGCGAGAAGTCTACCTATTACCTCGCTCGGCTTCATGTCCTTAAAATCATTGTTTTCTTCTAAAGCCGTCACCTTAGACTCAAACCTCTCGGGAAGCGATCTCATTATCTTTTGCTTGATCCTTCTATCCGAGTAAGGGTCACCAAGTTGATGACTTTGGTTGACAATGTCCATCAACCTAATCTCAAAGTCGTTGAAGCACTCATTCTCCTCCATCCTAAGTGTCTCAAATTGAGTTTGGAGGACTTGAAGTTTGGAGTCCTTCACTACTTCGGTTCCCTCGTGTGCAACCTCTAAGATGTCCCAAGCCTCCTTGGCTATCTTAGTGTTCTGAATCAGTTTGTACTGATTTTCGTCCACTGCACATATAAGGGCGTGCCACGCCTTTTGATTCCACTTAGACAACTCAAACTCGGGTTGTGTCCACTGTGCCTTAGGCTTAAGCACTTCTTCTCCTCCACCCGTGGGAGTCATCATAGGAGGCGAATATCTATCTTCAATGGCCATCCATGCCCTATCATGGATTTGACACACATATGCCTCCATCTTCCCTTTCCATTGGGAGTAATTTATGCCGGTGAGGAGGGGTGGCCTTACGCTCGAAGCACCCTCATTTGAACCACCGATTCCACTTATAGTGTATAATGAATGGATGAATGAATGCAAGATGTATGAATGATCAAAGAATCACACAAATGCAAAACACACCAAAAAGAGCTAGGATCACCTAAGTATATCTAGGAACCTGCTCTGATACCAATTGAAACTAATTAAAGGTGTGTATAATATAAAGCTAGAAGGGGGGGGTGAATAGATTTTATCAAATATTACCCAATTTTCGCATGCAAGTCAATATTATGAAAATGCCCCTAACTAGTCAAAATAATATATCAAGTGTAATATGTGCGGAATTTAAATAACACAAGATATATACATGGAAACCCAACTACTGGGAAAAACCACGGGCTGTATAGTGCGCCACACTCGGAACTCGAAATCACTAATTGAAATGAAGTTTACAACCTATGTAGACCTCGTCTAACACTCCGATCTGTAACCCCTCACTTCTACCCAGCGGGCCTTTATTAGCAACCCTATTCCAATTTGCTTAAGGCCTAAGCACTCTTAGCCCTAAGACTTACTTCTCAATGAAGAGAAACAACCTAAGTGAATATATATGAATATTCAAAATGCAAATTAGAGCTAGGTTACTCTATATGCTTATCTAGGATAATGATTTTGCAATTAAAACAATCCTAGATATAAATGGCTAGATGACATGTCAAATAGCTTAGCTAATCAAGATTAAGCACAAAACCTAATTAGCTATCACAATACAACTTCTCAAACATACATCATACTAATCTCAAACTTGTATTCAAAGTATATAAAATAACATACAAGTAATTAAATGAGATTGCTTGTTAAGAGAAACACAAAATATGTAAGATATTAGTGAAAAGCTTACCAAGCAAAGTATGATGAAGAATCCATACAAGAAGACATCTAGATGATCTAAGATGATTCTAGATGATGATTGATGATCATGAAAAAGTGTTTGAGTAATTAAAAATGAGTTCTTGGAATTTTTCTTCTCTTTGAAAAATATCCTAAGTATGAAATCTGAATATGAACTCTTCTAATTGACCTAAAGTTAAAGTGGCATATATATAGGGTGTCAAGATGAAGTGTGGTCGTTTTGATAAGTGACACCACAATTTTGCCATGGGCGCTGTACGTAGGGCGCTTCTGTACAGCGCCCTTGCTCTGTTCTTGCGAGAAAACAGAGGGGCGCTCTACGTAGAGCGCTTTGTAGAGCGCTTTGTAGAGCGCCTCTACAGCGCTCGTACAGCGACCGAATTAAATCGATCAGGTCTGTACAGCGCCCAACGGGGGCTGTTCGTACAGCGTTTTTGTAGAGCGCTTTTGGGAGCGCCCAGTGCAAAAATGCAATCCTAAGTCTAAGCATGACAAGGCAATTGGATATGCAAGATGCAATCAAACTAACATGCAAGAAGAGATGTTAATGAGCATTAAGGCACACAAATAAGACACACAACATACGAGGATTAAACATATGCATGAGTTGTGAGTGTGTGCAACTATCTCTTCAAGACAAGTAAGCACATAGAGATTTACCTTTGGTGCTTATCAACCTTGAGGACATGAGAGGGTTTTGAGCTTTAATATCTATCACTTAAGCTACCCTTACATACAATCCCCAACACATGGTTTGTCCACGAAATAAGCCAATCAACAAAACGGGAATCCTTACAGACTATTATCTATTGACGGTTCTAGATAAAGCTTTTCATTGTGATCCAGTTCAATGCACCCAGTACACTAGATTCTTTTACTCGAAGACACTCCGATGATTTTAGACTCATCATATCTCATTTGATCCCACTCAAATGCTAGCAAAAGAATTCTACAACTTTAACAAGATAAAGGTGCCCAACCTTTAACTTAAGTTGTGAACATTATTCAAGACTAACTAAAGAATTGTGTCTACCTCATACATATCCAGATGTACGAACAATTCTTCTTTTCTCATAGTCTTTAGACCTTATGATTATTTACTTTGACAATTATAATATTAAACTATAAATGCTATAAGATTTGTTAAACCAGAAATCACTTTATTAATATGAAAAAGATTGTCAATTGCAACATTACACTCTTGCTATTGAGCATAATCCTAACACATACAACTACAAAGTATTGGAATGGGTGAAAGAACAAAGGACATTGACCACTCATAAGTGACACTCGCAATCGTATGAGGTCGGGAGTGTAGTACTCTAATAAGTAAGATTCGTTCCCATAAAGACTGAGTGATTGATTACCAAAATCGGTTAGCCAAATTGCTATTCAAACAAGTAATAAAAGATGGTTTTCATATTTGAATTCTACAAGTAGGTTAAATTATACTACTTAAATGGTTTTAAACTAAGATAGTAAGAAAATGATAAGTGATACAATCGGATGTAATAATAAGAGAAATTATGCTAAGACCGAACTCCACCCCACCCTCTCTTAGTTAACCTCTAGACTCACTTGCATACCCAATTTGTGCACGTGTAATTTGTAGACTCGTGTACTCGATTATAACCTCTACTCTCGGCTGAGTAATAGAGATTACACCCAAACACACCCAAACCTATCTCTCGATTACCTCAGAATATATGTATGAATTCATTAAGAACCTTGGCACACTCAAAGGAGCCCTATACGCTAGCCTCTGCTAGTCTACCTTACTAGACATACATAGAAGACATTTTATCAAACACTGTGTGTGTGTGTGTGTGTGTGTGTGTGTGTGTGTGTGTGTGTGTGTGTGTGTGTTTGTGTCTCCGATCAGTTCATAACACACCACCGAAAATCATTTAACAGGAGATCAATCTATTGAAATCATTAAATACTCAAAAACATCCATACAAATCACATTGCACATAATGGATAAATTAATGGTCAATATATATAAAGTCAAGAGTGGGGTTTCATCAAGTTCTAGCACTAGAAATTTAGATCTTATTACAAAGATAAGCCATACAACATATATAATCAAGTAAATACATGGCTCTATAATGAAAATGAAAGAGATAAAGTTGTAGAGAAAACTATGTAGAGTAGTGTTCTCTGTTCTCTTCTTCCTTTGCCCTTCTTCTCCTCCAATCTTCTTCAATTCCTATTGCCCAAAAACAAGAAGTGACCATGGATATGGTGCAAAGTATGAGGTGGATGTGTAGGATTTTAGGAAGGTAATGGTGATGTAAGAGGAATATGTCCAGAGAATGATTGTATGAATATTCTTAAGAAAGGGATTGGTAGTTTTTGTCTAAAAATAGCAAATTATTATATAGGGAAATGAATTTGGTCAGGGGCAAGGGAGTAAATTCCTTGGATAAAGCAATTTCTGGGCAAAAGGGTGACCTTGGGCGATCTTGTTGAGGTCACCTTAAGGTCACCTTAAGGTATATTTGTTGAACCCGATGCTATAGGTTCGCCTTGAGGTCGCCTTGAGATATGTCTGCTGAACCCGAAGCAATAGCGACATTGGGGCGATCTTGGTTATGCTCGTTTTGAGGTTGCCATTTTGCTCTGTTTGAAGAGGCTAGACCTGAGAAAATAGCGACCTTGGGGTGACCTAGGTTGGACTTGCCTTGAGGTCGCCTTTGTGCTCTGTTTTGAAAGGCTGAACCCGAGAAGAAAGCGACATTGGGGCGACTTTGAGTGGGCTCGCCTTGGGGTCGCCTTTGTGCTTAAACTTGCCCTTTTGTTCTTCAATTCAGCTCCGTCCAAGACCATTAAGCTCCAAATGTAACTTGACCCTGCACAACTCATTTAAATCATTAGAAACACGGTTTTACCCGAGAAACGAACACAAAAAGATAAGGAAATAGGGTTACACAAGGTGTAGAAGTGAAGCAATCAGACATGTGTTAGAGTTCAATTGGGCCACATCACTAAGTCAGTATTTTGGGTGCTGACTAGTCAACACCTAAGTATTATCCTATAATAATATCCAAAGCAATTAATAAATGGCAAAGTTAAAAAGAAAAATTTAAAAGAAGAATTAAAATGAATATAAAACTATACATAGTATTATATATAATTTAATGCTAAAATTATCTCACAACAACACGTGGTAAATTTGGAACAATAATTCGTATTGGTAATTAATATGGACAAAACTCCTCCTATTGACACTTTATAATTAATAAAAATTTAATGATAAAGCCTATACACGACGACACGTGTCAAGCTAGATGAGGTTCCATTTTACTATAATATATAGATATATATTGTTGGATTAATTCCCTTATTATCTATGGAAATATATACTATAGTGAGCAGTTAATTTTTTATTTTTTATTTTACAAATTTGAATTTTTTTATTGAACCCTTGTAAAGGGCTTAAATAAAAATGAATTAAGAAGGCTTCTAACAAATTGTCTATGAACTACAATCAGGATGACCTTAAATTAAACTCACATGAACAAGTTGCAAAAAAAACAAAAAAACAAAAAAACAAAAAAGAAAAACAAAAAAAAACAAAAAAAAAAAAACTCACTTTTTGACTTTTGCAAATAGAAAGAAAAGTTCCTCTAGTTTCTAATTAAATAATATCATAATAATTGATTATATATTTGGTTATGTGAATTAATCTATTTTCTTGAAAGAGAGGTGTAACCTTTCATGTAACTCTAATAAAGGATAAATTTTGTACAAACTTACTTATCTCTCTATGCATGCTTAGAGTACTCTTAATTAAATGAATTTGGATCCCCTTTTCACCTAAACTCGTTATCACCTTTAACTAGTTTCATGACACATAAATATTGCAGTAAATGAGTGGTTAAGGTGTGATTGTTTTTCATTATCACTTACTTTATCAATAATCAATCGTATGATTTGAAAATGTGAGGAAAAAGCTAGGATGGGTAGAGGATACAGGTTCCTATCAAGTCTTAAATTGATATAAGTTTTATGTATCCATAATCGCTCCCCAGATATAAGTGGAATTTGAAACCAATAAAATCGCTCATGCAAAACAACAAAAAATATTAGCACGAATGTGAGTATGAACTAGTAATTAATCTCTTCATGTTTTTTTTTAAATATATTACAATAATTTGGAGTTTGGGAAGAGAACAAAACTCGAACCCACAAGTGAATATGTGTGAGGTATAACACTGAGTCAACCTTATCACGTTACTCTCTTCTTGTTTTATGTTATATATATGAAATTCAGAATTCTATAAAGTGTTTGGGCTCAAAATTAATACTGATCTCCATTTGGGAGAGAGTGATGTTAAAACTCTTAGGCCATGTTTGTTACATGGGATATGATAGGATATGACTAATTTTTGTCATATAACCTATATATGTTTGTTGCTTGCCTGGGATGAGATTATTTATTGCTATGCAAGCAACTTATTCCACCAATGCGAGACTAATTAGTCCCACCACTTTATACTTTTATTTTATTTTTATTTTTTTTCTTTTCAATTTATTTTATTTTTTATGTAATTAAAATATAAATAAATTTTAATAATTAATAAAATATTTTATTTTAAACATTTTAAAATAATAATTTTCAATTTTAACAAATAAAAAAAATTATTTTTAAAAAAATTGGTTTTAAATATTTTAATTTTTTAAAAATTTTAATTTAAATAATTATTTTAACCAGTCCAATTCTATACAACAATTTTATCCAAGTGAGGTGGAGGCGTGAGGCTATTTAGATCCATATATATTTATAAAAAAATAAAAATAAATAAAAAATCTTCTTCTTTTGTTTTATTTATTTATTTGTAAAATTTTATATTTATTTAATATATCTTACTAAAATATCTACAAATATTTTTAAAATATTAAATATTAATTAAAAATTGTTATTTTCTTTAATATTGATTTTAAATATTTTTATTTTAAAAAAAATTAACTAATTTATTTATTTAAAAATAATTTTATTTTATTTTATATTAATCAATTTCACACTGTATTGAATATATGATAAAATTATTTTTTTATCCAATCCCTACCCCACCAAACAAAAGATAGGACTATTTTAATATAATCTCATACGTCACTAAACACATCATAGCACTAATTTTAATCCAATCAAATCCCATGAAAATAATCATATCCTATCCCGCACACCAAACGAACCCTTAAGGCTTTTAAATATACTTTTTCTAGAGCTAGCCATCCTATAACCTCTATATGTTGGTATTTAATTAATTAATTAGTATATAATTTAGAACTAATATAATCAAAAAGTACTTTTTAGTGATAACTTTTCTTGTGACGAATAAAACAATGCAAAAAAGTAGTAGTAGAATCAAAGAGAGGAAACAAACCCACTTGACCATAATTTAATTTATTTATTTATTTGACATAACGTATCTGCCATCATTTAATTGAGTCTATAGAGAGATGATCAAGAGATAAAGAGAGGAAATTTTTGATAACTATGATATCACCCGGATGACCAAATTCTTGAAAAACAAAGCTTCCTACATGGTTTTCCATTATAGAATAATCCATGGATTACCTCATTATTAATTTTAACATAAATCTTAATTACCAAGTAAAGAGTACTTATTTTCATCTCCCAATGTGCTTTTGTGGTAAAAAAAACAATCATTCAATCAGACAATGTTATAGATTCGAGTTACTTGGTATATAAAAATATTTAAAAAAAAAAAAATTAGAGTCTTTCGCTCTCATGGATTTATTGTGTATTACAAAAGCATCTTTCATTATAGCCTAAAAACGCATCTACTTGATTAGGAGAGACCAAGGTTTATATATGTTGTAAATGGTTTATTATTATTATTATTAATTTTATTAATTTTGTAAAAAAAATAAACATTTTTTTTATTGAATGAAAAAAATATTTGTTAAGTGTTGTGACTATTCACAATAATAGTGTCATTTCATAAAGGCCGTACCTTTTTATAAAGGTTGTTTCCTTTCTCGACAGATATGACTTTTCTTTAAAGGAAATGTTCATTAGGAAATAGTACATGTCCTTTCAAATGAGTATAAGGATATCCTCTAACCATTTGAAATCAATTTTTTGCATTCTTGTTCTCTCTATATAAAATAAATAGTGTCTAAATTTTTTGAGTACAAAACACTAAATTGCGTTCGACGGTTCTTTAAGTTTGAAGTGCTGCTACTTGAAGAACGAAATATGTTATATCTTAGAACCCAATTGTTTACAACCTTGAGCACCATCCGTAGACGGAGCAAAATTGTGTTAAGGAAATTGTATTAAGTTTCTTGTAATATTTTGGTTATGTTGCACAGACACAACACAGAGTATAACACACGCTATCGGGATGTGGCAGTAAATGTCAATGAAAATGCACAGTAAAGAGTAAAGACTATAAAGAGAATCAATCAATACACTTTGGTCATCATAAAACCAAACGATCGAAGTAGGGTTAGGTGGCAAAGTTTAGTTAATTAATGAATATTAAATTAATCTTTCATTATGACTTTGTGTAGAAATGTACGTACATGTTAAAGGATTTTTCGTACTGAGTTTGAAAAACATTACCATTTTGACTTTTGATTGATCGAAGTTTCCTTATATGCCACAACAGCTCCATCCAAATTAATATATGTAGTTTACTAATTAACGGGACTACTTGGTTATATGTAGGCCACTCATAATCATGAGAGCCATTGAATTTTCAATTACCACAAATATAACACGGCAATTACCAATCTCTTACTTGTAGAGAAAATGGTTAATGGATCGGTTAATCACTTAATTGGAAGATTTTATATATTGTTAATTTTTATTACAGTAGTCAATCCCTTGTAAGAAAAGGAACAAAATCTACCTACTCATTAAGGAAATTCTCTCATTTTGGGCTTTCTTTTCCTCCTCTATTTTACACATAATTAATAACTGTTTTACATCCACCTTTTTATCTACATAAATATTATAATCAATTAACCTAATTAATTAAGTTACAAATCACAATCAACTCAGATTAATTTGTCCCTAGGGGCGTAGTTCAGTAGATGGATATGGATGAGTTTGGGATTTGAACAAATGACTCCTAAATCAGTGGCTCGAATCCTATCAATGGCAGAAAACTTTAAAAAAAATTACCCGAATAGGTGATTAGATAGATATTGTCCAAAAAAAACTAACTGTAATTAATTTGACAAGTATTGGGTTCATGTTAATATATATATTTGCAGTTAGGAGTTAGGACACTTATTAGAGTTTAAAAAATAAATAATAATTTTTTAAATTAAGATACAGCCATATAGGAAGTTATGCATTAATGTACTAAATCAATAAATATGAAATTTTTATTAGTTGTTATAATCTAAAAACACATTTGAAAAAGTAAAATATTAATAGATATCTATTAATATGTTTCATATCAAATATATAATGGCATGATATGGGCAAATTATAAATCAAATTATCTCAAGTGGAATCAAATCATTGTTACTCCATTTTTCGTAATTAACTACAAATTTTTTAGTTTTGTTTTGATAAATACTCTTGAATGCGGTCAATTATCGCTTATTGATCAATGACTATGCATGATTTATTCTTGGATGCGGTCAATTATCGCTTTATGATAAATTTTTAGAAGTTCCCTTTTTTTTTTTATGGAAAAACGATGGCAAACCTTGTAACTTTTTTCTTCTTTGAAACTTTAGTTTGATAAACTGCATATATCAATCATTTTTTTAATTATACAAATAATAAAAAGTAGATATAAATTAATGATGATCATTAATAAGTCAAATCCATAATCTGTCTCAAACCTAACTCTCATTGGAAAGCCTCATCCAAAAACTTTTATGTATATATATATATATATATCCCCATCTAGTTGCCATCCCACCAGTACACATCACTACCTGCCTGTTGATTTTAAAGGTTCTACAGGATTTTTTGCTTCTTTTTTATTAAAAATACATTAATTAATTTAACAAATTAATATATATATATATATATATATATATGATAATGTACTCGATCTAATGCAAATTAATTTTCAACTCTATATATATATATATATATGAAGTGAAACCAGTAGTTGTAAAATTAATTAAAGAAATTTATGTAAACTTCATTTCTTTTCGAATTATCCTTCCATATTGATGAAAAATAATATCTAAAACGTATTATTTTAGATACTGTTTCTCATCAATAACATCTAAAATAATATTTGAGTGTATGAAAGTTGATGCAGTGTAATTGGGTCGATCCCATATAATCAAGTTTGCAGTATTGAGAGAGAATTGTATGTAAAAAGGGTTTAGTGTTTCGTAACTACTTGGGGTCCCTCATATGATTAAGAATCCTTTTACGTCACATTTTTTGACATTAACATTTTGGTCATAAAATTTGCATTTGAAGGCAATATTTTCATGGATTGGGATGGAGATATATAAGAGTTTGGAGCCACTTCCTCCTACAGTGTAGAGTGGTTGGATCCAAATGTTCGGTCAATGACTTCATCTCAACTTACCCTCCCTACATTATCTAATTAACAACTATTTATTTCCACTTACTAAAAATTAATATAAATTAATAATATGAGGTTCTTGAACACGCAGTTTAAAATTAATTAAGTTGTCAAGTGTATATTTATACATATATGCTTTTGAATTTCCATACTAATTCTTAGCAATTATTTAAATAGTGCATGCATATATAATTAATGTACGTATACAATAAGTTCAATAATGACTGGTATCTGAAATGTTAAAAAGTGTCTTCAATGTAAATATTCCTATCAATTTCTTGGAAAATAAATATGTTTGAAGATGTACTATACATGATCTACAACAATATCAACAAAATTCTTCAAACTGACAAAAAACAATAAAAAACAAACTATAAAATTTAAAGGAGCAATTCTATATCAAAACATGCAAATTAATTTATATGTATATTGATATATGGATGGGTTTGTGGTCTCGATTGATATGTATAATAACTATACATACAGAAAAACAGTAGATGGATATATATAGTACTCAAAATAATTAATACACATTATAATTATATGGTGGTGGTGGGTGGTGAAATTACTAAGCAATCTGATGAAATAAAGGGTCTTCAAGGAAGAGCTCATGAGGCCAAAGCGAAGGATCATTAATGTCTCCTCCTCCATAGCTGCTTGAAGTAGTACTAGTGCAAACATCTCCCAAGTTGTTGATGGGAGGAGGAGCAGTTATGGAAGGAGGGGATATTGAGGTTGAGGATGGTGATGAATAAGCTCCAAGCCATATTGGAGAGTTTAAAAGGGAATCATCCTTCTTGTTGTTACTAATTAACGATGGTGGTGTTTGGTAGCTGCTACAATTATTATTATTATTATTATTATTATTATTAGGGATGACTTGTAAGTCTGGCATGTGAGAGAAAGGGATTGAGTTGTTAATATCCAACTGGATTGTTGATAAGTTTTGAAATGGAGAGTTGTCTTTGATTGAGGCTAGTGAGTTCAGGAGATTAATGGTGTCCAAATCAGTTAAAGAAGAAGAAGAAGAAGCAGTTGTTAATGGAGGTTGAAGGAGATATTGTAGGTATTGTAGCTTAGCCATTTCAGCTTGGAGTCTCACAGCTTGCTCTTCCCATGTGTAGTGGTTGTTCTCCATAAGCTCTTTCAGGTTAGCCAAAGCTATGAGATGAGGCAGGCTTGAGAAGATGTCAGTTCGTGGCTTGTGAGTCATGGGATCATAACCCATCTGAATTAGCTTCTTCTTCAGATGGGTGTTCCAGAAATTCTTTATTTCATTGTCTGTCCTTCCTGGTAAGTGGCTTGCAATTGATGACCATCTTCAACAAATTAAACAAAACCAAAATAATTAATTACACATATACATACATACCAGCTCTCACAAAAATGAATGTTAAAAGAAATGAAATTAAATTCCAATTTAAAGAAATGAATTACTTGTTGCCAAGGATGGAATGGAGATTGAGGATTGTCTGTTCTTCATCTTGTGAAAACTTTCCTCTCTTAATGTCAGGCCTCAAGTAATTTGTCCACCTCAATCTACAACTCTTCCCACATCTGTTAAGACCTGTTACATATAATTAACAATGAAAAAATTAATAGCTAGAGAAGATTAAATTATATAATTGCATATATGCATGAACTAATAAGTAAAATTACCAGCAAGTTTAGGGAGGGCTCTCCAGCTGCCATGGCCATTTGTTTGGATATAATTGACAAGTTTTTGATCCTCTTCAGGGGTCCAAGGACCTTTTTTCAGGCCACTCTCATCACAACAAGGAGACCTTCCCATATTATAAGTTTCTTTTTTCTTCTTCTTCTTCTTCTTCTTCTTCTATATTAATTGATGATTAATTACTTGTGTTGTAAATATATATATATAGCTAGATCAGAGAGATTTGTTGTCTCTGCTGCCTCCCTCAAATCCAACCACTAACTGCACCTTTCTATTTATATACATGCAGTATCTGTTGCAACACATGCCCCCGGTCGCATTGTCTTGAAATCTCAACTACTATACCCTTCTTCTCTCTACCTAGCAGCCTATACGTACGTATATTATATTATTATGATAATATATGAGTCCTTTTCAATTCATGAATTTATCATCTAGCTCGACATTGATTGCGTTAATTTTTTATAATCGTTAGTGGACCCCCACAATCTTGTTTTTTTGTGCAAGCAACCCACAAACCATTAGAAAAACCCACATGTGAAGCTCAAGAAGATGGGAATAAATTCCACATTGAAAACACATATAATAAGAGAAGGATATATCATATATGTACTAGTGGATGTCGATCACGACCCATTAGACTAGTCTTTTGAGTTGTAAGGCTATCCGCCAATATATATATCCATTCTCATAAACACATAAACATACAAATATCGAATTTTAACACAAACATGTTGCATCCAAACACCACCGGTAAGTCGTGATCATGAGGACTCTTAAGTAATTTCCAATGTGTAGAACATATATTGAAATAAATTCATTTCGTCTGTGTCAATTTGGATTCCCTTCATATCTAAATTTTACGTAAATTTAGATGAAATGCATTGAAAAACAATCACAAACATTAAATGCATTGAAAAACAAGTTCATACCTTCAAAAAATTAAAGCTTAGATGAGAAAATACTAGTTATTTTGTGATTAATTTCGTTCTTTTCTTTTAATCGTTCTATTATTTATATAATGTGCTTTTCGATTATTAATTTTATCTATCTTTTTAGAAAATATCTTATTATTATTATTATTATTATTATATCATATTTTTATTTTTATTTTTGAAAAAATCGCATGTTATTGTAAACAATATCCATGTTGAAGGAGGAAGAAGAGGGGCAAGAAGGGTAATGTAGAAAAGAGAGGGCCATATTTTTTATAATGAAAGAGAAACAGTTAGATTAAGAAACATTAATCATTTTCAAAATAAATATTTAGAAGTTGAAAAAGTCAGCATCAAGGGGACAGATGGCACATCTTGGGTTGGTCAGAGGAAGCCATTCCATGCACGTTAGGTATCGTCACTGATTGCATGGCTTCTCTCTTTTATAGTTTTAATGTTTTATATATATTAATTAATACGTTAAATTATAGAGATTATGGACATATATGGGTCCTCATGATGAGTTACCACTCTAAATTAGGGTTTGGCTCCTCTCAAGCATCTCCTTTTGTATAATCTTCATCACCAATCATATTAATTCCACCACACATTTTCCATTAAAGGGTACGATCCATTTGGTCACTTTCTAGCTTTTAATTAGTTCATATAAATATATGATTATTTAATGACCAACTCGATCCAATTCTTTTAATTAGAATCCATGAAGGATTGATCTTGTTTTTCCATCTGATTCTTAATTATACAAAGCTGATCACAAAACGTACATTTCATGTTAATTTCCTTAAAGTTATATATAGATCATGCATATATTACAAACTCTGAAGAAATATTAATACAAACCGGGAATATTTTAATGCAACTTCTCATTTTTGATGTTTACAATTCGATCCATTTAATCACTCTAGACATGTATGTCTGTTTGTGGTTGTTTGTAATGTAGCAGACATACATCTATTTAATTATTGGAAATAATTAATACTGATAATCTTTTTTAGCCTGTAATATTCAACAAAAGGAATCATTGACAAATTCCAGGATTTAGACTTAATTTATTAAAAGCAGTTCAAACAATCGAAATAGCTAGAGTTCTGTAGAAAAATAAAAATAAAAAATTGAAGGGTATACAATCACAACACTAATAGAATATTATTTTAACAAACCAGAAATTTTATTATCAGTTCGAACTGACAAAAGTTATATTAGTTTCTTGCATGTAGGTCATTGGATTTAAATACTTTGACTTGGTTGTATGCACTTGTCAGTCAAAGTATTTAAATCCAGTGGCCCACATACAAAGAACTGATATAACTTTTGTCAGTTCGAACTGATAATAGAAAGACTGTTAACAAATAACATTCAAAATAAATATATAAGAAAATATATATATTTAAAAAAAATATTCTTAACTCAATTTTAATTAACAAACAACAAAAAAAGAGAATCTTGGATTGTTCGAACACTGCAATTTGAAACAAACGAATATTAGTTTGGATGATCAGCTCGATATGATTTTTAATTACATTTTAGTTGTTTATAATTAACTTAAATATATTATGAATATTCTCTCTAATCCAAGAGAGAGATATGTAGAATTCTAATAATTAATTAATTATTAGTAAGACGTTATTGCCTATCTTGAAACTATAAATTAGAACAAGTAAACCATGATTATTGTCAGTAATGTGTGATCTATATAAGTGGATCAGATCTTAAGTAGTTTACACTTTACATGCATATATGTGTGTTCACAGCAGAGAATAAATTGTCTGTCAAACAATGATTAAGGTGGCCCGGAACAATTAGTAATGATTTTAATTTTCTAGTAAAAGGTGGTACGTAGGAATAGAGAGATTCAAAATGCATGATGTAATACTTGCATGCAGCAGGTAATGGCTGATCATTAATTGTTAATTTTCTTGTCTGTTTGCTTTGTTTTATTGCCTCTTTCATGCAAATTTTATAAGCGGAGTCTCTTTCCACGTGTGCATGGATATATAATTATATATATATATATACACAAAAGACTTCCCACGTATAAACCCCTCGATATAAGATTATAAACAAATTCACTTTTCATCCATTAGATTTTGATCCAAGTGATGTTATGTATTATCTCTCCTAGCACACCGCATACATAACAGCCATTTGATCAAAATCCAATGGATGAAAAGTAAGTTTGTATATAACCTTACATCAAGAGATTTGTATATGAGAAGTCTTATCTTACCGGCGAACACGAAATATCCCCATTTGATATTTTCTTATGGCAATTCTATAACCCATAAAAAGCAGTCTAAAAATCAATCAAAAATGTGGCAAGTGATTTGTTATGTGCACATGCACCTCATAAAATTTGTATTACAAAATATAATGATGATCATGATTGTAATGATAGAAACAATATAGATAGTTGATCAGTTTGATGACATGACAATAAAGAAACTCTCATACAATTGGAAAAGGACATTAAGAGATGTGACTCGTTTGACTATACATATAGGGAGCTGGTTAGTCGTGAGGAAGTTTGGTGCAGCCAACGCTCTATATTTCTACCATCTTTTTCTTTGAAAATCACTCTTCTGTATACACACACTAGCTAGCTCATTCCTTCTTGTTTAACCTAGCTAATAGCTACACAGAATTCGTCAAAGGCTTTCGTCTTTTCTTCCTTGTCCTCTATCACAGTATCACTCTCATCTAAATAAAGTTGGAGAGAGACAGGAAGACAGCTCATATATAGCTGCCAGATGAACCCTAGAGATACTAATTTCACCAAATTATTACCTTACAAGAAAGAAAATATTGAAATTCTATGATACAAATAGTTAACACCGATTGTTATGTAGTTTATTAAAATTCGAGTGTTCGGAATTCTCAACTGTTAGATGAATCAAGAGTTCAAAATCACATATTATTCCTACTAATTAATAATCGATGAATATGTATAATTTCAATGTCTGATTTGGATTTTCCAATATATTTCGTATCCATTGACTTACACACATACATTGATACATATATATATTGAGTTGGCCAGTGAATGCCATTGTTTTAGGGGAAATTTGTTCGGTTAATATACTCTAAAATAATCCTCCTCATAATATGTAAATACATTCATCGGATAGAATCACCTCACGAAAAGAAGAACAGAAAAACTAATTAAAATGAATTTAAACAAGTTTATATAAATATCATATATGCGTATAAATACTTTTAATTATATGATAATCACAGTATGTGATCAGTGGGTGTTTCGATATAGAATATGAAGATGGATGGAGGGTGCAATTTGTCGATATAAAATTAATTTGATTAATTTTCTTACATCAGAAGCTACTTTCTTTCAAACCTAAACTCACATCTGTCCATGAATGGCCAGACCCACACACACAGTCAAACGAACAAGGACGATAATTAAGTGATCACAAAACACAATATTATTATTATTATTATTATTATTTTCTCTCTTCCCTCTTTTTTCCTCCTTCACTTACCTCATTTGTAATCTCTTACAAGTTTTACTCTTAAAAGAAACCCTAAAAATCTTCTGGTCCAAGAAACCAAAGATTTTTCAAGGAGAGATCAGACAAGAGAGATTACTTGTTCAACTAGGGTTCCTTGTCGGCCGGACCCCCTTGAAATCATCAAAATTTAAAAGGAGGGTTTGATTAATAAATAATTTAATTAGAGGTTAATTAACTGATGTCATGACCTTATAAACAGTGTATGTTTTTTATTAGACTTTAAATAATATATATGTTTATCACAGTTATAGTGTCAGCTAATTATTAAACAAGTGATGATCATTTGCTTAATCTCTTAAGTTTCTACCCAATACATCTAAACTCGGACTTTCTATACTTGTCTTGCCACGTGTGTGTATATATATATATATATATATATATATTAAGAACGTTCTGAAATTATAAATTAAGGACGTCCAATCACAGCCACATATAACACATTCATATTGGGTGTAGGTATTTGTTAATGTGAGGCTGTGAGCCCACTGTGAATGTGTAGCTGTGTTGGATCGTACGTCCTAAAATTATAAAGTCAGGACAGTCATGATTAGAGAAATATTATATATATATATATATATAATCTTTCTACTGTCAGTTCGTCCTGATATAAAATATATCAGGACGAAGAATATGAATCATAGATTATAAAAAAGTTTTAACAAGTGCATACACTTTAAGTCAAAGTATGTAAATCTAATGGTCCACATTCTTCGTCCTGATATATTTGATATCAGGACGAACTGACAATAGAAAAATTGTATATATATATATATATATATATATATATATATGATTCTCTCTTAATTAATCTAGAACAACCCCATTTTATATTCTTAATTTTACCCTAAATAACATTAATTGGTCATTGATTAATTAAGTTGCCTTTCTTGGAATGATCGACATGAAGAAATAATTTATACTACTTCTTTCAAATGGTTAATTAGTTGACAATATGAGGTTGGCTCTGTCATAACCCTCTCACAGTCTCACATATGCATCCATGAGGTTACGTGTTTAAATCATGCCCCTTCACCCAATCCAAAAATATTGTAATAGTTCAATAACAAAAAATTAATCGGTTCAAGGAAGAGAACTTTAGGTGTGATAGGGAAATTAAGTTTCATTTGCAACGGGAACTTAATTCTTGATTTGTATATGGAACTCACATAACTAGTTTTAATAAACACTATAATCACACATCAATAATTTTTATTTCATTTTCCCTCATTTGGATTTTGGATTAGTAAAAGGCTTCAAATTCAATAATGAGATGAGGAAATTTATCGGACTTCAAATCAATATTGGATGGAACTTTGAAATGATGAGTTAGGATTCTCTCCTTACCTTTTCTTTTCCTGGTTTTTTTTTCACTTGCATGACAGAGAAAGAAAACAATAAATCTTGATTGTGTATTTTCTTTTATGCTTAGATGTCAATATCTACTGAAAAGTTAAGGGAAAAAAAAAAAAGACAAGAGAGGATATCCTGGTCCTGAAAAGATATATGCCTGGTTCTAAAGAATAAATGTAACCTTTAATTTCATTCAAAAATATATGACTTAAAAATCTTACCTCTATTTGAGCTGGTAGATAGACAAGTTTGGGACTTGGGTAAATGACTCCAAGGTCAGCGGTTCGAATCCTATCAATGACGAAAGCTTTCAAAAAAATACATAGTCCCGAATTAATAGATATTGTAAAATAAAAAAAATAAAAATAAAAAAATCCTACCTCTATTAGTTTAATAAGACATTAATTAATAGCTAGGCTCAACATCTTCTATTGACCATCATAATCATGTATTAGTTAGAGACTTATAGTTAATTTAAAAAGATGGAAAAAAGAAAGCAAAATAAATAAGGAATATTAGAGGTTGATGATCTTTCCCGTTGTATTAAGAAAGTTATAAAATAAACCAAGAATATTGGATTAAAAAGTGACAACGACACTTACTTCCAAGCATTAATATTCCATTAAGTTAATTAGAAAATTAATTATATATATATATATAGTTAAATTTGTGTATTTCGTCTACTACACGTGAATAGTATTAGAGAGATCAAGCATCAAAGCATCAAACACACCAACTTCAACCCTTTTCAAACTATTCACAGCCCAACAACCCTAATTCATCATCAAACCCTAATCAATTAATTAATCCTTAAATTAACAATAATATTAAGTGGGGTATTGAATCTATGCTAATTTCATCATATCTTTACCATTTCAATGATACTTACGTGTGGAAAAGTTCACTTTAATCGAGCTTGAAACCCTATTGGACTTCACTTAAGTGCCCACACGGTTTGTTTTAATTTTAATTTGTTTCACTAATTAATTAATAAAAATTATTGGTTAATTAATTTAATTGTTTATGTTTTCTTCTGAAATGACATTTGAGACGTGGATTGTTAATTAATTGGTATCTTCTTTGTTACTCATCATCTAGTTTTTTCTCAACTGTTTTGTCTAAATTTATAGAAAATCATCATGGGATTTAATTATATATTATATATTATAAGCAAATTAATCATCTTTAAAATATGTTATTTTGGGTATCAACTACTACGTTTTGATTGTTGGCTTAACTTCCATCGGCTCTGACATCAGAATATAACAGCTAAGGACAATGAAAGATACTGAAATTGACACTTAATTGATGATTACTGTTTCTTAATTAAATTATATTATGCTTAATTATTGCAAGTTTAATATAATGCTTGCAACAAATTTTATCTATATTTCTCACTTGGCCGGGTGCATTGCATTAATTAGGAGATGATGATCAGAGAAGAGGCTAGCTAGTATATATGACTATATGAGAAAGAAAAAAAAAAAAAAAAAAAAACGAAAAAGGTCTGTTTTGTTATAATAATTTTCTCATGGTCCTGAAAAAACAGTAAGTAATTATGTACAACAACAATGGTAAATACAGTTGTGTTAGAAGTAGATTACTTGTAATATTTGTTCATTTAATGTCAACACGTTCACTCGGTTGTAAATAAAAAAATAAAAAGGTAGTTAATCTTGTTTAATATATAATAAATTAAGTTTAATTTAATCAATTACGTACAAAACTACAAGAGCTCATGCATGATCTATTTCAGATTAATTAATTACAATGATTTTAATATGTATGATCATGGATCTATCTACACAACCACATATTCTCTTCGTGTAACACTGACCAGTATCATCATACATATGCTATTTTATTTTTTGTATTACTCGTGCACTTGACCTTTTTATTATATAATTAATTTTAAGAAAAAAAATGATCTGATATCAATCATATATGAACAACCATATATTGTATTAGAAAAATGTCTGTATTTACAACTTCATTTTAGGCTTGGAAGTTCACCCATTTATTGATTTGGATTTTTTGTTTTTCATTACTAATTTTATTTTATTGCATCCTTTTTTTAATTTGGTTTAGTTAGTCAACTATTCAAAATAGTAAAATAGTTAAAAAAAATTATTATTTACTTAATTAAAATATTAATAATTTAATTTAAGGATAATATTGAAATTTTGAAAATATATAAATTTGGGATGTACATACAGTGTTTTAGAAGGATGCAAATATCGCCACTCTTAATAATATTATTTTGGGCCCAACAAGCCCAATTTAGGGCCCAACTCTACAAACAAAAGAAACCAAGAGTAAGCTAACCCATTTGTCTCCTTCAATTGAAAACAACAATTTTGGGTCCAATTAGATTTAATAGATTTCAATCGTACTGTGGGGCCCATAAACACAGGTCCAAATCTTATTTGAGAATTTTTATGTTTTTATGAGACAACTTCACAGTTTGATATTAAGGTCCACGATTTAATTATAAATTATAAAGTTATAATTTATTTTTATTTTTATTTTTTTGATTTACAACAACTGTCGAGACCCTGCGAGAATTAAACTCTAAAAGCATAGCCCGGAATACTACTCCCACTAATGGGGAGAGGGCACCCACACTTGGGAATTAAAGTCAAGGAGGGACAAAGAATATATATACAAATATATGCATGCCATGGGCTTTGAACCATGGTCATGGAGAGTCCAACTACATTGGCAATTATAAAGTTATAATTAATAATGCAATTTATATACTTCTTTTACATCATAAAGATGCACTATATCTAGAGTTGATAGAAACATGAGATCTTGTTCCATATAAAATTCATTTATTATCATCAATTTTATTCTCCCCTCCTAATAAATTAATAATTGATATAATAACTTGAATTTAAACTTGTTCGATGCTTTAACGACAATAAAAATTAAAAATCTAGTCTCTTCAATATTTCTAACATAATAATCTCATATTTACGAACGAAATAGATTGAATTCTAAGTTTATAAGAGACATCTCAGTGAACATAATAATATTATTGATACTGAAAATAATATGTATCGTACGGTAATCAATTATCATCATCCTATTAATCATATCAAAATGATACAAGATCACTAAAAACAAAATACTATGATTATGCGTAAATTCATAGAAGAAAGTTTGAACACATACCTTGTATACATGTCAGCATAATCTCCTGTAAATCTCTGTAAGACGCATGGAGGCGACGAACGACAATGGAGGGAGTAGAGGCTGCTGTCCTGTGTATGATAGAGAAAGAGAGAGAGGTCATAATAATGTAGCAATCTATATATGTTGAGAAGAGGTAAATGCTTGAAAAGAAAGTTGCATGAATGGTTGGAAGTTTGGAGAGATGATAAAATAAAGAGAAGAGCAAGAATCAAGATGTATTATTGTTCCATTACATTAAATTAGTTATTAAACAACTTGATAATTGGATTTAATCTATAAAGAATCAAATCACATGGTGGGATTTGGTAACAAGGGATTGTTAGTACACAATAATAACATCTCATCTCAATAATAGCATGACTATTGCACGTCCACAAGATGGGTTGACTCAGTGATAAACCCCTCACACATACATACAAACTAAAGGTTGTCGGTTCGAGTCATACACCCTTCTCTAATCCCGAAATATTGTAATCTTAGTAAAGGCAGTTGATCTCGTTAGGTACTGACAGACTCCTGATCTAGATTTCAAAACAATCTCACATACTTGCCATGATCTCCTCCATCTGATCTTTGATCATATTCATATTCTACATCAATTCATGATCAAGTGCAAAGTTCAGCTTCACCAGTGAGGACCCACATAGTTGAAATAATAACATAAGGATATTCCTAACCAACAACAAATCAATCTCATGCTAGCTACCAACCCCACCTTTTGACAGGGCAGCTGGGAAGAGAAGAGTCACTTGACCTTTGATGAATGGATTCATATTTGGATCTCATCAAAAGGACGCCAGATCAAACCTGCAAAAGAACCTTCTATTTTATATATATATACATATATATATCCATGTTGATAAGGCAATATATATTAAGGAAACAAATCCAGGGTTTTCAAACAAAACTGGTAAAGAATAAAAGAACCTATCTTTAATGTCAAAGGCTGACAATAAAGTCAAAAGTGTCTTATGAAACAAACCTTCTCACATGTACTTCATATACATCAGTTCATATAATCCCAACAATTGTTTGTGTGATCTTGATCACCAACTGCACTGCTAAAGTGCTAATTGGGTTTGATTAGCAAAGGAAATCAATCATCATATAACAATTTCAACAATTTTGAATATGAATCCAAATGAAGCTCTGCAGAATCTAGTTGAGGCAAATTTACTAATTGAAACATGAATTAAGCAACCAGCCACGTTATAAGCTATAGCTACTTGAAGATTTTGGCTCTTTACGGGCTTTTATACTTAAAAGAGGAACAAACCTACCAACAACAACAACATTATACACAAAAATTGTCTTATGAAACAAAATACAACCACTGATTTAGAGAACCTTTTCTTGAACAATTGAAGTACACGAATATGCATTCTGTGAGCTGGCAGATTGGCTCATGCAGATTTCTCAGCTTCTGCTGCTTCTGCTGCTGCCTCTTCCTCTTGCAACTTCTTCAAGGATGGAGGTGGTCTTACAACAATGCTTTTCTTCCATTGTCGATCCAGCTTTCTTGACAACCTCTTGTTAATTCCCTCCTCAAGCTCTCTTTCCCGTTTGACGGTAAGCATGCGGGCAATCTGTTAATGGAAAAAGAACCTTTCCAATTAGAATGATAGTAGGATACTAAACCCAAAGGTTATTATATATATAAAGAGCCGAGACTCCAAAGCATCCTGTAAAATTTCACAAACGGCAGACAGACACAACAAACAATTCAAGCCTAATGAACCACTAAGCAGCGACTCTGTTGCTCGATGAAATGAATCCAGCACTAAAGTGGAGGTAAAGAGTTTACAGTGGCAATTGAGGTGGGATTATAATTTGTTTTCAGAGAGAGTATTTACCCTACCCTCAACCCCCTTCTCTTATCCCCATCCCGAAAAAGATTCAATGAGCATGCAAGAATAGCCTAAATCACTCAAATGCATATATAAAGTTTTGATGGTGAATGAAAGTGCATAAAGGAAAAAGAGAGAAAGAGAGACAAAATTAAAGGAGATATTCATTACTGATGAAAGACACCGCATTCACATTCAAGGGATGCTACAATTGCTCTTGTCGGTTTGCTATGCATCTCAGGCATACAATTCAGGTCAAGAACACATAGGTGTCACTCCTGATCAAACTGGAGATTACACAAAAAATGGGGCACTGAGACTCCTAATGCGACTTAACACAATTGAAATGATCCTTTCACACTCTTTCTTTGATCCCTACCCAAATCACACTTACACGGAATGAAAATAGAATGGCAAAGCTCTCATCCAAAGTTATCACAACCTTATATCAGCCATCTCTAGAGAGCACAATGAGTTCTGTTTTACCATTTCATTATATGTAGTTAACACACATGCAGCTCGAACATACGGTGTTAAAACTCAAGTAACATAATTCTACACTTTTCCATCTCGTAGAAGTAGAGCTACATCCATCGTAACCACAACAGCCTTATCTTGCCTCCACCATTTCTCTAATTTTGTTAATACTTCTCCTGATACCATTGGTGGCTATGGGCATTGCTGTAAATTGCTAAAGCCATATCGGCTGTAGATTCTTTTGTTGTAATTGTAATTCATTAACATACAACAAAAAACTTGTTTAACATACTTGTTTCGTGTAAACTAATAAGTTCAAAAATCACCCTCTTCAAAGGCCTTCTCAAATGAAAAAAGTTTAAATTTACTACATCTATTAGCACCAATAATCAACATTACTTATTCACTTCCATTTCTCAATAGAATAAACACGAATTCTCCAAAATTCATCAATTCTATGATTATCTCACTCTCACTCACAACTAAAAAAAAAAACAGTTTTTCAACCAAAAAATACACAAACTTTAGACGATTAATAATGAACCCAGAAAGGAAATATTCAATTTTGATGAAAAGTAGAGGAACAAGACAAGAGAGAGAGAGAGAGAGTACCCTTTTGCGCATTCGACGGAAGTCGCTAGACTTGAACTCATTGCGGACCGATTTCTGGAGGCGGAGCATGAAGAGCTCACCCTTCAAATCAACCACCTCCTCGTTGATTTCCTCCGTCGACTTGGCTCTTATCTCTTCCAGTTCTTGATCTCTCTTCGCCATCATAACCACCGACGAAGGACGGCCCCTTGACGACTGCAGTTGCAGAGGGGCGCGAACGGGCCACGAATGACGGAGTTGGAAGCCGTTGAAGGAGGGTTTAGGAATTAGTGAGGTGGGTTTTGGAGGGAAAGTGACGGTGGTCGGCGAAGCAATGGAGAGGCTCAACATCTTCGCTGATATGTTGATTTTCGCTTCGTTGGTCGCGTTCTGTGTCTCAACTCTCAAGTCTCTACTTCACTATCAAGGATTGTAATTGTAGATAAGGCTGCTTCGTCTTTTTTTAAAATAAAAATAAAAATATTTATTTTCTTCTTCATTTTATTTATTTCTTTTTTAAGGAAAAAACATTATATATAAAAATTTAATAAATTTATATTCCAAACTAATTATAATTATTGATAATCAATTATCCTTCAATCTTTGATAGAATTAAATTTTGTCATAAAAAATAATTAAATTTTATGTAAATAAATAAATAAAAGAATTAAATTTTGATTTTGAATTCAAAAGTTTAATGTGTGACTTTTTTTTTTTTTTTTATTGGAATAATGTGTGACTTTTAACTTACGAGTTTATATAAATTAAACATTGATTTTATTTAATTTTATTATTATTTGATTTATATTTATTAAAAAAGAATAATAAGTCTATAGTATAACCAATTAAATGATATAATTTAATTTCATATTTATTTTATCACTTCACATAAATTAGAAATATTTCTTCCTCCAAACTAATGCAATGCAAAATGATTTTTATGCATTTGACCTTGTGTACCAAATTTAACTAACCTAGACCTTTCCTTCCCCTTCGATAACACTAACAAATTTAATGCTAATTTCTTCAATGTTGTCTTTCTATATTGTAAGAGCATCTCCAATATAAAAGTGACTTGCATACCAAGACAACATGGTAACAATGTCAGGAGACTTGCTTCTTATATTTATTTATAACTTCACATAAATTAGAAATATTTCTTCCTCCAAACTAATGCAATGCAAAATGATTTTTATGCATTTGACCTTGTGTACCAAATTTAACTAACCTAGACCTTTCCTTCCCCTTCGATAACATGAACAAATTTAATGCTAATTTCTTCAATGTTGTCTTTCTATATTGTAAGAGCATCTCCAATGCAAAAGTAACTTGCATACCAAGACAACATGGCAACAATGTCAAAAGACTTACTTCTTATGTGGCATAAAAATAGACTTGATAGACAATCAACTCAAAATTTGGTCTCCAATGCTTCCGTCTAACAGTTTTTTTGATGACGTGTCCATCTTTTTTTCCTATTTTATTTTTTATTTTATTTCCTTACAAAAAATATATTAAAAATTAATGTTAGTTTTAAATGTTTGCTGAGTCAACCTAAAAAATAGCTATGCAACAGACCGTCTGAAAGTGGATGGTCATGTTGACAATGTCTAATATTTTTTTTGTCACATCAGCTTGAGGTTGAATATGTACGGTTGTATTAGAGACACAATTATTAACATAACGTCTATTTATCCTATGTGGCATTTCTTTTTTTCACAAGCCACTCTTGCATTGAAGATGCTCTAAGCTATGTAATAATTCTATTAATTAAGTCAACTTACCATAAAATCAAATTAATATATTTTTATATATATTTTACAGATTTCAGACCTTATAAAAACCTTAATTTGTATATTTTTTTACAAACAAAATCAGCAATAATATATCAATAAAATACAGCACTCAAATCTGATACCATACCATCGTTGTTATGATAATGTTTTTTTTTTTTGAACCATGAGGTGGTCCTTGGTTATACTTTTGGCAATTACATTTGACCAACCATCAGGGCACTAGCTCAGCTGGTGGAAGGACGGGTTTGGGGCACGGGTAACTTCCAGGTCAGCGGTTCGAATTCTACCTAGGCGAATGCGAGTTCTAATTTACCCGCTTGCATCTTTGTGTGGTCAAGGGTGTGGGCCAAGGTTTCCTATCTGTCATACTCCATAACATCCAACAAATAGACCGTCAGAACCAATAAGTTGGCTATGGGTGTGTCACACAGTTGGGGAGGACTGGCGGATGGGTGCCTGGACGAAGTTCGAGATCCTCGATACCCAAAAAAAAAAAAAAAAAAAAAAAAATTTAACATTGTTATGATAATGTTATTCAACTAGAGATAACCATCAAACTGCATTCATACAGTACAACTAAATTATTATATTCTTTTATAAATATCTTATAATATTTATTATTGATACTCGACTTACTTATTAAATTATTATAGACTTTAATAAATATATTATAATGAATTGTATTCAAATTTGATGTCAAAATCCAGTATCCAAATGATGTGGTATCACTATAATCCATTCATTTAAATCATACAAATCTAATACAATTTAAATGAAAGAATCATAGTAATGCCATATCATTTGGAAACCAAATTTTGATAAAGTAGCATTATTGAAAAATATAATATATTTTCTTTTTATTTAGACTTTATCGGCACTAGACCCCTCTGAATTGTACATGAATTTGCAATGTGCCAACTGAATGTTTTTTTTAGGTGTTAAACCCCCTGAACTCTCATTTTCTTTGTACCACCCTTATGTAGATGTCCCCTCTCAGGGGGGCAATAAAACAAGCTGATGCAAAGAAAAGGAAAGTTCAAGGGGTTTAACGCCTAAAAAAACATTTAGGGGGCACATTGTAAATTCATATACAATTTAGGGGGTCAAGCACCAATTAATCTTTTATTTAAGCTCAAGACTTATTATCTTACTAAATCAATTGGATACAAAGTCAAATTTTGCTTACAACAAATATTAAAAAAAAATTAATTTAATATAAGTGTTTTTTTTTTTTTTTTTTTACAGTATCTATCTATCCACTTTTCTAGATTGGATATTTTTTTTAAGTTTTTACCATTGGTAGAGATACACATTTGGGGAATGGGGATGGATATAGATCCCCCCATCCCCATCCCCATCCCCATCCCCACTTCCTAGACCTTTCCTACATCCAACCTCGCCCACCCACCCCCCAATTTTGGGAAAATGGGGATGTGAAATTTTGGGGGAAGATATATCCATCCCCAACCCCAGTTCCCCATTTTTCCCATTTTTCCCATTTCCCCCGTTCCCTCATTTCCTCATTTCCTCATTTCCCTATTTGAAGATTGGATATTTTTTTTAAGTTTTTACCATTGGTAGAGATGCACATTTGGGGAATGGGGATGGATATAGATCCCCCCATCCCCATCCCCATCCCCATCCCCACTTCCTAGACCTTTCCTACATCCAACCTCGCCCACCCACCCCCCAATTTTGGGAAAATGGGGATGTGAAATTTTGGGGGAAGATATATCCATCCCCAACCCCAGTTCCCCATTTTTCCCATTTCCCCCCGTTCCCTCATTTCCTCATTTCCCTATTTGACTAAAAATTATAATTAAACTAAAAAAAAAAAAAAAAAAAAAAAAACATTCCATTACAAATCTTGAGAGGAGATTTTATATTTTGTCTTTAAAAAGAGCAAATGAGTATATATAGTTAGGGTTTTCAAAGAATAAAAAAATTAAAAAATATATATTATAATTATATTTATATATGTTTAGGGGACTCTCATCCCCATCCTCATCCACATTTCAATATAATTGTGGGGAAAACAGGGAAATGGGGATGAAAATCCTCCCCCCCCCCCCCCCCCCCCCCCCCCCCCCCGAAAAAAATAAAAATCCTCAAATGGGGATGAGCAGGGGCGGAGGTATTAACAAGTTAGCCTGGGCTTCAGCCCAGGCTAGCTTTTTCAAAAAAAAAAATATTAAGTTTAATTTGTTATTTTCATTGTTTTTTTTAAAAAGTAAAAATATAAATATAAAAACAATGGATTATTTGATAGTTGATAAGTCATAAAAATAGTCTAGTTTATAATTTAATTTAATTGAGATGATCTTAATAGAATCATTAAGGTGATATACTCAATATTTTTATTGACACTTAAACAAATTAAAGTTTTCATTTCTTCTTAATTCTCCATTCATTCCATAAATAAAATTAATTTTGAACCTTACTTCGTTTGCTAATGTCCCAAGTTATGTTTATTCAGTATGACAATGTCCCAAGTTTGAATCGTTACACTGCATATGGTATACCAAAAAAAAATTTATACATTTAGCCCACCCTGACAATAAGTCATGGCTTCGCCCTTAGGGATGAGGACGTGGAGATTTAGGGATCCAGGGAAAAATGTGCATCTTTAGTAATCGGTAGGATTCAAGCCACTAACTTGAGAGTTATTTGCTCAAACCCCAAACTCGTTCAGCGCTACGCCATAAGAGCGAACAAAGTGTATTTGAAAATATTAACCAATATCTCCAAATTTACAAATCACAGGTTGGCAGCACGTGACATGTGATGTGGCAATAGCAAATTGACGGAGTGGCAATATAAATTTGAATTCATTTTTTTTAGTATATATATATTTTATTTTCTTCGTCTCCTCTCCATTTATTTTTTCCTCTCTTTATTTCACTCAACGAAAACAAACAAAAAAAGAAATCAATTTTGTTTTCTCCAAACAAACCCTAACGAATCCAATTCAATTCAAATAGACAAACCTAACGAATTCAATTCAAATCAATTCAATTCAAAACAGACAAGACCTCGTGCGTGTGTGTGTTGTTTATGGAGAGGGAATCGAATCACTGAGTAGAATCGAAGCGAGACGAGATCTGAGTGCGTGAGTGAGTGAGTAATGGGTGCTGCGGGCTCCAAACTCGAGAAAGCTCTCGGCGACCAGTTTCCCGAAGGCGAGCGATATTTCGGCCTCGAGAATTTCGGCAACACTTGCTATTGCAACAGCGTTTTGCAGGTCTCCTCTGTCGTTTCGTGATTGATTTCAATTTCTTTGTGTTATTCTTCTACTCACAAATTTTCTGATTTGTGCTGATGTTTGTTTTTATTTGTTGCTGTTTTTATTTTTGTTTTGACCAATTCTGTGCATTCTCTGGTTGTTTTAGGGATGTTTAGTGGTTTAGTTTAGATTCAAGTGTTTGACTTTGTTGTTTTCGCATCATAATACATAAATATATGATTCTTCTAGTATTCTTCGCTGATTGAGAAACAAAAACGATGAAATACGAAAACAAGTCCAAAACTTTTGTAATTGTAATACAGTCATATTATGTTTTCTTAAATATATGCTCAAGCTCCTTTTTTTTTTTTTTTTTCTCTCATTTTTTTAAATTCTGAAGAAAAGTACTCAACAATAAAATTGGTGGAGTGATGACAATATTAAGGAAAAAAGAAAAGGGCATGTAATTTACCCGTTTCAAGTAAACTCATTTTGTGATAAAACTTATTATGAGTTGTATTGTGTTGTGTGAGCTATACATATCTAGTTCTACACACATTTTGCATTCACATGCTACATCCTTGATGTATATGCATGCTTGTTGCTTATTTTTAGTTTTACTTCAAAGTATTAGATATTGTTGTCTCTATTGGGCTACTTGAAGTTGTATTGAGAATTTTAATGTTTGTAAAGAATTGAAATTTTAATGTTCTTAAAAGATATATGGTCAATATATAACTTACAGAATAAAGACGATACACTTTCTTCTATAATTGTTGAAAACTGGTGTTGCAATAGTACCCTACCACTGCCTTTTTTAACTTCCCCTTCCTATGCAGGCACTTTATTTTTGTGTTCCATTCCGTGAACAATTGCTAGATTATTACGCAAATAATAAAAACATTGGGGATGCTGAAGAAAATCTCTTGACATGCTTGGCAGACTTATTTACACAGGTAAAGATACACCAACTATGATAACATGAGCTACTACTCCATATTGTCACTGTCATCTTTTTCAAGCCCACAAATCATGCTTGTTAAAAATGTATACTTTCCCCTTTCATTATAGAGTAAGTTATTTATGCTTAATAATGTTGCTGCGAAATGTTTATACTTTATACGAACTACCATTTTTATCTTTGGGAATAGAGATTGCTTGCTTATTTGCTTACCTTTCCTTTTCTATTTTTGCTATTACATTGTGGGTGGCACATTTGCTCTAATGGTTTTTATGACACCTTTCGTTTCTCATGTCAAGATATATGCAATGACTTCATTTATAACTGTATAAGTATTCAGAACTCCTAATACTCGAATTGTCAATATGATCTATAATCTGTTTGAGTTGTTAGGTAACCAATGGAGATTTCTTTTTTTGGGTGGTATAAAACTAACATTATTATTCCCAAATTGACTATTTTTTTTGCAATAAATGATTTGATTAAATAATGGAAGAACCTGGCTCTGCTTAACCAGAAGACCTCAATTATCTGAAAGAAACTATACTATGATGTAGCATTTTCTCTAAAAAAAAAAAAAAAAAAAAAAATCAGCTTAAAATCGCCTTGTCTGGCAATCAGATGATGCATGTCTTACTGGTTTTCTGTTTCAAGATTCTCTTTGGAATAAAATTGTGCAGTTGAAAGCAATATATAATATATTTGTCTACCTTGCGCTTCTTTAAAGTTTATTTCGTTGTTGTATTGCTTTCTTTGAAGGCAGCTTTCATGGGTTCTGTTTTTGCTACATTAGGTGTCGGTTAAGGCATATACTTATGACTTGACTAGAAGATCTTAGATTCCTGCCTACTATGTTTTCCTCTTTTGCTAGATCTGTGTTCCTCCATCTTGCGTTTTCTTGTGCTTTTTTTCATGTTATTTTTAATCAATAAATCAATTAAAGTTTTTTTGTAGGTTGGTTTATTTATTAACGAACTTTTAGGTCTTTGATTGACTTTTTGGGAAATTCTCCTAGAAACTCAGTGCTTTATATATATGCAAATCTTAATTTATTGCACCACAGTTATTTTATGTGCTTCTGATGCTTATCATCATTTATTATTTACCTTCTTTCTGAAACTGTGATATCCCATAATGGAATATGTGCAGTTCTTACATGTTTACTCTTGCAGCCTCGGTGCTGAGGCCAACAGTTGATTGTTCATTTTGTGTAGATAAGTTCGCAGAAGAAGAAAACCGGGGTCATTGCCCCAAAGCGCTTCGTACAGAGATTGAAGAAACAAAATGAGCTTTTCCGCAGCTATATGCACCAGGTATTTTTTATCCATATCTGATAAAATGGTTGTATTTGAAGGGCATTGACATATATATGTGAAAGGCTAGTGATGCTGGAGATAGAAATTATATTCAAAGCTAGCAAATGAAAAATAATTAGAGAAGTAGAGAAAATGGTACTGTTAGCCTGTTTGTGAGTTGTGACCTTTGAAGCTACAATACATGGCTTAGATGGGAAAATTTTGGAAGGTCTGTAAAAGCTTGTAATAGCCTTTTGTCGCCCTACCAAATGAAAGAAGTGATTTCTTTCCCCTAAGCTTACAACACTTGCTATATATTTCCTAATGCATTAATAAATCTAGGACAGATTGTTAGTTGCGTAAGAGTAGGCCTTTGGGTTGTATTTGTGCTATTGCATATCATTGCTAGTTTGTTGGTAAAACAGGTGGAATGCAGATAACAGTTTTCTCTATAGTCAGTGTAAGTATTAGTTGAGTATTCTTCTTTATACTCTAACAAGGCCATAGTTTAGGATGTCAGTTATTTGTACTCATTTTGTGATGCATGAGTTTTTTGGACAAAGCTGGGCTATGCTCTGCTGAAGTTCGTGGTATTACCGAAGGTTCATGTTGAAGATTGGAATGGTAGTCCTATCTTCTGGAGAGGTTGGAGGATATTTTAGAGATTTAGAAAATTCACTGTTATAAGTTATAACTTTATAGTATTTGGCCATTGAATGATAGCACAATTGTGTTGTTGTTGCTTGTTTGCATGCGGTAACACACATTTCTGCTTGTTCCTTTTTCAAATTTTTGCATGTGGGGCTTTTGCATGCTTGTTCTTTAGAGGAGATCTACAATCTGGTTATAGTTGCACATTTGCCATAACATTACCATCTAAGTATAAGGAAATGCCTACTAAATGCAACCAACGGCATATAATAAAGTACAAAGTCCATGTTACCATTTATCTTGCCTTGTCCTTGCCTTTTCTCTTGAAGAACATGTTGGTTATTTTCTGCCTGGTATTTATGCATAAACACTCTATTTGCTTTATTCTTGTTATGCAAAAGACGTACAAGGCATAAACATTTATTTTCTTTCTAACCCCTTCTCTGTTCAGGATGCTCATGAATTCTTGAATTTCTTGCTAAATGAACTTGTTGATATTCTGGAGAAAGAGGCTCAAGCTGCAAAAAGTGATCCTGAAACATCATCACCAACTGAAAAGACTGCAAATGGGCCAAAGAATGGCCAACTAAATGGTGTTCGGAAAGAGCCGTTGGTTACCTGGGTACACAAAAATTTTCAGGTGATTTTTCTCGTCCTATTCTCATATATATTATTATTTTGCTTAAATTAATTATTAGTATAGTTCAATTCTGAAGATATTATAATTTAGTCCTTTCTTTCTCCTCCGGTGCATATGATATTAGTTCCTCTAAAATTATTTTTGTTTTATGATTCTTAAATTTTTATTTTTTTGCTATCCCATAGCAAGAATCTCATCATTTTTTTTTTTTTTGGCTATTTGAGTAGGGGATACTTACCAATGAAACAAAGTGCTTGCGATGCGAGACAGTGACAGCAAGGGATGAAACTTTTTTTGACTTGAGTCTTGATATTGAACAAAACAGTTCAATAACAAGCTGTTTGAAAAATTTTAGTTCGACAGAGACTTTAAATGCAGAGGACAAATTTTTCTGTGACAAGTGCTGCAGGTTGGTGATCTATTCTAAATTCTAATTTGCCCAAGTTGTTGACATTACTTGCATTCTACTTGTATGCTGCGTCTCTTCATTGCTTGTCACCAAGTAGTCTGGTTCAGGTGGTGTTGCCAAACCATCCCGTTGTTTGATTTGGGGATGGTTGTGGACACAATTTTCATGTCTAATAACCAACTACTGTTGTTTTTCGTTATTTTGCAGTTTGCAAGAAGCCCAGAAGAGGATGAAGATTAAGAAGCCTCCTCACATTTTGGTCATCCATCTGAAGCGGTTTAAATACATTGAGCAGTTGGGACGATACAAGAAGCTATCCTACCGAGTTGTCTTTCCACTTGAGCTGAAGCTGAGCAACACTGTGGAAGATGCAGATATCGAGTATTCACTATTTGCTGTAGTTGTTCATGTAGGCAGCGGGCCAAACCATGGACACTATGTGAGTCTTGTGAAAAGCCATAACCACTGGTTATTTTTTGACGATGAAAACGTGGAGATGATCGACGAGTCTGCTGTGCAGACGTTTTTTGGGTCGGCACAGGAATATTCGAGTAATACAGATCACGGGTACATCTTGTTCTATGAGAGCCTTGGTGCTAGTAACAAGAGCTAAGTAAAGAGGGGCTTTGGTTTTACAATGATTAGGTATTTTAATCATTCGGACTTCAAATTCTCATTTAATTTTGTCTATGTTAATTATATTTCTTTCTCTTCTTTTTTTTTTTTTTTTTTTTTCTCGAGCAGTGGGAAGAGAGCGATCAACGAGATTAAAATGGGTTATCGGAAAAATGTATACTTAGGTGGGTTTCCATGTACAGCGAGACAGTGGAAGCACACTGTCCTTTTTGTTGTTTATTTGGTTGACAAAATAAGATGGGAGAAAAAAAAAAAAAAAACGCAGTCAGTGTATATGGTGTGTGTGAGAATGATCACTTTTTCACAGAGACAGGTTGTATTCTTCATGGTTGAGAATGTTCAAATTTTACCATTAGAAAATGCAAAGCAATTGGTGTTGCTCTCATGTTGGAATTCTTGCAAACCTTTTAGGCTTTGAAACATTATTTGTCAGGCAAATGAAGCACTAAATAATTTACTATTCTTTCATTCATATTTTTAAGAATAATCAAACCATGTCAAAGCTGTTAATATTTGATACAATAAACTCTCCCAGTCCCCTAAACTTCAGGTGCAAGGAAATAATTAGAGATATGAATCTAAAAGTTACCAACATTTACCCATGACAAATTATAAGACAGATTGTACAATATACGACGAAGATATGTAATTTCACTCTAAGAAGCAGAAGGCATGAAGGTGTCATCATCCAACAATGCTTCAATATCTATCATGTCGTCTTCGAACTCGGCTGTTTCTTCTGCATTGTTCAGTGCCACAGCCTGCAAATTAGATTATATTAGATATTATTATTATGGTACATCAAACAAGGAGATCATCAAACAAGGTGATATTATATTAGAGGTTGACCTCAAAAATCTCTAGTGCCAGCTTAGAATCTCATGCTTAAGACTTGTAAATACTCGACCAAAAAAATAGATAAAAGAAAAAGGACGAGAAGATAAGGTTTAGTAATAGAAAATCTATATTTATATAGCTAATAAACTACAATGTTGAAAGTTAAGGAGCGGGCAAGCAAACAATCTCTTTGGGTTCAAAGTTTAGCTCATTGTATTACTAATAGCATGAATTAAATGAAAATCTAAGCATTTCAACCGAGTTAAACCCAAGCTCTCTACTGTATAACTCTATGAAAGTTCTGCGAATAAGAAAAAAAAATTTAAAAAAAAAAAAAAAAAAAAAAAAAAAAGGAAAAAATATTGAATGCAAAATCATTGTGGAAAAATCTACATCCCATAAATGTTTGCTAAAAGGTTTTAAGCCACTAGGTCAAGAGTCTATCGGAAAATCTTTTCAACAAAAAAAGCACGGCTTATTACTTTCAATAACAAAAAATACTATCTGTGTGTGTAGAGAGAGAGAGTGTTTGCTTACCTTCGTTTCCTGGATCTCAGTTACAACATTTAGCAGCCTACGGTATTGGTCTCTAGCCTCACGATACTGAACCATGGACTTTACCCTATCAAGGGCCTTTTGCAACCTTTCTTCTTTTTGCTTTCTGCCTTCTTTCAGGAAATCATAATCGTCCTCTTTCGGCAATGCAACTTGCATACTGGAACCCTCCGTAAGTGCTTCTGACTTAAATCCGCGTAAACCGCTGCCTTTTCTTCTCCATCGCAAGATAATCTTCTCCACAATTCCTACGGACCATATTATCTTCTTATAGTTTTTCCTGACCTGGTGACCTCTTACATGGGCCTGTCACCCAGAAAAGTATAATAAGTTTGAGTTCAAAGAATTCGGCTTCATAAAGGAAAAGGGCATGCATAATATATAGTTAGGAACTTAGGAAGAGAGTAAATTCCTAAAATATAAGGAGCGAGCCAGGAAATTATACAAGAAGAACAACATATAAAGGTAATGTAATGTACCTGAATTTTGACGATTCGCTGCCGGATTATCAAAAAATCTTTCCTGCCCTTATAACTACGGAACTTATTTTGTATTCGTATTGCAGCAGCATGCACAGGTTCATCATGATGCCCTGGCTTGTGGGCCTTCTTAACTGCAAGAAGGGAAAGAGCTTTCTCCTCTGATATTCCAAATTTCTCATCACCAAACTCTTTCAACTGCTTCTTTTGGAACGATTGCACCCTGAATACTTGATGAATACGTGCAGCTGCTTGAGTAGCATTACAGACAGCAGCTAATGAATCCTTCATTGAATCCCCATCACTGATAGGAATAGGGTTTCGATGAGACACTGTAGTTTCTGCAGCATCACCACCCTTCTGGTTCAAATTAAGAGATGAAAGGTGTGAACTCAAATCATATTCTGCAAGATAACCAGCAATTCCTTTATGTCCAATGCCATGAGCCAGGTCGGCAGGTGTTCGGCCAGCAGGATATTTGGGAGTTGGATCAGATAGTGCTCCAGGAGCTGCACCAAGAGAGATAAGGGAAGCAACTGTACGCTCTCTGGTATCAGAAGAAATCCAAGTAAGAAGATATCAAGAGGAAATGAATTAGCAAATCAAATAAGCATATGAAAAATAAGTGTTATAAAATATTTTAAGAACTACCACATAATCCTTTCTTTAATGACCTTAATCAGATGTTTATATACAACTCATATGTAGAGTATGATTGAATGATGTACTTTCTTCAAATAACTTGATATCTGAACTGAAAATTACCCCATTTTCTCTACTACAAGACATGCTACACCAGTTAGCCATTTTCTTTCAGTAGCCCTTGCTTATTTATTAATTCTTTCCTACTTCAATATACAATCTAAGTCGATGCCAAATGGCTCAAATCCCCAGGCCCCAATCCGGTGTCTTGTACATTGAAAGGCAGGCAGGGAAGTAAAACATTGAGGAATACATTAAAGAATGAGAACTTTACTTCAAAGAAATAAGTAAGAAATTTTTTACAGTTTTTCACCTGCCACAATATGCTGCCCAGTGAAGTGCAGTCCATCCGTTCACATCACGGAAATTGATGCTTGCACCTGCAATGACAGTGGGTTCTAAGGCCCAATCATAGCCAAGAGCAGCAGCAAAATGTAGCACACCCTGTCCACCCTGATCTAATACACTAGGGCCTTTTCCACCTTCAGCCACTTTCTGTAAGAGCCATATATGCAACTTCTCCTTTAGTAGCTTTTGCAGAAGCCTCTCTTTTGCCTTTCCCGAGGAAATTTTCTCATCTGAAGTAAGTTTTAACATCTGGTCCCAATCATCATCATCTTCTTTCAGCAGTGAACTAATTTTATAGTTCAACTGAGAAATTTCACCCAAATTGCTGGTATCAGAGTTTAGGGTTGAAGTAGAACTCAGACACAACAATTTTCCAAATCGCATATGAAGACTTTCACTTGTGATGTCATCATTATTATCAACAATATCCACATCTGGGACATGGCTGACTCGATATTCAAATTCTCGCACCTCACTACATGCTAACCTATTGGAACATGTAATGTAAAATGGAACCCTCCCAACCTTTTGTGCAGGATTATGGCAACGAAGAACACCATCTGCTATAATTTCTGCTGGAACTTCCACTTCGCCAAACATACATGACCACTTGCAATTTTCTGCCTCTTGTAGACTTATCAAGAATCTTCCTGTGATAAGGACCTGAATAATTTTGTGCAAAAAAGAAGAAAAGAAACCGTAATTAGAAAATAGCAACTATTGCATATTACTTTAAAGGGAAAGTAAAGCTTAACTTTCACTACTCTAATTAATTTTCCTGCCTATATCCAAGAGATGACACACCTAAAGGCTTAGCATTACAGCAGTGCTGTTGTGTAAATGGGAAATTATTGTGGATACTAGTTAGTTTAACTGGGTGAGGTCTCTTGTAGTGCTGCAAAAGGTGTTGGATTGAATCCCACTTGCACCAAGGTTTGGGGGGTGTGATTTACTTTTAATTTATTTATCTTTTTAAAAAATAAATGAATGCCACATTATAGCATACCTTGATTTCTGAACCCTCGTATGCCCAGTTCGGTGAGAAATCAATGATGCTAAAGAGCTGATCTTGGGAGATGGAAGGACCTAGCATATATGTATCCAAGTGCCCTTGAGGGGGAATGCTTGAAACATCAACCCCATTTTCACTTTCAACCGTCTCCCAATAGGCCCCAGAACTGGACTGCATATGAAACTCTTTTACATCATCAAGTTCTTTACTCATCCAGCGGTTGAAACTGTCATTCTTCTTCAGACCTTCGTCTGTTAGGGCGCCATCTAACAGATGCTGCTTTATAGCAGAGGAATATATGGATTTCCCATCTTTGGTCAAATTGCTCTCTGGATCTGGTTTCAGTATATGTCCACATTCTGAGTTTGAAAGCTGTACTTGAAGACCATTTTGCTTATCTGGGTGTGCATGGGAAGGCTCAAGCAAACCATGTAAATCAGGATGAACAATATCTTTCTCGTGAAGCCTTGAAGCAACATTGTGCGCAGAGTCTGAATACAACTTCTGATCCGTGGGCCACTTGGATAAATGTGAAGAATCAGATCCAGATGTCTGTTTACAAGGAAATTTAAAGTATGAATAAAAGTAAATGACTAGAGGAAAATAATTCTACACTTTCTTTGATGTATCTTGATGCTTGGACTAACATATAAAAGTTCATGCACTGCTTTTAATTAATTTTACACTATTTGAAATTAAAAAAATCAAGTTAGCAGTCATAAACCACCTTAGGATGCTACTGAAACCGGTGAAAATTAAATCGCAATAGAGTTATTACATTATAGGGGAGGGGGGGAACCCTAGAAGCTTTGCTAGATTTTCAGCAAGCTAGCTGCAACAATAAAAGGAAGAGCGACCACCAAATAATCCAAATACACCAATAAAAACTATGTGCAAGAGCTGAACTACTAATATGTGATGGCTTATAAAACTTCATCAAGCAAAAATTCCAATACAATAAATAAAATCCAAAACAGACAAGCAATATCAACACTAAGAATGGTGATATGCTATTAATGGCATGTTACAATAGTTTAAGGTGAGAAAACAGCTCTATTCTCTCAATCCTTAAAGTTTCTAAGCATCTTATTTCCTGCAATCATCATCAGAGTTGGAACAATTTTTCATACAAAGTATATGCTTTTATTTAGTCAGAATGAATGAGCCTCTGACACTTGGTTGCTATTGCTAGCATGAACATGCGGTAGACTTCTCGGAGGTGCCAGTAAGGCAGCTATGGCTGCATTTCCCGAATCCGAGGGCTGAGGGGTGCCCCATGGTCTACAGCATATGATGTGGGTTATTGCCCATGCCTTTTTGTTTATATTCTTCAATTGGGAAGTCCGGAGTGTCATTCAAAATCAGGATACCAAAAATTATGTCACAAGAGATTTTATATGGTAAATTTAGATGATTTAAAACAAAGCAATAACCTAGATATAGATTTATGTCCAAACACCCTACTTTTAGTTGTAATTTGTACGAAGCAAAAACCTCCTAAACTTTCTACCACCCCTAAAACTATTGTAAAGAAATGTTTGTGATCTGAAAAGTCTATTCCATCAGAATTTTGAAAAGCTTGATGACCATAATATAAAGCATAAAAGGTACACCACTCTGTAACTGTCACTCTTCTCGTACCTGTATGTGACTCCCAAACTCCTGTTGATCGTTGAAGTTGCTTGTCAAGAGCTGTCCTAATATGTCATGTTCTTGTTTAGGAATGCTCCCCACTGTGTCAGGTTGAGTTGAGGAAAATGAAGGATGCAAAGGGAGAGATTGAATGCTGGGTGTACAATTTTCCAAAGCATCCTCCCATGACTGGAAGTCAAGCTGTTTCCGGGGATCATATGTAAATCCAGCATCATTACAGTCCTTACTTTCATCTGTCCTAGGAACAACTGAGAACTTCCCTTGGTAATCATCTGTTAACAATTAACGAGTATCACTGTAAAATTGGTATGTCATTTCATGAACTGGTAACCATCAAAACAACAGATGTAAAAGCCAGCAAATATATTAATAGAACAATGCAAAGTAAAACAATTGATTTACTTGTAAAAGTTGTAGGGTAATATGGATCAGAGGGTCCAGCATTTATCTTCTCCATCACAGGATGTTGTAAATCAACAAAAGAGCTAGAACTCGCTTGATTATTATACACTGCACCAAATATCATCTTCATTTGTAAGACTATGAAAATCAAGGCATTTATCATGCAAAAAATTGTAATATATCTCGCAATTTACATAACAGTAACAACTATTGATGAATTAGAAACTGAGACATATAAATGTTACAACAATAAATGCACCTGATTCAGCATCTTCATAATCTGATGCCAGAGCACTGTTCATGCTTGTTGTATCTGTAGTTTGTGAAGGCACTGGGTAACTGTGAGGATGAAAACTAGAAGACTGGGAGCCTTCTATCTCTGAGTTGAGTATAGTTTCTTCTGTTTCTTGGGAATATGGAGTAGATGCTTCAGTCACTTTAGTGCGGTTATAATTTGTCCTATTTCCCTGATGATATGGTTTATGGAAAAAAATAAATAAATAAAGGAATGTAAGACATGAAGTATGAAAAACCCTTCAGTCAATAGTGATAATATTAGAATATGGCTCCCATATGTGACAATCTGCAAGTGTATTGACTATTGAGGACAAAATTTCAAGTTTGAGCTTACTGATTATCATCAAAAATGACATTGGTATTGAGGCTTCATTACACTACCTTCTGTGAGATGACTCATAAATATTATATATTGGAGTTTTATATCACTAATATTTCTTATTCTATGTCTCTTGCATCCTGTCATTTACCCACAAATAAAAACAACTCTAAGAGTTTCCAATAGCAAAACACAAAAGAGAAAGATATCCACAATGTTACACTTCAAATCAACAATCAAATACATCTATTTTGATATAAATAATTTCCTGATTCAAGGCCTTCAATTTCAAAGACCTGTTCAAGGTTATTAAGGACCAATCCTCAATACTCTAATTAAAATGCTAAGGCGCTTCGCAGAAAATCACTCAATACAATAATTTCTTATGTTTTCTTTTCTTTTCATACAAAAGAAAGATGCTAACAAAATATAGTGGATTATATCTTTCTGAGCAGAGTCATATAACCTGTGCAGAAGCTCCAAGATAAGCTGGGAAATGTTATATTTTCTTAGAGTTCATACAACAAAACACATTCTTTGAACTACAAATATAAGGGACTGACCAAGCAAAGAAAATAAAGTGATGGTGGAACAAGTTCTAACCTTTACTTCCCGGTAGTGGACAAGAACTATGTGAGAGAGTTCCCTGCAGTAGTATTCAATTAGGTAAGAAAGAAAAGAAAAGAAAAAACCAAGTAAGAATTTTTTCCAAAAAGATGAAAGGAAAAAATGAACTATTTCAAGCATGTATCAGGGAATTCCGGAGTATGTACACAAACATACACACGGAAAAGATTCAAACAACATTAAAAAAGTACCAACGAGCCATAACACTCTAAACTACCACATGCACACTCAACACACTAGATAGTGAACATATACCCAATTGCTAATGCCAGTGAACACTGGCAAATGAAATTTCAAAGACTTACTCTTCGAGCATCCAATAGCTGCGTCTTTGAAAATTCTCATTTTCTTCACCATGGGCATAATAGCAATGCAATACATCAATACTGCCAGCCTGAAAGAATGCACACTTGTTCAATATACGTACTAAATTTCATGCACAAAGACATAATTACACCATACAGTAAACTTGGCAGCATATAGCTGAATATTTAAATGATTTAATCTCTTTCAATCAATCAAAGTGGAGCCAATTATCTTCAAGAAAATGAAAAACTGATTAAGCAATTTTGGTAGTACTTACCTTGAGCCTCTCATGAGCTTCCTTCACCGTCTTCCCATCTTTTTTCTTCCTCCAGTTATGACCATCTTTCCTAAAGTACCTCAACACCTTCCGATCAAACAGAAAAAGCGAACCGCCTGAAATCAGAAATGTATGTCAAGCCAGAACACTTTCACAAGCATATAATAAATAAACAAATAACTACCAAACCCCACCCTACATTGAAAGATAACCACTTGCAGTCTCCAAACAACAAAACAACTCAAATTCTCATAATTTTTGAAAACTTCTAGAAGAACAAATAAGAAAATCACAATTCAACGACTCTTTGATTTATAATGAATTTGATCACAATAACTACACTATGGATTGTTCGGTACTCGCAGTATACACGATTCAAACTAAAAATAAAAATCATATTTTTATAGTTTTATCTACAAATTCAACATACTTGAAGGCATGTTAGGAGGTTCAGGGGCAATCCGGAAATTCTTAAAATTTCGAAGGATTTCACAAATTTCAGCAGGACGAAGCCATCGATGTTGAGCTTCTAGCAGTATCTGTTCAATATCTGCACCAAATCAACCAATCAATCAAGCAATCAAGCAAATCAAAAGAAGAAAACAGATAAAAATTGAAAGTTTGAAAGTTTTTACCTAGTTGATTACCGAGAGCGAAGCGTCTAGAGTCTGCCATTAATGAAGATTGAAGAGAAGCAGAGGGGTGAGATTGAAAAGAAGGAGTTGAGAAATAGAGAGATCGCCGCCGAAATTGAAAATTCAAGAGAGAGTCGTCGGAGATGTGTGGAGTGCTAAGTGCATCCTTTTCGGTTTCTTTGACTCAAAGTCCACCCCCTTTTTTTTTCCGGTTGGTTCTGGACCTGCTCGACCTGGACTGTCTTATATTTGTTTTTTGTTTTTTTTTTTTTAAAAAAAAAAAATTCTGACACCAACCACGTCAGGGTTAACAAAAACTATCTGCACATATGAAATTTCATTAATATGCATGGTAAATTTTAGAGAGCTTCTTTTCATAATCCAATTTTTTTATTTTTTTTTACACTTCTTTTCTAAAACACTAAATTCTTAAAATTTAAATTTTAAAAAATTCTAAAAACACTTCATTTTGTTACAAGATTAAATTTTTATCTTTTTAAATTAAATTATTAAAAAAAGAAATTATTTCTTATAAATCATTACATTAATTATTACATATTAAATACTCTCTTATACATATCTCTAATTTTCTATCTCGATTCTTTCTCAAGCAAGACTAACAGTTAAAGAAAAAAAAAAAAAAAAACTTACTAATAAGCTTGATTTTTAGGAACCATATGTTTTTATTTTTTATTTTTTTATTTTTATTTTTATAATAAAAAAAATCGAAATATGAAAATATTTTTTGTTACTCTTGTAAGTATGTGATTGCCGATAGAACTTTAATTCTTTCATTAGTCTTAGAAATTCTGAGTTTAATCGAATCTAGTTGAAACAATTCAAGATTTAATATATCTTATTTTTTTTAAAAAAATTGACTTTTTAATATATATATATATATATATATATATGGTCCCGATCCTATCAGGATGCACTGATATAATTTTATCAGGATATTGAATGTGAACCACTCATTTATAACAGTGATTTGACAAGTGCATACATACCAAGTCAAAGTATGTAAAACGAGTGGCTCACATTCAATATCCTTATATAATTCTATCAGGATGCACTAATAGGATAATTTCCGTATATATATATATACATATACATATATATATTACTGTTAGTAAAAAACTAAAATATTCATACATAAAATATTTGGTGTTTAATATGGTAATAACAGATTTAGGAGAGAGAGTTTAATACGTAATATTTAATCTAATGATTTAGGAGAGAGATTTTTTTTATTTTTTTTAATAATTTAATTAGTTTGGAGTGTCTTTAATTTATATTTTTTTTTTGTCTTGTTTAGTAATTTTAATTTAGGTTAAAATTGTCATTAATAAAAAAAAATTAAATTGGAGTGTAAATAGACATTTTGTGGATTGTAAGGAGAAGCTCTCTAAATTTCATCTTATTTATACTACAATTGATTCTTTATGTATCCTAATCTAAAAAAATAAAAAAAAAATTGTATTTATTGATTAATACATGTCGAGATCAATTAGCTCCGCATGTACGTTTGAGATTAATATATATATAAAAAAAAAGTATTCTGTGAGATTTGAATTTTACACGAAAGAAAAAGTGCATACGACTCAGGTATTGGAATGGCAATGGGTCGAATTCGGGCAAGTTTTTACCAAACCCGCACTTAGATACGTAACCATGAGAGGGATGCCCCAAGCCGTCTAGAAAAAAAAAAAATTTCAATATATAAATTGTTAATTACAAAAATACCTTTGATGTTTGAAAATATTATAAAATAGGGTTTTTAGCAAAATTACCCTATTTTAGGGGCTGAATTGCAAATCTACCCTAAAACCCAAATTAATTGCAAAAATGCCCTAAAATGACCTCAATACCCATTATCATAACTACAACCCATTTATTAACTATATTAATTACATTTACTAACCACTAACCAACCATTTACCAACCCTTAAAAAAAACTTACAATTTACCAACATTTAACCTTTTTTTTTTTTTTTTTTTTTTTCTCAACATCATATTCCCTTTTCATATTTGAAGTTTTAAAAACATTGGAGAATGTTTTGAAGTTGTTTGGAGGGGTAAGTATTACTTTGTAAAATTATTTTTCCAGCCTCCCATTTTTTTTTTTTTTAAATTCGAATAAGGTTTAAAACTTAAGGAAAAAACCATCGGGTCAGGTGGCCCGACATTAGGTTTGTTAGGTTTATAGTTTGTGTTGGCATTAATTCCATATCAAAACATGTTTCTCTTGTAATGTTTAGTGGTTCGTATATTGAAGAATTAAGAAGACGAAGGATGTCTCAACCTCAATTCATTTAAGAAGCCGGCATTTAAGAGATTTGTGCATCATTGTTCAACAAAGGTAATAAAGGACCTCATATCTCTTACAAGGCTAGGCACACACACACACACACACACACGGCATTCTTGTGTGTTCCTTCATGATTAAACATCACTTATGTATCACATTCACACACATGACAAAATATGCTCATGCATTCATACTATATTGGTAAAACTTTGTTTATTGCATTTTCTAGGACTATGTCCGGAAACAAGCATATGTGTGTGTCTTTGTGATTGTATGTTTCCGTATTTTTATATTTGGACTTAAATATGATCTATTATGATTCCTTATTGAGTTCCGGTCGTTTCGATTACTCATTCATTTAATTTCGAGTCCAAATGATGTAGCTACGCTACTTTTCGTTCTCATTCGTTGAGTTGACTTCATCGTCGTTTTTCGAGATGATTTCTCAACCATTTTTCAAAGTTGTGTAGTTGTCGTCGTGCGTGAGAGAGTCACGGTTCGTAATCCGAAAACGGATTCAAAATCGGAGTTTGGATGCCCAAGATACGGGCTGAAGAACAGAGGGAGCGCAAGAGAAAATGGTGCAGGCCGTGAGGGAGGCCATGGGCCCCACGGCCAAGGGGGCTTGTAAGGTTCCCATTTGTTGATTGGCTCATTTCGTGGACAAACCACTTGTTAGGGATTCTTTGTAAGGGTAGCTTAGGTGTTGTTGTTATTGCTCAAGCCCTTTGAAGACCTCATTGTTGTTAAGCACCGAAGGTAAAATTCTATGTGCTTACTTGTCTTGAAGAGATAGTTGCACACACTCACAACTCATGCATATGTTTATTCCTTGTATGTTGTGTTTCTTATTATTGTGCATTAATGTTCATTAACATCTCTTCTTGCTTGTTATTTTGATTGCATCTTGTGTTTATAATGTCATAGCTTTTTTAGGCTTTTAGGATGCATCTTACTTTACCTTTTTACTCCTGGCATGCTTTCTTGTGGGGTTCAAAGGAGTGGGCTGTGCGCTGGTCATCAAGCGCCAGACCAGCGCAGCCCACCAGCACAGATCACCCAGTGGTCTGTCGCTGGTCGTGCGCTGGTCCACACCAGCGCAAATCGCCCAGTGGTGTGCCGCTGGTCGTGCGCCTGTCTGAGCGCTGGTCGTCAAGCGCCTGTGCAAATTTGTGCTTGTGTGCTGGTCGTGCGCCTGTCGTCCAGCGCAGGCTCACCAGCGCACAGAGCAATTTCTGTTGCGTTTTTCAAAACGACCTCACTTCACTTATGGCCCCTATATATATGCCACTTTGACTTTAGGTCAATTAAGGGAGTTCATATTCAAGCTTCATACTTAGGATATTTTTCAAGACAAGAAAAATACACAAAGAACTTATTTTTAATTACTCAAACACTTTTTCATGATCATCAATCATCATCTAGCATCATCTTTGATCATCTAGATGTCATCTAGCATGGATTCTTCATCATACTTTGCTTGGTAAGCTTTTCACTAATATCTTACATATTTTGTGTTTCTCTTAAATAGCAATCTCAATTAATTACTTGTATGTTATTTTATATACTTTGAATACAAGTTTGAGATTAGTGTGATGTATGTTTCAATTGGTATCAGAGCAGGTTCCTAGATATACTTAGGTGATCCTTTGCTCATTTTGGTGTGTTTTTGATTATTCATACATTTGCATTCATTTCATTCATTCATAAACAGTATGAGTGGAAATGGTGGAAATGGTGGTGGCAATGTGGAAATGGTGGTGGCAACGAGGGTGCTTCTAACACAAGGCCTCCGCTTCTTACTGGGTTGAATTATGCCTCTTGGAAAGGTAAGATGGAGTCGTATATATGTCAAATCCATGACCGGGCTTGGATGGCAGTTGAAGACGGCTACACATCACCCATGATGACTCCTACGGGTGGAGGAGAGGATGTGCTCAAGCCTAAGGCGCAATGAAGCGCGCAAGAGTTTGAGTCATCAAAATGGAATAGGAAGGCGATGCATGCCATCTTATGTGCAATGGACAAAAATCAATATAAATTGATTTAAAATACTATGATAGCTAAGGAGGCATGGGACATCCTAGAGATTGCACATGAGGGAACCAAAGTGGTGAAGGACTCCAAGCTTCAAGTCCTCCAAACTCAATTTGAGATGCTTGAGATGGAGGTGAATGAGTGCTTCAACAACTTCGAGATCAAGTTGATGGACATAGTCAACCAAAGTCATCAACTTGGTGACCTTTACTCGGATAGGAGGATCAAACAAAAGATTATGAGATCGCTTCCCGAGAGATTTGAATCAAAGATGACGGCTTTAGAGAAGAATAGCACATACAAGGATATGAAGCGGAGTGAGGTGATTGGGAGGCTTCTAGCTTATGAATCTAGGAAGGGTCCTACCTCCACACCTCCTAACAAGCAAAAGGGAATTGCTTTAAAAGCCTCCAAAGTTGAGAAGGAGGAGAATGATGACTCGGACAAAGAAATGGCTCTATTAATGAAAAGGTTCAAGAAATTCTACAAGTCCGAGAAGAAAGGTTTCGGATCCAAGGGTCAAGACTTCAAGAAAAAGACTCAATTCAAGAAGTTTGAGCCTAAGCAAGAGAACACTGAAAAGAAAGGGGTCTGATGCTTTGAATGTGGTGGCATAGGACACTTTGCCCCCGATTGTGCTAATCATGTTAACAAGAAGAAAGGGAAAGTGATGGCCGCCACATGGAGTGGTAGTGATGACTCCAATGAAGGAGATGAGTCTTCGGATGATGAAGAACTCATGGCTAACTTCATAGCCTTTACCTCTTCTCATAAGAGCAAAAGTGCTAGTAAAGAAGAGAATAAGAGTTAAGTGGAAATTGACTCAAGTGATGATTACTCTTCATCACAATCTACAAATGGTAATGTGGATATGATGGATCTCAAAGACTACATGGAGAAATTTGAGAGTTCTAGGTTAAAGAACAAGAGGGAAATTAGGAGATTAAAGGAAGAAAACCTAGAGCTCTCATCACAAGTTGACCAATTAAGTGAAGAAGTAGTGAGATCCACAAAGAATGAAGATAAGCTAAGAGATGAGTTAGTCTTATCTAAGAGGAGTGAAGAAGGTTTGAAGAGGGAGCTTGATGAAGCTAAAGAGTCATTATCTAGGATGGTTTCAAGCACCGAGAAGCTTGACCACATGCTTGGTGTTGGAAAGAGTCCATGCGACAAGAGAGGTCTTGGGTATGAAGATGGTAAGAAAATCTCAACCTCTAACAAGACCGTGTTTGTCAAGAGCTTGGGCAAACAAGTAGCTTCATCGGTGCAAACTCCTAGGAAGAAGATTGATCTAGGACAATGCTCATATAATGCACAATTGAAGGTGGCTCCAAGAAGACAACCTCAAGCCAACATTCCTCAACACATGGCTCACAAAGGAAAAGGACCTATCATGCAAACTCATCCAAGGAAGCAATCAAGACTGGTTCAACAACGAAGATGGATTGAACCCACTCAACCATAAAGACATGGGAAAGCTCCTATGTGTTAGGATTATGCTGAATAGCAAGAGTGTAATATTGTAATTAACAATCTTTTTCATATTAATAAAGTGATTTTTGGTTTAACAAATCGTATAGCATTTATAGTTTAATATTATAATTGTCAAAGTAAATAATCATAAGGTCTAAAGACTATGAGAAAAGAAGAATTGTTCGTACATCTGGATATGTATGTGGTAGACACAATTCTTTAGTTAGTCTTGAATATTGTTCACAACTTAAGTTAAAGGTTGGGCACCTTTATCTTGTTAAAGTTGTAGAATTTTTTTGCTAGCATTTGAGTGGGATCAAATGAGATATGATGAGTCTAAAATCATCGGAGTGTCTTCGAGCAAAAGAATCTAGTGCACTGGGTGCATTGAACTGGATCACAATGAAATACTTTATCTATAACCGTCAGTAGATAAAAGTCTTTTCATTATCAGGACAATCGGAGAGTCTATCTTAATCCTGAGATAAATGATGGACTTATGGTTGCAAGTGATATCATTTGAGTTATCAATGAGTACGATTATATCGCATAGTCTATCCTCGATAGTTTGGTGATATTCATTTGTTAATCGATAGAGGACTTCATTTATAGATATAGACATCGTGGCTCCATTTTGTTAAATGAGAGTATAATATCATCATATGGATGTTTTGAGGTAATTGGATATTAAATCTCAACGTTGAGTTTTCGATAGTGTCTATTGAAAACATGGCTTCTGGATAAGTCAAAATATCCAAGTTCAAAACGTGGTCATATGAGTAAATATGGTAACTTAGAGAGTTATAGGCGGTCTATGAACTCTTGGCGATTACTGATATTAATCACGAGGATACACTATCTCCAATATGATTGTCTAGGGTATGAATGAGGAGCATCTTCCTTTTTTATCTTTATTTAAGAGTTCAGTTTTAGCTCTTTAGTGGAATGAGTTAAAACTAATGGATCGGACCTAAGTGAATCATTTGTTGATTGTGATTAGGTTATGTCTATTGAAGCTTAAATTTAGATGGCCCGCCAAGATCCCCAATCCACACGGACTTGCATGGATCACTTAATATATTCTACCGGACCAATTTAAGGGTCCATCTAGAATTGCATTTAATATATTAAGAATATAATTTGCACATTATTTATGTAATGCGCTGCTCAATTATATTTATATATTAATGAATGACATGTGGGCTTGTTTCTTTTAGTAAGAATGGGTCTGGTTCACATGTGGGCTTTTTATTTAAAGTCCAATGGATTAATGAAATAAGAAAATAATATCTTGGCCCATTTATTTTAAGTGGGGCGGCAAGGTGGTTTATTAACATAATATATTATTTTGTTTCATTGTTTTAATTAAATAAGAATTAATTAATTGTTTAATTAATAAACAAATCTTTTCTGATCAGGAAATATATTTCCTAAAGTAAAAGTAAAAGACTTGTTTGATAAGGAAATAAATAATTAATTTTATTTATTTAATCAAATAAGAAGTCTTTTTATTTAGTCAAATAAAAGAATAAAAGATTTATGAATTGAATTAGGGTTTAAAGTCTTAAACTAAATAGGAATTAGGGTGCAATACAAACTCCTTTTTGGCTTGAGTATTGCGGCAACCCTAGTCCCTTTTATGTTATTATTTTCGGCCACCCTAATAGAAAGAGAGAAAGAAAATTTTGCCACCTATATATGTGGACTTATAGAATTCGGCCACTCTAGGTTTTTGGTGCTTCATTCTATTTTCTTCTTCTTCTCAATTCATAGAAAGATTATTTTTATTCTACTAAAAACATAAAAGAGTGATAGATTATTCTTTGATGGTATACTATTTGCTTATTCATCAATAAGCTTGTGTGTACAACATCGATCTAGGTTCACGCGAGTTTCGATCATTAGATTGAGAACTCAAAAGTGACCGGAATAATCTTAGTATTCTTTTGATTGTTTTTGTGACTAACAAAGAAAAGAAAAGTTTGTTTTGTCCATTCACAGGTTTGCAATTCAAAGAAAAGGGAGACCACGCTCCTAGGTGATCCACGTTCGTGCTAGGATTGAAGATCTTGCGGATTACCATCGACGCAAGTCAATCGGATCACGCGACAAAAGGTATTCTTCTTTTGTTAGATAATATATATGTTTAATTGATTAAAGGGTTTAAGGTTCATAAAAGGAAAATTTTTTAAAAGTTACTAAATCAATTTTTAGTCTCGCTTCCGCTGCGTGTACTACGGTATTTTTCCCTACACTATGTATACACAAGGACAAGGTATGATTCCTTATTTTATTCCTACATGTCACTTTTGTGGTTTTGATGGTCATATTAGACCAAGATGCTTTCGTTATATTAAAATGTGCAAAACTAGAAGCATGATTGAAAAGAAAAAGAAAAGAGCCATGATGCATGTCCCTAGGAATGATAAAATTGATTTGCATGATCCTAGGACTTCTAGAGCCCATGTACCAAAGATCATTAGGAAAGAAATGGTTTCACCTAGGTGGATTAGAAAGAATGAAAATGTTTGCCATGTTGATCAAATTGCCTTGACGGTAAATTCTTCTAATTTTTGGTATTTAGATAGTGGGTGCTCTAGGCACATGACGGGAAACAAGAGTTTCTTTGAGACTCTTGTCATGGAGGAAGGTGGAAGTGTCACCTTTGGTGATGGATCCAAGAAAAGAGTAAAAGGGAAAGGAACCATTTCCATTTCCGGATTACCTTCCTTGTCCAATGCTTTATTTGTTAATGGCCTAAAAGCCAATTTGATAAGCATTTCACATCTAAGTGGTGAAGGACTTTCCGTCTTATTTTCTAAAAATGATTGCTCTATCCTATTGCTCAATGGACAAACCTTGTTGAAAGGTATAAGATCTAGCGACAATTGCTATTGTCTTGAAGCTAGAATAGTCTCAAACAATGTGTCCTTGGATGAGCAAATTGTGTTGTGGCATGAAAGACTTGGCCACATGAACTTTTGGGATTTACGAATCCTAGGCAAGTTCGATTGTGTGCGTGGCTTTCCCAAGCTTGGGAAGAAAGCCAATGGTGTTTGTGGACCTTGCCAACAAGGAAAACAAACCAAAGCCATGCACAAAAAGGGCAAGTATCTCTCCACCAAAGAGCCCCTAGAGCTTCTCCACATGGATCTTATGGGTCCTATGCAAACCGAGTGTAAGGATTCCCATCTATTGATTGGCTTATTTCGTGCACAAACCACATATTGGGGCTTGATGTAAGGGTAGCTTAGGTATTTGATGGTTGGTGTTTTACACAACCAAGGCCCTCTCAAGACCTCAAGAGAAGAAGCACCAAAGGTAAATTTCTAGTGCTTACGTGCTTTGAAGAGATCTAGTTGCACACACACACAACTCATGCATAAATGTTATTCTTATATGTTGTGTGTTTTCATATGTGTGCATTCATAACTGTTGAATATCTCTTCATGCATGTTTATTTAATTGCATCTAATTTATTGAAATGCCATAACATGTTTAGGCATTAGGATGCAAAGTCATGAATTTTATTCATGCATATTTGAATTGAGTGCATCTTGTTCAATGATAATGCCATGACATGTTAGGCATTAGGATGCATTCAATACCCACACTTGCACTTCATGATTAGTCTTAAGTGTGGTGTAATTCGTTTCCGTTTGTGTGATCGGAAACGTCCGCGCTTGCATGATGGTGTGCATGTCTTAGCGTGATGGTTGACCACTTTAGAAGGTCTCATCCTTCTCTTGGATAAGTGGTAGTTTTGGTTTGGTTGATTGGAGTAAGGTGTCTAGTTTTAAAAGATTGGATTTCAATGTTTTAAGTGTTTTCAAAACTGACCTTTGCATGGTCTTGTGACCATAACTTTTTACACAAAGCTTCAAAATGAGTTTTGAAAATTTCTGTACAAACTAGACACCCATACCTTTCCAACGGTATATTATTTATAATATTTCATGACCTTTTGGATTGGTTTTAAAATCTCCAAAGTTACAACCAAAACAGGGCAACTCTGTTGTTGTCCGTTTCTGACCTTTGGTCACTCAATTGATCATAACGTTTTCTACAGATATCAAAATGTCATTCTGTAAAAACAAGTAGAAAGTAGACATCCATACCTTTCCAACGATATATCATATGAAAGGTTTCGATGTCGTTTGGTCATGTTTTGAAGCGCTCGAATCTTGAGTCGCTGCACTGACGTGAGTACCGCGAAATTGCCTATAATTTTTCCACTTCTTCCAAAACGACATAGTTTCACTTGGGCATTATAAATACATATCTTTCCCATCATTTTGAGGGTAGAGCCACAAAATCAAACCCTAGAGAGAGAGGCTCCTTATTCTTGAGAGAGAAAGAGAGACTTGAGAGAAAAAGCTTAAAGATTACATCTTTATCTCTCTAAACCCATTCCCACATGCACAAATCATCATCTAGGCATCATCTAGGTTCATCTAGCATGTGCTAATGCATGGGTCTTCTTCAACACACATGGTATGATTTGTTGAACACTTTTATCTTACATAATTAGTGTTTTTACTTATCAATTTATCTCTTTTATCACTTGTATGTTCTTTGAGTAATTTCTACATACATGATTGAGATTATGTGTTGATTGGGTTATTTAAGTTAGCTAGGTTTTCATGCCTATTTTATATCTAGCTAATTAACCTCATTATATGATTGAGATTATTTTTGATAGCTTAATTGATTAGGTCATTATTGCCTAAAAGCTATGCCATAAACATTCTTGTGTGATTTATTGATAACTAGGTTGATAGATTGTATTTTAATCAACTAGTTAATCTTTTGAATGTTTGTGGGTTATTTGTGATAGCTATTGTATTTAGGATTGGTCATCCTTAACATAGCTAAAGTTGTATGCCATGTCATATAGCTATTTTGATATCTAGGATTGATTTTATTGTCATCATATAATCCTAGATAAGCATCTAAGGTTCCCTAGCTTTATTTGCTCTTTGAATATTCTTTGCATATTCACATAGGGTGTTTGATCTCTTCGGAGAAGTAAGTCTTGTGTGATAGACCGGGATTAGGTCGGACACCGGAATTAGGTGGTCACATGAGCAAATTGGACTATGTCCACTTTTACAGGCCTGCGGGTAGTGGTAGCGGGATATTGGCCGGGATTAGGCCGTCAAACCTGGATTAGGTTGTATACGTTATCACAATTAGTGGATTCGAGGTTCGAGTGTGGCACACTTACCAGCCCGTGGTTTTTCCCGTAAGGGTTTCCACGTAAAAATCAAGTGTCGTTTATATTTCCGCACCATATTACACTTGATTATTATATTGTCTAGTTTGGGGCAATTTCGTAAATTTGACTAAACGCAAAAATTGGGTAATAACGATTAAAATCTATTCACCCCCCCCCCCCCCCCCCCCCCTCTAGATAGTTTTATACACACCGTGCTATATTTAGTTTCACCGAGAGTTTTGGTGGAATGAGATATATTTTTGTTTATGTAGATGATTTATCTAGGTTCACATGGACATATTTTCTTAGAGAAAAATCCGAAACTTTTGACAAGTTTAAAATGCTTTGTAATAAAATTCAAAATGAGATGAACTCAAACATTAAAAGCATAAAACGGATTAGAAGTGACCATGGGAGGAAATTTGAGAATGCTTCTTTTGAAACCTATTATGATAGTGTAGGCATCTCCCATGAGTTTTCGGCTCCTAGGACACCTCAACAAAATGGAGTTGTTGAGAGAAGAATAGGGTCTTACAAGAGATGGCCCGTGTTATGTTGCTTAGCAACAATGTCTCTAGGAACCTATAGGCCGAAGCCGTCAATACGGCTTGCTATATAGGAAATAGAGTTTTCCTAAGGCCCGGTACTAGGCAAACCTCCTATGAGTTATGGAAGGGTAGGAAGCCAAATGTTAGCTACTTCCACACATTTGGAAGCAAATGCTACATTTTAAATTATAGTGATCAACTTTGCAAATTTGATGCTAAGAGTGATGAGGGTATCTTTATTGGCTATGCCTTGAATAGTAGAGCCTATAGAGTTTTCAATTTAAAGACTCGAACCGTCATGGAATCATCCAATGTTGTCATTGATGATACAAGGCTCAAGTCTAATGACCATGATGAGGAGGTTGCTTTAGATGATGACTCTCCCTTGGAGAAGGTTGTGGAGACTCCTAATGTGGGGACGTCCAACCTTGATAAAGAGGCCACTCAACCTCTTGATAGAGTTCCTCTTGTGGACTCTAATGAACCCACTACATGGGTTAGAAGACTCCATAACAAAGATGATATTATTGGAGATGTGAATGAGGGTGTTAGGACTAGACGTCAAATTGCTAATCTCATTAGCTTTACATGCTACACCTCTCAAATTGAACCCAAAAAGGTTGATGAAGTCTTGAATGATGAATTTTGGGTTCTTGCCATGCAAGAAAAGCTAAACCAATTCGAAAGGAATGAGGTTTGAACTCTAGTTCCTAGGCCTAAAAGCACACATGTCATAGGCACTAAGTGGATTTATAGGAACAAATCTGATGAGGATGGCAACATAGTGCGGAACAAGGCTAGACTTGTAGCACAAAGATACTCTCAAATTGAGGGTATCGACTTTGAGGAGACTTTTGCTCCTGTTGCCCGTTTAGAGTCCATTAGGCTTCTCTTGTCCATTTCTTGTGTACACAAGTTCAAATTGCACCAAATGGATGTCAAGAGTGCCTTCCTCAATGGCTTCTTGCAAGAGAAAGTGTTTGTTGAACAACCCAAGGGGTTTGTGGATGCTCACCACCCCAACCATGTCTATTGCCTTAAGAAAGCTCTATATGGGTTGAAACAAGCACCAAGGGCTTGGTATGAGCGCCTCACTCAATTTCTTGTTGATAATAACTACACAAGAGGTAGTGTTGACAAGACTCTATTCATCAAGAAAGACAATGATGAGCTCTTTATAGCTCAAATCTATGTTAATGATATAGTGTTTGGCTCCACCAACAACATCAAGGTCCAACAATTTGTTGATGCTATGTCTCATGAATTTGAGATGAGTCTAGTTGGTAAGCTAAATCACTTCCTAGGTTTGCAAATTAGGCAAATGAATGGTGGGATTTTTATAACCCAAGCCAAATATGCTAAGAACCTAGTGAAGAAGTTTGGCCTAGAAAATGCCAAACATTGTGATACACCTATGAGTACCACTTTGAAACTAAGCAAGGATGCTAGTGGTAAAAGTGTGAAACAAACGTTATATCGAGGCATGATTGGTAGCTTTCTTTATTTGACCGCAAGTAGGCCCGATATCTCTTTTAGTGTGGGTGTGTGTGCTAGGTACCAAGCGGATCCTAAGGAGTCTCATCTCTCTTCCAACAAGAGAATCATTCGCTATGTGAATGGGACATCCAATTATGGGACATCCAATTATGGGATTTGGTACTCTTTTGACACTAATGCTAGTCTTGTAGGCTTTAGTGATGCAGATTGGGCAGGAAATTACAATGATAGGAAGAGCACATCGGGCGGTTGCTTCTTTCTAGGCAACAATTTGGTGTCTTGGTTTTACAAGAAGCAAAACTCGATTTTCTTATCCACGGTCGAGGCCGAGTACATAGCTGCGGGGAGTGGATGCACACAACTTCTATGGATGAAGCAAATGCTAGTCGACTACGGATTCAACCAAGGTACTCTAACCCTCTTTTGTGACAATATGAGTGCTATTAATATTTCCAAGAATCCGGTACAACACTCTAGGACTAAGCATATTGACATCCACCATCATTTCATTAGAGAGCTTGTTGAAAATAAATGCATAGTACTTGAACATGTAGGTACTAACGATCAACTTGTGGACTTATTTACTAAACCCTTAGATTCTACTTGATTTAAAACACTTAGTAGATCTATTGGGATATGTCTTGTGGAGTGATGTGTTTTGTGATTGACCCTATATGGGGACCTCAAGCAAGGAGAGCTATTTTGCATTCTTGTCACTTGCAAATATTTGAAATATCTTATGCCTCTTCTTTTAATTGCTTGAGTAAGCTTGGTTGCACATATGTATATATGTTTTCAATTCAATAAGTGTGAACCTTGCTTGTTTACAATCCATGTCATATTTTTGTTCAAACATGCATTTTTGGACTAAGAGATCTACTTAGGAAGTACAATTTGAATGACCTATAGTTATCTTCATGACATGATAATTCTTTTATAACATGCTAATGTCAATTGAAAAAGCATGAAATTCAAAATGACTTGCTCAAATGAAAAGCATGAATTGATGATTGTAATATAAATGCAAATCTTGTGTGAAAAACTTATAAGACTCAAAATGAATAAAGGATCTTGTATCCGTTCAAAGGATTTTAAAATCCAAATGTCTCTCTTTCTTTATTTGTTGAACATGGCTACTATCATACGGATATCTTATCCGGAAAAATCAAATAGGGTGCAAAGTCGCTCATGCCATGTTTCGCTTATAAAGTTGGATATAGTTGCTCTTAAATTAAAATCAATGAAATCTCTATATCCTTACTTTTCTCATGACAATGGTGAAATTGGTTTGAACTCTTATTAGAAACCTTTGTCATTTGCTTTGTCAAATACCATTGTATTTTGGACTTGAATGTTACATGTCTTGTATGCAAAGCATTTTTGTTTCACACATTTTTTTTATAAATAAATCTCCTTGTTTGTCTTCAATTAATTGGGTTGCATAAAGTGACTTATATGATTATGCAAATATCTTGCATGCTACTATCTCTCTTTGCTAAGAGTGACCCGGTTGGGGACTACTCCTTTGCCTATATCATGACAAAAAGGGGGAGTAGAATGTGGTAAGGGGAGTTGCAAATTGTAGTAGAAATTGTGCATGTTTGAGAGAATATTCATTGAGGGGAAGTAACCCGTTGAGGGGAAGCATTGCATTCACATACATTGCATGATGTTGTACTTAATTTCTTAAATGCAAATGCTTGTTTTATTTTCACTTGATCATCTTACATACACTTGCTTTGGAAGTGTAATTTTTTTGTTTTGAAGGGTTGATAGTTCTACAAGAGATTGAATACTTGAAGTGTTTTTTTTTTTTACATTTTTATATCTCTTTGTAATGTAGAATATCTTTGTTATCCCGTAGCTTCATTTATTTTGTGAGGATCAATGTGAGTGGTGGTTTTGTCACGAAATAGCCAAAGGGGGAGATTGTAAGGATTCCTTTTCTTTGATTGGCTTATTTCGTGGACAAACCACACGTTGGGGTTTTGAAATGTAAGGGTAGCTTAGGCTCTCAAGACCTCAAGAGAAGAAGCACTAAAGGTAAATTTCTTAGTGCTTGCTTTGCCTTGAAGAGATGTAGTTGCACACACACACATTCCATGCTTATCCGTACTTGTTTATTCTTGTGTGTCTTTATTTGTGTGCATTCATGTTTACATAAAATCTCTTCTTGCATTTATTTTATTGATTGCATCTTAGGTTTAGAATGCCATGTCATTTTAGTCTTAGGTTGCATTGTGCAGTATGGGCGCTGTTCACCCGCCCTACAGGCACTCTTCGAACAGCGGCCCAAAAGGGGAAAGAGCAAAATTGCTCTTATCCGCTGTACACCCGCTCTACGTAAAGCGGGTGAACAGCGGTGCCACTAGTTGATTTATTATTAATTTTTGTCCACCCAATATCCGCTCTACGTAGAGCGGGTGAAGGGCGGCTCTCAAAACCCGAGAGCAACCGCCCCTGGGTCGCTTGAAATCCACCCTACGTAAGGCGGTCATGAAGAACTTGTTCTTCACAAACCCAGGTGAACCGCTGTACACTCGCCCTACATAGAGCGAGTGAACAACGGTCAAGGCAATTTTTCTGCCAGCTTTTCTAAACGATGCCATTTCATTTGGAGGCCTTATATATATATGCCTCTTTCATCTTAGGTCATTTTTAGAGAGTTCAAAAGCATATTTTTACTTAGCATATTTTTCCAAGAGAAAATTTTCACCAAAGAACTCACCTTTGTTTACTCAAACACCATTCCATGATCATCAAACATCATCTAGCATCATCCTTGATCATCTAGATATCATTTTGCATGGATTTTTCAATACACTTTGCTTGGTAAGCTTTTCACTTATATCTTACATATTTTGTGTATTTCTTCCTAAGCAATCTCATTTATCACTTGTTTGTCATTGATATATATCTTAGATACAAGTTTGAGATTAGTATTTTGAATGTTTGAGAGTTGTATTGTGATAGCTTTCTAGGTTTGCATAATCTTTGATTAGTAAGCTTTTTGACATGTCATTTAGCTTTTTGATATCTAAGATTGTATTTCTTGCTATATCATCATCCTAGATAAGCATATAGGGTTACCTAGCTCTTGTTGCATATTTGAGTATTTCATATATTCACTTAGGTTGTATCATCTCTTCATTGAGAAGTAAGACTTTTGTAGCTGCCGGGATTAAGTTGCGTAAATCACAAGCAATTGGACTAGGTTCACTTATACCAAGATTAGGTAGGTGTGTGATTACTTACTGGGATTAGGTTTTAATCGGTTTACACATTTAGTGGATTCGAGGTTCGAGTGTGGCTTACTTACTAGCCCGTGGTTTTTCCTGTGAGGGTTTCCATGTAAATATCAAGTGTTATTTAAATTCCGCACATATTACACTTGTTATATTATTGCGACTAGTTAGGGGCTTTTTCGTAATCTTGACTATACAAGAAAATTGGGTAAAACTAATTAAAATGTATTCACGCGCCACCCCCCCCCCCCCCCCCCCCCCCCCATCTAAATTAATATTATACACACCGAGTATTTGTTTCAATGTGAATATTCTTGGGTGAGGGATTGGTATTTTTGTCTAAAAATAGCAAATGAATATATAGGGAGATGAATTAGGTCAGGGCAAGGGAGTAAATACCTTAGACAAACCAAAATCGGGGCAAAAGAGCGACCTTGGGGCGATCTTGTTGAGATCACTTTGAGGTCGCCTTGTTGTATGATTTCTGAACCCGAGGCAATAGCGACCTTGGGGCGACATTGGTTGGGCTCACCTTGAGATTGCCTTTTTACTTTGTTTGAAGGGGCTGGACACGAAAGGATAGCGATCATCACCTTTGTGCTCTGTTTTGAAAGGCTGGACCCGAGAGGATAGCGACCTTAAGGCGACCTTGAGTGGGCTCGCCTTTTGCTTTAACTTGCCCTTTTGTTCTTCACTTCGGCTCCGTCCAAGACTATTAAGCTCCAAATCTAACTTGACCCTGCACAACTCATTTAAATCGTTAGAAACAAGGTTTTACTTGAGAAACGAACACAAAAAGATACGAAAATGGGGCTACACAAGGTGTAGAAGTGAAGCAATCAATGCACCGCGGTCCAGGCATGGCACCAGCAGCGGTACCAGGGGCGGTACCAACCACGATAAGAGAAAGACTTCTCTTTTCAACACCACAAAGCATACCTAATCTATATGCATGTTGTGCAAGTGTGAGGTGAGTAAATGACATGCATAAGAATCAAATAAGAAACACACAAGGATATTCAAGACATGTAAATGTATGAGATGTGTGTGTGTGTGCAATCTAAATCTCTTCAATTAAGAGTCAAGACAAGTAAGCCATCTTCCTTGAAGCACTTGAAGTCCACAATGAGGTCCATTGGCATTTGAGGAGAATTCTTCAATCCTAAGCTACCCTTACATATTTAAACCTCATTGTGATTTTATCAACAAAATAAGCCAATCAAAAAGTGAGGCATTTACACTTCCCGTTCTCTCAAGCCTCCATTCAATTGTTCCTGGAATCCATGACGTGCCCACACACATAGTTGCTAGATCACGGGACATAGCTAGGAAGGCTTAGTGGTAAAGGATCGAAAAGAAAACGAATGAGTGTACATACAAAAGGTCCCACTAAGATGATAATTTTTTTGAAACCTATCGTTCTTAAATCTATTGATTTTATTCCTTGGTTTTTCCGCTGCGCGACTTACAATGAATTCCCATCAAACTCAATGAGGATTGTAGAAGAAGTGAAACATCAAGAGGGAATTGATGATATCTTTAGGAAGAGTGTTTCCTTCAAGCTCAAAGATCCAAAAGCTTCATAATGTCAGTCAAAATAGGGGATTCTAAGAAGATTAAGGTTGTGCTTGACTTGGGAGCAAGCATCAACATGATGTCCTTCACATTATACAAGCAATTGGAAATTAGCACGATCAAACCGACCAAAATGACCCTCTTATTGGCGGATAATTCTGCAAGACTTCCACACAGAATAGTAGAAGACATTCTTATTAATGTTAATGGTCTCGAAATTCCAGTAGATTTTGTTGTGATGGATGTTGAGGAAGAGTCATCGAATGGGCGAGATTGGGAGTTTCTACTTGGAAGGCCATTTATGGCTACAGCTAACATGAAGGTTGATGTTGTTTAAAGGAGGTTATTAATGGAATACCTCAACAAAAGTGTGGATTTTAAGGTTCACAAGCCGGGAGAAACAATAAAGCAAGCAAGTTGCTTTGTAGTGGACATACTCACACCAAGAAAGAAGAATGGTCAAGTGTGTGAGCTCATTCAAGTTTTTGAATCAGATTTGAGGAGGAATGATCAAGAAAAGGTGGATCAAAGACAGCAAGAGATGGTGAGAGTTGATGAGCTTGAAAAGGAAAACAAGAAGCTCATACTTGAAATTAAGCTACTTAAGGCAGAGAATGACTTGCTCCGAAAGAAAGTAGAGGAATTTACTTCTAAAAACAAAGAGTTGGGAGAGCAAGTGGGAAGCCTTGAGGTTGAGAAAAATGCAACATTGAAGGATTTGGAAGATCTAGCTAGACTTTCAGAAGAGTTTCAAGATGAATATGCTTAGAGAACAAGAAAGATGCAAATGGAAATGGAGCAGAAAGCAAATGCTTTGGAAGAAGTAAAGAAAGCACTTAGCAAAAAGGAGAAAGCTCTCAAAATAGCTAAGGTCAAGGAGTGCGACTATATCGTCAAGCTAGACAAAGTGGAAGAGGTGGTCAAGTCGCTAGCAATGAAGCAAAACCACATGCCTCATAGTCACTCACCAAGATGCCCTTGTAAACATTATTATAAATTGAATTGATTAATATCACGTCCTAGGTATTATATGAATTAACGATTTTTTTTCATTTCAAATTCTTGGATTAAATGTATCACCTAATCTTTTTTTTATTTAAATTTATTCTAATGAGACAACATTTATTAAATTGGTAATTACTGCAATTTCCATCCAAGAGTTGAAATCATCCATATCTAATATCTTCAAGTTTGATCTGATCACGCTCAGCCGTCTCATGCTGTTCATTCTCATCATGACCAGCCAGCCACTCATCCATTTCATCCGAATCATCAATCTTTTCCATCAGTTGATGGTCCAGTTCCATATCCTTCAAAGATGATGTATGTTTTATCTGTACTGAAAAACTATTAATAATTATGGTGATTTTAAATATAAGTTCATAAATACCTGCACAAATGGCAGGATCGTATGGAAAAATAATAAAATGAGGTGGTACAGTCATCCCAATTTACGCTCCTCTCCTAAAAATAAGCAGCAGCAGAAATGTCAATGTGACTCTAGTATAAATTCTCTGAGTCATAGGTTAATCATATGTGAATTTTCCTCAAAAAAATAAATAAATAAATAAATCATATGTGACTCTAGTATTACCATCCACTATATGTAACATGCCATCTAACCCGTTGTTGACCACCATTAATTAGTAACCGGAGGGACAAACTTTTTTTTTTTTTTTTTTTTTTTTTTAATTCAGTATTATTAATAAATGAAAAAGAAAATAATTTGTCCAATCGCATCTGGCCAAATCAGTAATAAAAATTAAAATGAATTAAAACTAAACTAATTAAAAGAAAAATAAATAAAGAAACATGTAGTTAAAACTTAAAACAAGGAAACGGCGTTGTTATCAAAACGAAATGTTGGATGATGATGATTTATTTTTAAAAGGGATAATTACCCGGTGGGCATCAACTTATGCCACCACTATCAAAATGGTCACTAGATGAGGAATTAGTTTCAAAATAGCCATTTTTGACAAACATTGTTACACTAATAACCATTCTATCAAATTCCATCTAATAAGTGACATTTTGGTAAATATGAGGATGACATTAATTTATTTTAGATATTTTTTTGGAAATCAATTTTTTCTTTTGTTTTTTGAAACAAATAATTATATTTAATGTGTGTATATACATATAGCATATCTCAAACATATATGTGTATATATATATACATATATATATAGGGACAATCTATAGAACACCGGTGTTTCTATACACCTTTAAAAAAAAATCCAGCTCATCAAATCTTGACCCTTGATTTGTCCAACTTTCACATCTAATGGTTATGTTTTAAAGTTGTTGTGATTTCCTATGCATCCTAATATTACCTTCTTAGCTGGTCACAAAACATAATGACCGTTTGTTCTTCACAAAACCCAATAGTTACCGTTTTTAATTTTCCTCCTTCCCAACGTAATTTTCTTCTCCTTTCCAAATCCAACTCTTTTTATTTAAACGTACAAAAACACTTCTTCTCCTTTGCAAATCCAACTCTTCTACGTACATAAACACTTCTTCTCCTTTGCAAATCCAACTCTTCTTCTTCCCAACGCTATCTTCTTCTTTAACTTTTCTGGTTTACCAGCTCAAAAACTGTTGTGAACTTTTATTTGTTACCAGCTCAAACACTTCAATCGAACATTCGTTTTTCTGATTGGTGTTTTGTTATGGTGTTCAGACTCAAATGCGTTCGTATTAAAATCTCGTCTACAACCTATTCTTTTATGCTTCATCAAGTTTGATCTCACTGGTAAACATCCACTTCAATCGATCATGCGTCTTGCTCATTGGTGTTTCGGTCTGGTGGTCTGACTCGTCTAATTGCGTTCGTATTGAAATCTCGTCTCCAACCTACTCTTTTTTGCTTCATCAAGTTTGATCTCACAGGTATGTCTCATCCATGGCTTTTTTCGGTTAGCTTCGAATTCAATATGAATTAGCTTATTGTTTGAATTGTTCTTTTTGTCAGTAAGCTTTGAATTCAATATGAAATTACTTATTGTTTGAATCTTTCTTTTTATCTCATCTCTACAATACATCCATACGGTTGTTTTGATTAGTTTCGAAATCAATATGAAGTTTAATTAGTGTTCGAATTCGTAGAATGAATAATGTTTTCCTATATGTAATTGTTTCTGCATGTTATCTTTATAGTGATATTTCTATAATTGCTATAATTTCTATGCTGAAAGATGCATGTTCAAAATGTCGGTGTTTCCTCGCATCAATATTATTTTATGTTTGCTATTACTTTCATTATCCTTTGATCAACACATTTTTTTGCGATTAAAATTTTACTTATACTTCGATCATCCTGTTTTGACTTTGTATAGTGATGGATGGGAGTGGATCGCAAAGTAAGCCTGACAACAAGGAATGATTGTTTTTCACACCAAATAATATGTGTTCTACTGGGGTGAATTCTGTGCAATTTTCGTCATGGGAAGGCAGTGGCAATCAAGATGTTGATATCAATCAGATCAAAAATATGAAATTTGATTCTGTGGATGATGCAAGGTCGTTTTATCTTGGTTATGCTAGGGGTAATGGGTTTGGTATAAGAGCGACAAACTTGGACCATGACCATGAAGGTAGAGTATTAAGGAGAAAGTGGGTTTGTGATAAGTAGGGATCAAAAAGGGAGGAGTATTTGACCAATAAAGATAGGAAACGCAAGCCAAGGCTACAGACAAGACAAAATTGCAAAGCTTGTTTCTCAATTGGCCTAGACAGTGATACGTTAAAGTACAGTGTAAGGGTATTCATGGATGATCATTCACACAAACTAGCAACTTTTCGTGAGGTTTCATCCCATCGATCTCACAGAAACTTAGATGAAGGTGACTATGCCCAAATTGACGCCATGGGCAAAAACTACATAAGAGGTTGTCAAACATTTGAGTGTTGACCAGAAGGGAGGATACTCCAAAATTGGATTCACTCAGAAGGACATGTATAACAAGATTGTTAAGTTAAGATGATCAAAAGCTTTAGAAAGTGATTCACAAGCGGTAATTTCGTATCTCGAGTCAAAGGCATTTACTGAAGCAAACTTTTACTGCAGGTTCAACACAGATGATGATGATAGGCTTGCTAATATATTTTGGAGGGACTCTCATTCTCTATTCCAGTACAAGTGCTTCGAAGATGTTCTTGTTTTTGATACCACTTACAAGACAAATGCCTATGGCAAGCCTTTGGTTTTATTTGTCGGTGTCAACAACCATAGTGCAACTTGTGTATTTGGTGTTGCACTTTTGTTAGACGAGACTTTTACTTCATACAAATGGGCCCTTACTAAACTCATGAATTCAATGGGCAGCAAGCATCTCCTTTCTATAATGAAGGACGGAGACGAAGCAATGCGACAGGCAATCGATGAGGTCTTTCCAAACTGTCAGCACAGGGTATGCGGATGGCATGTAGCAAGAAACGCATGTGCTCACATTAACGGCCCTAAGAAGTCATCAGCCTTTAGATCCTTCATCTTTGACCACATAGACGAGGACAAATTCGATGAATGTTGGAATGAAATGATAAAACAACACGGTCTGGAAGACAACGTTTGGGTTAATATAATGTACGAAAAGAGGCATAGATGGGCAGAAACATATTCCAAGGGCCATTTTTTTGCCAGAATGCACAGCACTCAAAGATCAGAGTCAATGAATAATTACATGAAAAAATATGTTTGCAGCCGTGAGAAATTGTTCGACTTATTCCCTCAAATCGACAGGGCACTCATGAGGTTAAGAAACAATTTCTTTACTGACGAATATGCTTCAAACACTAAGAGTCTAGTTATCTTAAGCCACATGAAGGCGTTGGAGAAGCATGCATCTTCCATCTACACTTATCGTATCTACTGTGACATTACTAAAGAGATCAACGATTCAATAAAGTATTCACACTTTACACCATGGAATGAGGAGAATGAAGTCAAATACATTCTCACCGAATATGATTCTCCATATAAAAAGACTATGAGTGTTTTTTACTATAAGGACAGAATTGATTTTCAGCAAGTCGTTGAGGATGGTGATTGGGATTCGTCAAAGCACAATCTGCCAGTACTTTCGTGTGAATGCAAGTTGTTACAAAATAAAGGAATTCCCTGCTGTCATATGTTTTATGTTATGAAAGTGGAGAACATTACAAAGATTCCAGAGTCCTTGATATTTAAGAGGTGGACGAAGTCAGCTGCAGATGACGTTCGTATCCATCTTCAGCCCGACGATAACTGTTCGAAGAGTGTTGATATTGCCCGGTTCGCTTCATTGATTGCAGAGTGCAACTATATCTGTCACCGTGGGAGCCAAACCGAAGAAGGTTTCAATTTGATTAAAAGGGAACTCAATATTCTGAGAAATACTCTGCAAGGGTTGGATGATGAGTTCCGAAATAATTGCAACAAAAATGGTGATGATTCTAGTACAAAGAGCCAAATTTTAAAAGATCCAAATGTTGTGAAGACCAAAGGCAGATCCACTAGTCCGACTGCACCTACTACACCAGCAGGCAAGCCGCAGAAACGTAAAAGACCAAATCAGTGCCGTATATGCCACATTTCTGGGCATGACTGGCGTAATTGTCCAAAAAGAGAATCAGATAGTTAGTCACTTTCATTAGTGTTTTTGGTTGATGATGCATTTGGATTTTTTCATTTGTCTTGTTTGTTATATGTATTTGGTTGTCACTGGGTTGTTATTTAATTCTCATGAATGTTAGTTACTTTTGTTATTGTTTGTTGTGTTGATAATTCTGTTTGAGTTGTTTGTTGTATGATTTTAATTGACATGTACTTTCTTTGATTTATGGATTTTGAGCTGGACCACAAGGACACATAATTTTCTATATTCAAATTATGTGTCTATGTGGTCTAGATGACTTCCATTGAAATTTAACTGGGCCACAGGGCCACAGCGAGCCATGTGGTTTGCATATTTTGTACTAGGCCACAATGAGCCAATATGTTTAAAGAGGTTGTTCGTAAATGTAAAAGTTTTAGATTATGTTTAGAGAATGACGATCGAATTAAATAATTATGTGTCTAAAGCCGAACAACTGCTTCAAAGACGGCCTGGAAGTTTTTAATGATTATAAAAGTTGCCATATGCATAGTTAACCAAAATTATCCTCCAACTATTTTGTGGTGTTCTCTGCTTGTTTTCCTCTGCTTTTCTTTGTTTTATCATGTTTTGTTTTTCTCCTTTCCCAGCTGTGTCTGGTTTTTGCCGGCTTGTGGCGCCTTGTTTGGGCTTTTTCAAAAAAAAAAAAAAATTATCCTCCAACTCAAAACCTGGACTTACCTTACCTCTGATTGCAATTAATAAGGTATAACATAAATAACCTAATATGAAGAACACAGTACTATGAATCTATAGAAACAATGCGATGAGGTTAAATAAAATGAAATTACAGGAACCATAGTAATTTTACGTTACAGGGCATATAATATTTGATATTTTCGATTACTCCACACTACACATTGTATGGGCATTTACAAAGCAGCCAAAGAATGGCAATCGAAGATAGAAATATAAAAGCCCTAGTTTTTTGAATTGTTTCCCTCTTCTTAGCCAAATCAAACTCCAACACCCGAACACGATTTGTTAAGCCCATATTTTCACTTTCGTAGAACCGATGAAGTCGTTCCGACCTATGAAATTCCCTTTGTAACCTCTGCAATTCTTCATTCAATGAGATATCAGCTGGGATAATTGTAACCGGTACTTCAGGATCTAACCATTTGAAGTAATTGCATCCACCAAATTCTTTCTGTAGTTTAAAACCAGAAATGTAAGCTCTATTAGTTCATAAATCAATCTATATAAGTATAAATTAAAACAGTCACTTATAGTTCACTAACCTTTCCTTTGGAACACCCTTCGAATAGTCTCTTATAGTTCCAAGGTGTTATGGCTAGATATTCTCTCAATGGTAGCCCACATTTGCATTTTCCCTCCCCATACCCACGTACGTTTGAAGAAGAGGAAGATGACATTAACAAAACCTTTTATTGTGCAAGTGAGAGAATATGAATAAAACCTTCCCCAACTAAACAAACAAATTGCAACTACTACTATTTTTCAATAAAAAAAAGTTATCATAATAGCCAGATTTATCTAATTTTCAAAAATAACAATCTAAAAGTCAGATCAAGTACATGCAAACACTATTTACACAAGTATAATATCGCGGAATAAGATTATAATATATTAAATCGACATTATTAAATTACAAAAATATTAATCCGAAGTTATGAAATAACAGAAAAACAATGTAACCAACCTGGCGGGTTGTAGATTGTTTGAAGATCGATGGATGTACCCAGCAGACGTGAGAGAGAGAAAGAGAGAGAGAGATAGACAGTGACAGTGAGAGAGAGAGAGAGAGAGAGTTTTAGGGTTTCTAAATGTTTTATTTATGTTGTTTAGAGTTTTAGGTTTTTTTATTGCACCATAAAACATAAAACATTATCTCAAATGATGCATTTATTGCACATGTTTATTCCTCTTTCATTTCTTTAATATCCCGAATCCATTTAAGAATAAAAATAAAATAAAATAATGTTTTATCTTCCCTATCATATGACTATCCAGTTTTATTTATGTTGTTTAGAGTTTTAGGTTTTTTTATTGCACCATAAAACATAAAACATTATCTCAAATGATGCATTTATTGCACATGTTTATTCCTCTTTCATTTCTTTAATATCCCGAATCCATTTAAGAATAAAAATAAAATAAAATAATGTTTTATCTTCCCTATCATATGACTATCCAATTATTGTCCTCATATGCAAATAAAATGTTGAATGCACAATCATAGTGTAATGTTTATATCAAAGGATATCAATGTTATACCTATATTATATGATTCCCCTCCCACATGCACACAATACTACAAATGACGAGTTAACATATATTAGTTACCGAATTATTCGTACATGTGTACAACAGGTCAAATCATTTTCCCATATAGTCATTCATATTAATTGAAATTTATTAGTTATAACGGTAGTACAAATCGTTGTCCGACTATCCAATTGTTGTCCCCATATGCAAATAAAGTGTTGAATGCACATTCATAGTGTAATGTTTATATCAAAGGATATCAATGTTATACCTATATCATATGATTCGCCTCCCACATGCACACAATACTACAAATGATGAGTTAACATATATTAGTTACCGAATTATTCGTACATGTGTACAACAGGTCAAATCATTTTCCCATATAGTCATTCATATTAATTGAAATTTATTAGTTATAATGGTAGTACAAATCGTTGTCCGACTATCCAATTGTTGTCCCCATATGCAAATAAAATGTTGAATGCACATTCATAGTGTAATGTTTATATCAAAGGATATCAATGTTATACCTATATCATATGATTCCCCTCCCACAAGCACACAATACTACAAATGATGAGTTAATATATATTAGTTACAACAGGTCAATTCATTTTCCCATATAGTCATTTATGTACGTTATCAGTAATGTGTATAATTGTTCAATTCATGCATGGTCCCATGTTAAACTCACAGTATAATATTTTATATTTGCAATCAGAGTTGAATAAGATTGTATACGGTAACACATTACTGAACTATACTCTTAAGTTGTATGAAATTATGTCACACCGGTTTGGATTCCAAAGGGTCTGATTGGCACCAAATGCCAACAATTATGACTTATATATTATATATTTACTCTGACCGTTTTGGATTCCAGGTGTTTGGCACCGAATTGAATGCCAAAAATTGTGACTATTCCTTATGTTTACTATATATATATATATATTCACCAAATAACGTTTTGTCTCCTTATCTACTCTTTCTCTCTACTCTTTCTTTCTATGTATTTTAAATATGATTTTTCTTTGTTTCTCCACCATGGAAAACGCTTCACCAACTTCGACAAAGAAATTGAAAACTGACTCCAACTCCGACCATGATAATCAAGAGAAGATGGTTCGTGACATTTAGAAACTGGAACGCGATATAATTGCAGTCAATCGTAAGCTTTATCGCAACCCTGCTGTTGATCAAATCAATTTCAAATGTTTTACTGGAAAGGATGTATCTGGTGCTTACAATCTAGGTATGGAGGACGGGTTTAAGCTTTTTAAGGATTATATGAAGAAGGTTCATCCGAAAGGTAATTGGGATGTGGTTGACCAAAGTCATGCAAAGGATATGTTGAAGGACTGATGCAGTTTTTGGTACCTTGTTTTTTTCACTCTTTTGTTATGTAAAGTGCTTTTTAAAGTGCTTTTAATCACACCTTGGACTTTTTTTTGGATTCATGATCATGTTTTGTAAATTTCTTTTGTGTGTTTCTTCGTGAGAAGAACAAAGGTGTGTTTGTTTTTGTTTCTAATAATATAACGTCTTTATTACTTGTGTTTATTAAACTGATCGGTTTAGTTGCGTTTCTAAAACATACCTATTGATTGATCGATCGATATCTGGGTTGATTGGATTCAATGAATTTGAATTATTATTTCAAGACTAATTGATAAAGTTGAATTAACTTGTACTTTTGTAAACGTAATTATAATTTAAAACAAGATATCATCAGCTATTAATAAAAAAGATATCATCAACTATTAACGTTTATAATTTGTTTTTGTTGAAACTGTAATACGATTTAATATTGCTTAATACAATTTTCTAATGATTATAATATTGTTTAAATAATTACTTGGAATGCAGATGAAGTAATCATGATCTCGATTTCCCATTAATCGTTTCAGATGAACCACCGCAATAAATTTTATAAATATTTATGTATTTACTATATCTTTTGGAGTGTAACTTTAAATTACCAAAAAGTTAATGTAATAGTCATCTCGTTTTCCCATTAATCTTTTCCTGTGAACCAACTTATTTAATATTTTTGTAATTCAATTGATTTTTTTGATGTGGAAACGAATACGAAGTGTTTCAATAATTATATTTTTACTTAACTCAGCAAATCCCTACAAAAACATTTCATTCAACTGTAATCCATCAAATCCATTGGATAGAGTGAAGGCGTATTTATTTATTACTACATCTTTTGTAGTGCAAGTTGATATTACCAACAACTATTAATCATCATCTTGTTTTCCAATTAATCTTCTCGACTGAACCAACTTATTTAATATTTTTTAATTCAGTTGGTTTTTGTGATGTGAAATCGAATTGAAATTGTTTTAATTATTATATAGAAACTGCTGTCAGCAAATCTTAGAAGAATATTTAATTCAGATTGCATCTATCAAATCCATTGGATATTGTGATGGCGGTTTGAATTTATTTGCTTCATTTTTCAAAATCATTAAATCAGTCCATCAAATCAACAGATTGACCATATCCAACCAGTTAATTGTGTAATTTTACCATACGTTTATCAATAAATAAAATGGAACCCTAATCCCATTTGTTGTGTTCACAGATAGAGAGAGAGAATGAGAGAGGTATGTTTGGTTTAAGTGATCAACGACGAACAAATGGGATTAGGGTTCCATTTTAATTTATTTATAAACTGATAAAATTACATAATTAACCTTAACATTGACAAATCATAACTACATTTACACAATTTTCTGAGGATGACAAATTTGTACAGGTCCAATATCAACTGAATCATTTCCCTACGAAATTTGTTCAATGAATAGTCTGAAAACATCATGATCAGTATTTAAACTCAATTAAATCTTTATGTTTTGATAACCCAATATGCTGTAATTAATTGCCCAATGCATAATCAGTATTTAAAATCAATTAAAATCTTTATGTTTTGATAACCCAATAGGCTGTAACTAATTGCCCAATGCATGATCAATATTTAAAATCAATAGGCTGTAATTAATTGTCTAATGCGAGATCAGTGTTTAAAATCAATTAAAATCTTTATGCTGTAATTAATTACCCAATGCCCAATGCATTGCCCAATGCTTTACTGCCCAATGTAGTTAAGTTAGGCTTTACTTTACTTAACTTAACTTCCCAATGCATGATCAGTATTTAAACTCAATTAAATCTTTATGTTTTGATAACCCAATATGCTGTAATTAATTGCCCAATGCATGATCGGTATATGTTTTGATAACCCAATATGCTGTAATTAATTGGCCAATGCATAATCAGTATTTAAAATCATTTAAAATCTTTATGTTTTGATAACCCAATAGGCTGTAATTAATTGCCCAATGTATGATCAGTATTTAAAATCAATAGGTTGTAATTAATTGCCCAATGCGTGATCAGTGTTTAAAATCAATTAAAATCTTTATGCTGTAATTAATTACCCAATGCATGATCAATATTTGTATTAAATAGGAAGACAAAAAGATAGTATTGCTTTCTCCAAAAGCCAATATAGGTTTTTATTGCTTCGTATTGTATGGCCAGTTAATGTCTCCTTACTTGCCAAGCCAATTGCACACTTGCCACGCGGATTTTTAATGTTACTTTACAAGTTTACATTGATGTTCATCTAAAATTAATTTCAACTCTTTTAATATCATTGCATTTTCTCCATTTAACATCATTAGAAATCATGATTCCGTATTCCCATTAATAATAGTTATTATTTACTCTACACAGTGTAATATTTAAATGAGTAATGTATTTATATTTATATATCCTAATCAAAAATTTTGTTTAAATAATTAATTTATTTAAGCGGTCAGCATATCCTGAAGAAAAATTTTGTAATCGCAAACACCAAATCCATTGGATATTGTGTAGACAGTTTGAATTATTTTTTTCAATGGATCTATCACATCAATTGAATTACGATCTGAAAATTTGTTCAAACACCATTACTTTTCAAGTATACTTTATACGATATTATATTCCTTAAGGTCATCTGTAATTACCTCCAACCCTCATGAAATCACCAGAAATACAATGACAATGATCAAACATACGATATTACACAACTAGTCAACCACACCATAAATGGTGAGAATAAAAACACCTAAACATCTTCAGAGATGTCAACACAAATTCAACAACACCTTTCTGGTGTGATTACAGACAAAAACCATTAAAAAAAAAAAAAAACATATACAAAAACATATAAAAATAACAAAAGAGTCATCACTTGTTCAAGATAAAAGAGTCATCACTTGTTCAACATTTCCTTTGCATTATTTCCACAAACCTCATCCTAATTACCATCAGGTTTAATATTCTTCAAATAATCCTTAAGCAACTTGAAACCGTCCTCCATACCAAGCTGGTAGGAACCAGCAACATCTGAACCCGAAAAGGATTTGGACTTGATTTTCACAATAGATGGACAGCGATAAATGGTGGTGGACAATTCATCTTGACGGTCTTTAAGACGTTGTATACCTCGTAGCAAATGTTCCCTCTCCAAACCCAGATTGTTGGAATCACCAACAACTGACCTCTGATATTTGCTACTGGCCAATGCTTCTAGACGATCATGAAGATGTTGGATAGTGCGTTCTAACTCTTTCCTAGTATAGATAATGACCTCTGCCATTTCTCGTTAGTTGCTTTCACAGATAGAGAGAGAGAATGAGAGAGGTATGTTTGGTTGAAGTGATGAACGACGTACAAATGGGATTAGGGTTCCATTTTAATTTATTTATAAACTGATAAAATTACACAATTAACCTTAACATTGACAAATCATAACTACATTTAGGAGATATAAAGAACTGTTTTAAAAATTAACATACATTAGTTATAAAATTAACATACATAATGTGTCATGTTCACATAATCATGTATATAGATTGAAATGTATTAGGTATAACGGCATTACAAATATATTGTTGTATAAGTATAAAATTAGTACCACATTTTAAAAATTAACATACATTAGTTATAAAATTAACATACATAATGTGTACACTAGCTCAATTCATGTTCACATAATCATGTATATAGATTGAAATGTATTAGGTATAACGGCATTACAAATATATTGTTGTATAAGTATAAAATTAGTACCACATTTTAAAAATTAACATATATTTGTTATAAAACTAACATACATAATGTGTACACTAGCTCAATTCATGTTCACATAATCATGTATATAGATTGAAATGTATTAGGTATAACGGTATTACAAATATATTGTTGTACAAGTATAAAATTAGTACCACATTTTAAAAATTAACATACATAATGTGTCATGTTCACATAATCATGTATATAGATTGAAATGTATTAGGTATAACGGCATTACAAATATATTGTTGTATAAGTATAAAATTAGTACCACATTTTAAAAATTAACATACATTAGTTATAAAATTAACATACATAATGTGTACACTAGCTCAATTCATGTTCACATAATCATGTATATAGATTGAAATGTATTAGGTATAACGGCATTACAAATATATTGTTGTATAAGTATAAAATTAGTACCTATTTAATGTCGATATCAATATATCATACCACATAGTAGTAATTTTTTTTTTTTTTTATGCATGTGGTAAGTCATTTAATATGTCATCAATGTGCTTCCCACCACAAAATGAATTTTATATTGAAACTAAAAAAGGCTCTCACATGTCATCTGTATTAATAAAGATGGCAGCTGAACAGTCAAGATGAAGAGTCAACATTCCTTATGTATGTTTCACTGGTTAAGTAAGTGCAACATATTCTTCATTATCAATCAAGATGATATATTGCAGAAACTGTGGAGATTAGCGATTCCAACTCCAGATAGTGGAACATGTAGATGATTCGATTGTAGTTTCGGAACAACAGATAAATCTGGCACAAGGTTTTTTCTTCACAGTGCAATTCTACTACACCACTAAGCTTGTTTATCCGAATCGCACTTTAGCAATTGAAGACGACGCAATGCAATGCGAGTTTCACGTCCAATTTGATAATCTTTACGCAGAAGATGAATATTCATTGTCAGGTAAGTTGCGTGGATGCTTTTCCGGTAGTGACCTGCCAAAAGACGTTGAACAGACTATGACGAAAATAATTGTGGATATGTCAATGTCTATAGCCTGTACTATGCCAGAGTACAAAGTTGTACCAATTTTGGTGCAAATTGGGATTGTGCTTCGACTCTATATGAAAGAAGAAAGTTTGTTTAAGTCAGAATTGATAAAGATGGAAATTGATAAGGGTTCGTTACCGGGAGAACATTGTGTGATTTGTTTTGAAGATTTTTTTTTCATCGGGAGGGGAAATTGTTTTGATGCCATGCTCCCATATTTATCATCATACTTGTATCACCAAGTGGTTCGAGAAGGCACTCAACTGCCCAACCTGCCGTGAGCAACTGAAACTTTCCTATGAGTAAGCTATGTTCGTATTTTTCCATTGCAATATTTTGGGTTGATTGGACCAGGCCATCTGATTAGTATTTTTTTTTTCAAAAAAATTATTTTCTATGCAATCACACCGTTCAAGTGTGTAAGATCTGTCGATCATAGCTTTTTTGGTTTGTGTGTAATCTGATTGGCATCAGATATAGTGCGCTTGGTCATTGTATGAACTCTTTGAGGAATTCACTTTAGTTTAAAAAAACCTGGAATGATGTGTTCTATTATTTCATAATTGAATACATTCATTATTTAGACCTCGAAGGATATTTGCTTGAATTTTCGGTAATTTATATATTGAACCCTTGATTTAATCTATGAACAATACCAGTTTAAAAATATATCCGTATAAAGATTATATCAGGGATCACCAACAGACGTAAATAATTATAAGAAAGAGTGATTCCATTTCCAATTTTTGTTGTCAAAAATAAAAATTAAAAATAGCATAATCATCCAACCAAAATCCCAATCGTGTATTAAAAGCATTAATAATGTGTCCTTGGATAAAGAGATGCAGCTAATTCAATATCTGCTTTAAGTAATTGCCCAATGCATGATCAATATCTGTATTACTTTCTCGAAAATGCAATACAGGTTATTATTGATTTCTAGTTTATGGTCAATTAGTGTTTCGTTAATTACCAATTGCACACTTCCCACACCCATTATTAATTGAAAAAAATTCAGGTCAGTCTTACTCCACTGCATGTGAAACCTATATTGGACCTGGGCATCTTATTGTGAATTTGTTGTTTGTTTTTAAATATACTTTGTCTTCAAATATTTTAGTTCTTTCGATCACAGTTTAGGTAATAAACTATTAGATGCTATGTTCACGGAAAAATGATGCAGTTTTTGTTGGTGTGATCACACCAGAAAGTGTAATAGCCCGCTTGACCGGACCCCAAACTAAATAATGACTTCTCGTTGTATTACACGTGATAGAAGATTTACTTATAAAAAATCTTTTACCTAAAACGAAAGCAACTCCTTAAACAAATATTGAATGCATCGAATGTATTTGTTGACTTTTATATATTAAAAAAAAAAAAAAACAAATAATAGTAATAGTGAATCTCAATTTTAATCTTAGTTTATTAAAATTTTTAAAAAATAGCAAATACCTATGACAATAGATCAGGATTAGTGAAGAGTGCAATTTTGCTCATCCACATTAACTAAAGGTAAGCATTACCCCCCACCACCTCAGGTGTTGGGTTAACTTTGGACTTTGGGTTAAGTTTGGGACACGTGGCAACACCTGAGGTGGGGATTAATGCTTACCTCTAGTTAAAGGGGTGAGCAAAGTTGCACTCTATCAAGATATAATTAATAAAAAAAAAAAAAAAAAGGGATTAGACACAACATTTAATGTGTATCCACTCATCAAATGACAACTCAACTACCACAAGTGTTGGGATTTGTAGCATTAATCTTTATAAAAAAAAAAAAAAAAAAAGGATTTACTGCACAAACCTAAACCTAATTTTTTTTTTTAAAAAGTACCAATTGCGTGTAAATGTCGTGTTTTTATAGAGTAGCGTTAGGGTTTAAGCCTTAAGGTATTAGAAAGTTGGTTTCACAAAAGTTATTAGGAAATCCCCAAATATAAACCCTAAAAACTCATCAAAAGAATTCGAAGTTGGTTGATGTGAGCTGCGCAAAGACTGGAATTCGTCTCTTCAGCAACATTGAAGCCTTCCCACACATCTATAATCCTGACTCCACGCTACTACGGTCAACGCACATTCTCTTCTCAACCTTGTTTTGTAATGTTTTTTTTGTTTTTGTTGTGTTTGCTGAAGGAATTCAATATGCTTTATCTTGATTCTTGTTTCAAGAATAATTTTGCATGCCGAGTTAGTAACAGGTATCTTGTTTCTCGTTTGTTGAATAATACTGGATGCCAAGTTTAGTAAAAGGTATTTTGTTTATTGTTGTTAAATTTGCCGATTTCAGTAACAGGTATCTTGATTCGTGTTTATTGAATAATTTTGCATGTTCGTGTTTATTGAATAATTTTGCATGTAACAGTTATATTGATTGTTGTTTGTTGAATAATTTTGCATGCCGAGTTTGTTAATTGTAGTTTGTCCATTGTCAATTAGGGTTTTAAATGGTATACCAATGAACCCTAAGTCACTCTTCTATAATCTTCTTTGCAATGTGTTTGTTCAGTGATATCTGCTTCTAATTTTTCCACCGGTTTACCTCCGGTGATACCTTCTGATTGATTTCTCTATATTAGTGATTTCTAGAGGTTTCATATATATTATAATGGAAAAGGGTGGAAAGAGAAAGCACCATAAGATGACAGAACAGGACAGTGGAAAGGGTAAGCAGCAGATTACCAGGAGACAGCAGGATTCCGTGTCGACCGTAGCGGAAGGTTCAGGTGGAATGTTCCCAGCGAAGTATGGAATCAAGTCATGGAAGCCGTGTGGGAATCGGGACATTAGGAAGAATCAACTCCACATTGATCCTCACATGCACGTAGTGATCAATGTAAGTATGGCTATCTTTATGTATGATTACTTGTTTTAATGTTTAGGAAAAAAAAAATTTGTAACTATTGTCTTATAACTATTGTATGCATATACAGTATACAATTTTAATTGAAAACTTTGTCTGTTGTTAGTAATTGTTTAATTATTCCTTACCAATGTCTTTTGCTTGCAGCCTATAAGTGGGAGACTAAGGGGATGCGGAAACAGGATACTTTGTGATAAGTGGTATAAAGAATTGCCTGCTTCTGTGAAGTTAAAGGTTGCAGAAGCTGGTTTTGGAGAATTTGTGAAGGTTTTAGGAAATGAATACAGCTGCCGAAAGAGAACAATACTGAGGGCCCTATTGGACCGATGGTGGGATACGACCCATACATTTCACTTTGATGAATTTGGGGAGATGACGATGACTCCATCGGATTTTAGCGCAATAACTGGCATACCTGTTTTTTGAATGCCGGTGGAGTATGACGTGTATGCTTACAAGAAGGTGGATGAGCTGGTGAGGTGGTTTGGAGAGCCTATGGCCAATTTAGCCAAGATGAAAAGGGTTCCTTTTATGGATATCTATGCAGCTTATAAAGGTTTTGGTGGGAACAATATGACTGTGGAAGACATTGAAAGACTGACTCGGGTTTTCATATTGGCATTGCTATCAGGCACATTACTGTGTGACAAAGCTGGAGTTGTCAACCTTTATTACCTGCCAAGTCTTAAAGCCATATCATCCATAGGTCAGTACAATTGGGGCGGAGCCGCCTTGTCTACTCTGTACAAAAATATGGATGCTATTGTGAGAAAGAATCAAAGCACCGGTGGATTTTGGAAGGCCTGGGAGGTATTGTGATTTGGACATGTATTTTAAAATGTACATTTACTGATTAAGTTTGTGGTATTTTAACAATTTTCGTGTGATTGATCTGTTGCTTGCTAACCAGATTTGGGCTTGTGAATACATAGAACCTATTGCAAGATTGGTGACATGCTTGACAGATAAGAAGCCGTTTCCTTGGGTAAAAGGATGGGGCTCTTTGAAGAAGAAATTTGATAACGATGATTTAAAGGATATGTTGAGGAAACTTAGACGGAAGGAGGTAAACATGCACCCATGGGGAACGGACCAGGACAAGTTGCCGACCTATGTACGGCAATCTTCACAGTACACAAAGAGTAGGGTTCTTTTGGATGGGCCTTGCGGCCCAGCATGGTACCTAGGAGAGCGTGTATCTGTTCAGAGCTTGGGATTGATATCACCACGTGTTCCGAAGGTGCCACCACCATCCATGCATGGGGACTACCCAATAACAAAAGAAGTGGCCAAATCAGGTTTTGTGGCCGTGAATGCGCTTGAGTACCTTGAGCCTGATGGTGGTCCAAATAGTTATAAAGATTTCGTAAAGCGGCACATAAGGTTTAAAAAGTACCTTGATGATACGGTGAGTTTATTCGAAAATTATCAATAACCAATAGTACACCTGAAATACCACTAGCATGCTGTAATTGTTCTTAATTTGTTATGTTATGTTTATCTATGGGCAGGAGGATACACTAGACCAGAATTCTGTCGGACAATTGGAGTTGCCACCTTGGCAACTCCCCCTGATGGGGCGCACGAATTCCGGATTCACTTGCAAATATCTACAAATTCCTAAGAACAATCACCACTTACCAGTGCCTGATCGAATAAAATATGTGAGTTGTTTATTACATTTATGTGTAATGATTTGTGTTTTTTGGTTAACAGAAGTGAGCCTATAGCTTAATTATTGGTGAGATAGGTGTCCATTGCCCAAGTGAAAGAGCTGCTCAGTATGATTTCTGGATTGACACAACTTGTGATGGAGGGCCAGGTTAATAAGCTCCATACCACTGATGCTGCGGTATGGTTACTGTTATTAAAAATGTGTTTAGTTACCATTGTTTGAAATTAAGTTTACAGAAATACAATCCACTTTTTAAAATTATGATTATCTATATTGGTTTGTTTTTAGAATCCGGTTGTGGGTACTTCGAACGAACAAGACTCTAAAATGTCTGGTTCGTCATCAAAATCGGTACCGGATGTTAACATTAGTTTGGGCAGTAGATCTCATGATAGTGAGGATGGGGATGATGGTAGTGAAGATGGAATAACACACACAGATGGTACGACAGACAAGAGGACACCAGGTGAGTGTATACAAGCCGTTTTGTGTTTAAAAAATATTGTAAACAAAATTAACAAGTCAACTTATTTCATGAATGCTTCTAAATTACTGTATATACTTAACTGTGCTTCCCTGTATGTTGCATGTTAAACTTATTGAATTACGTTTCATTTTTTATGAATAATGTACACAGATAATGTAGCAGAAGCAGATGATGTAACGGAGGGTAGGAGGAATCAGGAGATGACAGTGTGAAAACGGATGGGGGCGATAATGTGATGTATTTGAATAGTGGAGATGAAAAAGTGAGTGAGGATACAGAAGATCAAAAAAGTGTGAGTGAGGAAACAGGAGATCAAAAAAGTGTGAGTGAGGAAACAGGAGATGAAGAACAACCTTGTGATACTCAAGTGAATCAGCTAAAGCAATCGAAATCCAATAAGGGGAAGGAAGCAATTGGCGCCGGTGATGCATCCGAAGGGAACAACAGTCGATCTCCTAAACAGAAGAAGAAGAAAGACAACCTTCACAGTGTTACACTGAAGGATATCCCGGAGCAAGCTATACATAACAAAAAGAGAAAACCAACTGCAGATGGTGATCAACCTAACAAGAAGGCTAAAAAAGCAACAAAACTCTCAAACAGTGGAAAGGAAAAAGTGCCAATTACTGAACCAAACAAAAAGGTGCAGAAAGCTCCCAATACCAAGAAGACAGAGGTTGTTCTTCCAATTGTTCAACCCAAGGACAAGGTGAAGTTAGCAGAGAAAAAAGATAAGAAAAAGACATCAAAGAAAGCATCGACAAGGAAGTCATCTAGAATAGCAGCAAGGTGATTTGAATACGTTGGTGTAATTTTATGTTTAACCTAAGCAAAACTGAATTCCTGTTTGTGATCTAATATGGACTTGTTGAACATATAAATGTATATTTAGGTAATATGACTACAACAAAATATCATGTCAAGTAAAACTGGTAGGATGAAATGACTAAGACGTTTTTTGTTTGCTGATCACACCTTGAAGGTGTTGTTGTATTTGTGATCACAGGGTAATGATGTCAAATAGAACTGGTGGGATGAAATGACTAAGACATTTTTTGAATGCTGATCACACCTTGAAGGTGTTGTTTATTTGTGATCACACAGTTATGACGTCAATTAATCTTTGAACTCGGTACGTTTGTAATGGTGATAACAATATTACGTATGGAATATGACAACTACTTAATATTATAGTTAGTAAATCTTGAAGTGATCATATTGTTATTATGAAGTATGTATATCGTTATCCTAATGTGTCCTTCCTTGCCAATTTTCACCTTACCAATGTTATCAGAGGAGTTACAGTCAAATATTTCGTTTTACAGCTTTACACTTCTTTCACTCTAACAAAACTCAAGTAATCATTTAAAAATTTTATTAAAGCAATATGAAAGATGGCATCTTTTTTAAAAATAAGAATATTGAAATTATTCAGTAAACTTTTGTTTTTTTAAATTTTTTTTTTTTAATTTTATTACCATAATTTGTTCACACACATGGGTTAGTTGAATGAAATGAAACATCATATTGTTCAATGAAACATCATATTGAAACAAATTAATTTGCATTCCGTTAATAAGGAGAACACTACTGCACTTAAAGTAAAGGAAACATATTTTCATAACATCCGATGCAATTACAAAAACAAAAGGTAGCACGCACACTTCGCCAGGACAAATAAAACTAAACAAACAAACATAAAGCTACTTTAGACGTTATCAAGGTCTGCCAGACGTGTCCTTAAACGGGTGGATTGGTCTACCAAAGAGTAAATTTGATCTGTAAGACCATCAACTTCCATTTCCAGTTGCATGACGCTCTTCTCTCGATCGTTGACTCTAGCATTCTCCACAATCCACTCACGATGCAGATTCCTACAACGACGACGCTCGTGCTTGAGCGCTTTCTCAACGATGGCTACCTTCCCTTTCAAAAACTCCAAAGTCTCTCTATCTCCGGCATCCATCCTTCGCATTTGTTAGAACAGTTTTCTTGAAATGAATTGAAAACGCATACTTATAGAACTTTGATGTCTATCATTATGAAGGAGTACAATAGTTGTAGTAATTTATGACTTCTGAATAGTTGTTTGACTTACATAGTGGTAACCAGTTGTAATTTAGGATAAGGATGTGAGCCAACACCAAAATGACCGTCAGAGTTTATGAATAAGGAGTAGTTAGAGTGAAATAAGTGAAAATAAATGTTTATCAACCATATCCATTCATATATCGATACACACCTCTTCGTAATTAACGTTGACATTTTGTTTTTATCGAAACTGTGATTTAATATTGCTTTAATAAAATTTTCAAATGATTACTTGAGTTTTAATATTGTTTTAATATTGTTTAAATAATCAATTGGCATTCAGATGAAGTAATAATGATACACGATTTCCTAGTAATCGTTTCAGCTGAACCACCGCCATTTAACGAAAAACATATACAAATGGACCAATTGGTTGAGTACACACAAATTGAGACACCATTTTTTTAAAGATGATTTGAATCCTGGTGAGATTGTAGGTAGGTTGTCTAGCATTGATTAAAGTACATGAATGTAAGTGGTAAGTTGAAACGATTAATTACAAGATTGGAATATCATTTATTTATGAGTTCAAGCAACCACCGTCATTATATGGTGTCCAGTTAATTAACTTATCTACTTTTTAATTACAAATCATGCAAGTAATATATAAAGGGTGTTCGAATCAGATAGAGCATGTACTTGAGTTTCTCTCTTTATTTATGAAAAATGAATTCCAACACCAATGGTTTTATCAATCATGCCATTTTTGATTTGTGGAAGGAAAAACACACTATTCTTGAACGTGCGCTGGAGAACGAGCGCATACGTTGCAGGAACCTGGTAGAGGATTGGAGACAGGAGAATAAGAAGGTCGAAGATGCTGATATCTGCATCATGAAACTGGAGATGGAGGTCGAAGCAAAAACCACTGAAGTTAACAGCTTGATGGAGGAATGCAATCGTTTGATTCTCCTTATTGAACAACGTAGTTGTAATCCATGATGTTTCTGTTTTGTCTTTGTTATTCTGTTTCTTGTGTTTTTTTTTTTTTTTTTTTTTTGTTTATCCTGAACTATTTGTAATCACAACTTATGAAGCGTGGTATTTTGTAATTACATCAGAAATGATGTGGTTGTTCATATAATGAACTGTTTTCTATTCTGTGGATAATTGCGCTCACTGAAACTTATTATTGTATGAAACTGTATGGATGGACGAGTTATGTAGTAGTTATAAGGATTAAAAAATACTCACTGAATATGTAACAATTTTAAAGAAAAAACAAGGTCCACAATCGATTAACACTTTAAAAAACAAATAATCAAAATGTGTGATATCAAGCAAACAATCATGGAGAGCATTCATGGTCCGCCGTGAGGTCGAGAAATGTATCACTATGAAGACCTTTTTAATAATTTGTAATCTCACTTTTTGTTATCCCCTTTCCCCGGTCCACCACGACATCGATAATTTTTACCAATATTAAGACCTTTTGAATAATTTGCAATCTCACTCTGTGTTGTCCCCTTTCCCTTCTTATATTTTTTCAGCAAGCCGTGTTGCTTGTCCGATTGAATTTGTGGGGTTTTTGGAGAGACTGCAATGAATCTTGGCTTTCCTCGTATTGGCGTTTCTAAAAGTTCTTTCAGCATTTGATTTCTGTGATGGTTCGCCAGATCTAAAGCAATTTTCATCCTGTGATACTCAAAGTTGTACTGCAATCGATGGAAGTATCATAAGAGTTAGAATATTTTATTTAATTACCACAGGAAAAACAAATAATAATCTAGTGTTTTTTAATAGGGAAGGAATACGTAATCCACGTACATTACTCTGATCGAACCATGTAATGGAACCATGCACACAATTGTTGATCAGGAATACACCACAATCAAAACTATTAGGCTGTTTTGGACATTCAACATATGCTTCGACGAGAAAGGATTTGAACTCAAAATTTAAAGCGAGGATTTCAGAAAAGTACCGGTCCAGAAATGCAAGCTGCATATAAAAAAAATTAAAAATAAGAAACTCATTCTTGAGTAAAATTCAATACTTCAGGATACGCACAACTTTTTTTGCTAACAGCATTCTTTGTTCATTGTGCTCATCCGTGGGAAAGCTATCCCAGACTTCTGCCTTTTTCATCAAAACATTTATCACCAACAAGAACCAATGCACACTCCCCTCGTTCATGGGAATATAGATCTGCACATGGACTAATATAGTTCAGTGATTTCACCAAGTTACACGTGATAGACTCATATTGATTTTTATTTTATTTTATATTGTTGTGTATTGAAATTAATAATATTTCTGTATTTAAATAACGTAACCTTGTCGCATTCACGCTTAGACCCATAGTAAAATGTGAGATAGCTCAAGCGTCCAACCAACCTCAATTCTGCCAACTGACTTCTGGGTGACGCAATTGCACAAAACTGCAATCATGAATGGGCAGGGTATGAACGTCTACATATATATTGTCCACAAGTTTTGTTAAAGGAAGAATTAAAAATAATAATGTTGGGTTTAAGCAGCTAACCGAAAAGTATGTCGACAGATACCACACCCGTTTTGAAGAATCACGGGATAGATTGTACATGGCCATATCAATGAGTTGCACAATTGATGATTAATTATTTAAATTAAGTGAGTACACATTGGATGTAAACAAAAATAATTAAATTAAAAACGAAAGGAATGTATGTATGCTCACGCTATCATTCAACCAGCCATGAGGTAAAAGATTGGCCATATCATCGCGAGTTAGATGCAGATCGTCATTAGTAATGACAGAGAGACTGAAAGGAAAAACGGTTAACAATCACGAGAAACATAAATCGTGATTTCTATAATAAAATGTGTTATCGCTGAACAATTTTCTGAACGTTAAGTTATATGTAAAACCGCACATATACATCGCAAAGCATAAAGATTATTACAGAGGAAAGTGATCAACAACAATGCAATAACAGTTTTACCTTCCATTTTTTGTTGTTGGGTGACTAAACAATACGTTCAATAAATGAAGTTCTTCTTTTGAAAATGACGAGAGAGGGTCGTTTGGGGGAAAGTCTAGTGTTCTCGTGGAAAATCTGGTATTTGGTCTCGAAGGTGTGTCAACCTCAGTTTTACAGGTTGATCCTTCTTCCCTTGCGGTGGATTTTGCCTGCCGACTGTTTAGTCCAGTTAAAATCTTGCTTTGTGAGAAAGACTCCGTACTGGAGCTGATTATTTCAACGATATTGCAATCTCCCTAAGTGATACATGTTGACAAGTAATATCAACAAATAGTAAACATGGGGCCGGGGTAAATTAAAACATGCAGAGTTAAACTTTAAAAAAGTTAGTAAGTAACCATACCATATCGTTGCAATGGACATGCTTAGCTCTCAATTCTTTGTTTGGAAGCAATTTCAAAATTTCAAGCTTGAAACTCTCCAGTAAAGGTTCGACCATTCTTCTCACCATGTCAGGTACTTCGACTTTTTTAAAATAATCGAGTGAAACTCCGATGGAATCGAGATTTTCTATCATTGTTTCTATCCTTTGTTCCAAACCCCGGTGCATGACAGACCAGTATGGCTCGTCGACCTCTACAGTGCTGCTGTAGTAACCACCTATAACGTCATCATTGTCCACCAACCTATTGACTGCTTCAGCCTTGTTTTTGGTCCAAGCAACCAAGGGAACATTAAGTCTGTTCACGTACACTTTATTCTGCGAAAGACATCCCCAATAAAAGATCTGAAGAAAAGGAAGGCACCCTTGGAAAAATGCTGTACCTCGGTTTCTGATGTTTCTCACACCATCTATTAAATACTGAAACAAAAATGTTGCCCATTTCTTGTGTCTGATTAATTTTGGATTCTTCAGTTGGGTCAGCAATGATTCGTCAACATTAGGTGATGCAGGTGGGCATAAAAGTATTGAAATAGTAAACAAAGCAAATGAAATCTTGAAATCATCATCTGCAGCCCTCATACTCTGTAGTTTTTTTTGCAAGGAAGAAAGTGTAATCTTGTCCTTAACAGTACTACTCTGTAGAAGTGCTTTCATTCTAATACAAGTTTCGTCAAACTCTTCAGAGTCACAGTTGACTTCATCAATGCCGTCTGCCAAGCCCATCACCTTAGAGAAATCTGACACCCTTATTGGGATCCACTTACCGTGGAGCACTACAGACTGTGTGCCAGGTTGGATCACTGTAAGCAACATATTGCATAGAGAACCAAATAACTGAAGACAACTCATGTTCATTAACACCCCGAATCCCATATCCTCCACGCATTCTCTTTGTTCTTCGGTCAAATTGTCCACTACTTCGCGAAACTTTACAGGGCTGCACAAAGTTTGCCAATAACCTAGGATTTCTTCACTTGAAGACATTGTTTATAGGCTTCAAAAGTATATATGAAGAATTTAGATATTTTAAAAAAATCTGAAGGATTTTATGCTTCTGGTTTAGAATGAAGTAATTGGGACAGAGAGATCGTATACATGCATGGAAGGTGTTATTAGTATATAATAATCATCAATCATTAATCATTACGTAGGGTGGCTGGCTATTTGATATCTCTTACGTTTTTCCATGCTAATTTTGTAGGCTTGTTGACAATAATTGATAGTCCATTTTTGCTCAACCTCCTACAAGGGGGGTAAGCATTACCCCCATCCCAAACATAATTACCTCCCTGGACACATGTCATGCATTTTGGAGGGGGGTAATGGTTACCTCCCTTGAAACGGGGTGAGCAAAAATGTTCTCTAATTGATATTTAGATGTTAATTTTGTAGGCTGATTGGTAACATTGAGGTAACCATTTACTGCAACTAGTGTGAAGCTATGATCATTATATTAAACAAATCAACGGCTGAGATCAATCTGAAAGGAGCTTATAAAAAAAGTATATTACATAAACGAAATGTTGTTTACACTTTCCAACGAATAATTATAACGGGATTTTTTATTTAGGTGTGTACATACGAACTATGTAGGGCATAAAATATGTGCAGAGTTTAGGGCTTCCCAAAAATATAATGATGTAGCATCTGCTTTAGATTTTGATTATTTATTTTACAAAAAGAGTGTCCAATTGGGATACAGGCTTATCCAAACCTCTTACGCTCTTCAATAAAAATTTAGTTTGCTGGTTGATATTTAATTTCTCAATAACATAGATTGTACTCATTGATATTCAACTGATTAGGTGGGAAATCTCTTAACTTCAAACTATTCATTTTCAACTTTTAAAAATATTTTCTCTATTGGTTGTTTTAGTTGAAATGGCTTGGTTCGAATTTAAAACAAAGCCATGTGTAACGCGCATGCACAAACTGAAATTTATTATTACAACAATTTCCAATGTAAAGCCGAATTATAACTTCAAACTATTCATTTTCAAGTTTTAAAATATTTTCTTTCTATTGGTTGTTTTAGTTGACATGGGTTGGTCCAAATTTAAAACAAAGCCATGTGTAACGCATGCACAACCTGAAATTTATTATTACAACAATTTCCAATGCAAAGCCGAATTATAATTCATTTTTTACCCTTATCAAAACACATTAGCATCTCTCTGTCTTGGATTCACGATTTAAAACCCTAAATACAACTCTTTTCATCACGCCGCTGTTGTTCCTTTCACTAAACATTGTCCATCACGCAACTATTCTTCTGTTAATGAGAGGCTTATGTGATAAGATTGGCAGACCTATGAGGTTTGTGAAAATAGCACGGTCTGATCTTTGTAAATGTTTATATTTTTGTTTCTTGTAGGTTTTTTCAAGCTTTTGTACTGAAAGTTTGAAGATGTTTTGATTGGTTTCGTAATCTCTGCACGTGTTTGTTAAAGGGTTTTTGGGGTAATTAGTGTTTGAAAAATGTTTTTGCACACATTGAACATAAAAAATATGTATGTCTTATTCTTTATAGAATCCACATTCGAAAAGCATTTATTAGTGTTGCTTCTTCTTTGATCTGTTATGTGTTGGATGGATGATTTATAGTGATAGTACCTGTTTGTTCAATGGCCAATGTTTCATATGATTGCAATGGTTCAATACGAATATGATTACCTTCAGCACGCAAGTTTTGAAAATGAAAACCAGATTTGATTAAACATGTTTTGACGGATAATTTTTGCTCTTCTAAGAGAATTTATCTGTTACTTATTCTTTGATCTGCAATGTGTTTCATTAATGGCCAATGTTAGATTTGATTGCAACGGTTCAATATGAACATGATTACATTCTGGATGAAAGTTTTGAAATGTACAAATATATTTGCTTGAACATGTTTCGATGGATAATTTTTGCTCCCCAGATTTATGTTTTATTGTCGTTTATTCTTGTATGATGATAATTGTTGTTTGGTCACGAGTTTATTCAATGTATCAAGAATCGCCGGTTAATGTGTGGGTGGTATCCCACCAACAGTCTGTTACGCACACTATTGAGCTGCATTGCACGCCGTTGGTGGGTTACCACCAACACGTTGGTGGGATAGGTTATATGCATCAGTTAGAATCCATATTATCTATGTAATGTGGTCACGATTTTATTTAATGCATGACAACATATTCTAAAGATACCAACTACAATACAATTTACATAAATTATGTGTTTGAAAATATATAATAATAATTACATTTTTATATGTATAAACACTTTTAATCAGAATCCATATTTACATACCTTGTATGATTGACTATTTATTTGGATAATATTGTGTGATTGACTATTTTATTGGATAATCATTCAGTAAACAGTATAAGCGTAAACAGTAATTATAGGCTTTGGGTCTTGGGGTTCTTGGGCTTGTCTCCTGACCAGCTAGAACCCTTTGAGGCTTGGGCTAGTCATTAGAATACAATTTACATATATTTTGTGTTTGAATAGATAAATTTACAATTACCATGAATAAAATATAATTGCAATAAAAAAGTCGATATAAACAATTTCAATCAGAATCCATATTACATATGTTATGTGATTGACTATGTGTATATATAATCACTTAGTAGACAGTATAATCGTAAATTGTTATTATATGCTTTGGGTCTTAGGGTTATTGGGCAAAATACCAACTAGAATACAATTTACATAAATTATGTGTTTGAACATATATAATAATAATTACATTTTAGATGTATACAAACTTTCAATCAGAATCCATATTACATAACCTACGTTATTGACTATTTATTTTGATAATCATTAATTAAACAGTATAATCGTAAACAGTAATGGTGGGCTTTGGGTCTTGGGGTTCTTGGGCTTCTTGGGCTTGTCTCTTGACCGGCTAGAGCCCTTTGAGGCTTTGGCTAGTCATTATAACACAATTTACATATATTATGTGTTTGAATATATTTATATACAATTATCATTTCCAAAATATAATTTCATTCAATAGAGAAAATGAAGAATTCATTTGATTCAATATAAGTTTAGTCTTATACACATCAAATACTACTTGAAGTTTCAAACCTAAAGATTAAAGTATATGTTTAGTTGTTTACAAATTACAATAACAACATCAGAATGAATGAGCTAATTTGCTAATAAAATAGATAACACGAAATTAACTCAAACATGGGCAACTTGGTTAGCTTGCCTGTAGCTAGCCCTGCCTTTGAACTTTGAACAAAACAAAAATCAAAAACATGATGAAAATTTTTCAGCTCCAAAATGTTTCGTATGACAACTCCTAACTCTGATATTAACCACGGAGAGTGAAGCACTTTTCAGCATCATATCTCTAGCTAACTTCTTACCATGAAGCACGTTTACATAGTTTTATTCTAAAACAAAAATATTAAATAATTTAAAACATATAAAGTACAACGAATTTACATTATTTAATTATATTTCAAAATTATTTGTAACCATCTTTACTTAATTAAAAATCTAATCCAGACCTGGCTTGGAATGAAGTCCACCAAAAGTCTACTTTTTTTTTTTTTTTTTTTTAATAAAAAAAAACCTCTATTAGTGTGATTTCAAGGTTCTCCAACAAAGACAGAAAACCAACATGTAAAGTGAGTTTTGTCATAGTTTTTACAGGAAAATCAAATCCTCCAGTCTTAGACTTAATTTAATACCGATGGAGATTAGTTTTGAGAACCAGATTCTTTTTTCAAACAAAATTTTTCATTTTCGTGAGTTTGACAAGTAGTATTTGATGTGTATAAGACTAAACTTATATTGAATCAAATGAATTCTTCATTTTCTCTATTGAATGAAATTTTATTTTTAATGATTGCTTACTCTATTTTTCTAATAGAATATAGTTGTATATAATGATTGTTTTGATACCAATTAACTAAATTGATGGTCAATACACATTTTCTACAAAATGTTGGACAATTATAATGGTCATTTTGATACCAATTGATCAAATGGATGGCCACTAAAGTAATTTTGGAGAAAATTGATTATAATGGCCATTTTGATACTAAGTGAACAAATTAATGGCCATTAGTGTAACATTCTTTGAACAAATTAACGGTGTTATAATGGAATGGCCATTGATGTAACATTGTTTGCCAAAAATGACCATTTCTAAACCAATTCTCCATCCGGTGGCCATTTTGATAGTGGTGGCAAAAGTCAGTGGCCACTAGGGTAATTACCCCAATATATTATATTTACAATTTAAATGTTATAATGACATTAAAAAAAGTCGATATAAACAGTTTCAATAGAATCCATATTACATATGCTATGTGATTGACAATTTAATTATAATCACTTAGAAAACAGTATAATCGTAAATAGTAATGATGGGATTTGGGTCTTTGGGTTCTTGGGCTTGTCTCTTGACGAGCTAGAGCCCTTTGATGCTTGGGCTAGTCATTACAATACATTTTATATATTATGTGTTTGAAAATATATAATTATAATTACAATATATGAAGTATAATTACATGTAAAATCATCGATAACAATTATTTCAATAGAATCCATGTTCCAAATATTTTGTGATTGACTGTATATTAATATAATCACTAAATACACATATAATCGTAAGAAGGAACCATGGGCTTTGGGTCTTAGGTTTCTTGGCCTTGTCTCTTAACAAGCTACAGCCCTTTGAGGCTTGAGCTAATATGACTTTAATAAGGTTTTTTTAACTTAAAACGGTATTTGTGATCGTAATTATTTTAATACAATCACAACATTATTATGTAAATATCACTCGTTGCAGAGGGTGGAACCGTTTTATTGAAACACTGTGTAATGCGAATACCACATCGAAAAATAAAAAGGATTAAAATGTTTATAAGTAGTAAAGTAATGCCTAGACATTGAACAATAGGCCTCCCAACTGGGCCTAGCATATAAACCTATTGAAGTAACGATGGGCTTGGGTCTTGGGGTTCTTGGGCTTGCATCTTGACGAGCTAGAGCCCTTTGAGTCCTGGGCTAGTATAACTTTAATAAGGTTTTTTTTTAACTTAAAACGGTATTTGTGATCGTAAGTATTTTGATACAATCACAACATTATTATGTAAATATCACTCGTTGCAGAGGGTGGAACCGTTTATTGAAACACTGTGTAATGCGAATACCACATCGAAAAATAAAAAGGGATTAAAATGGTTTATAAGTAGTAAAGTAATGCCTAAACATTGAACAATAGGCCTCCCAACTAGGCCTAGCATATAAACCTATTGAAGTAACGATGGGCTTGGGTCTTGGGGTTCTTGGGTTTGCCTTTTGATGAGCTAGAGCTCTTTGAGGCCTGGGCTAGTCTAACTTTAATAAGGTTTTTTTAACTTAAAATGGTATTTGTGATCGTAAATATTTTGATACAATCACAATATTATTATGTAAATATCACTCCTTGCAAAGGGTGGAACCGTTTTGTTGAAACACTGTGTAATGTGAATCCTACAAAAAATAAAAATATGGATAAAATGGTTTATAAGTAGTAAAGTAATGCCTAGACATTGAACAATAGGCCTCCCAACTTGGCCTAGCATATAAACCTATTGAAGTAACGATGGGCTTGGGTCTTGGGGTTCTTGGACTTGTCTATTGACGAGTTCGAGCCCTTTGAGACCTAGGCTTGTCTGACTTTAATAAGGTTTTTTAATTCTTTTTTTTTTTTTTTTTTTTTTAAGAGAGATGTATGTGGAATCTATAAAAAAAGCACAACAAGAAATGGAGTTTCTGGATTATACTACTGTTGTTGTTGTTATGAATGATGTAAGTACAATGGGCATGTATGCCTGGTGTGGGACTATTGTCAATTATTTCATTGCAAAAAATAAAACTTCTCTTACTAAAAAAAAAAATTAAATATATCAAACTCGAACACTCGGACAAGGGGGTTGTAAACCTGTACCCAAAGCTCTATCCATCCTCTTACTTTGTTGGACATTAGATTCACCAGCCCCATTATATTTTTAACTATTCACCTATATCGATTGTTATCACACATTTTTAATGATGATTACCTTTATCTAATGTAATCACACATTTTAAATGCTGTTTACTCATATCGAGTGTTATCACACAGTCCAAATGCCAAACGAATGACGGGAACAGATTTAATTTATAAATAAATGATTGTTTTAAATTTGAAACGCATTTATTGTTATTTGTCAGCTGCATTGATTGTTTTTTAAATTTGAAAAGAAATGATTGTTTTACCTAGGGAACAGTTAATAAAGCAAAATTTAAATTGCCTTGGATTAAATAGTAACTTGCTCAACAAGTTTATAGGTAAACAACAAGTAGCAGTGTTTAGTACACCGTTGTTCTATAGACAACCCCATATATATATATATATATATATATATATATATATATATATATTTCTTTTCAACTTATCTCAAATATAATTTTTAGAATTTTTAGATTTTGTAACCTTAATCTTCTCAAATATATATATATATATATATATATATCTTTTCAGCTTATCTCAAATATGTTTTTTAGAATTTTTAGATTTTTTAGCATTAATCTTCTCAAAAAAGATATATATATATATATATATATACAGAAATTCTATTATCAGTTCGAACTGACAAAAGTTATATCAGTTCTTACATATGGGCCACTGGATTTAAATACTTTGACTTGACTGTATGCACTTGTCAGTCAAAGTATTTAAATCCAGTGACCCACATACAGGAACTGATATAACTTTTGTCAGTTCGAACTGATAATAGAAAGGCTGCATATATATACACTAAATAATTATTTGTTTTAAAAAACAAAAGAAAAAATTGATTTCCAAAAAACATCTAAAATAAATTAATGTCATCCCCTTATTTACCAAAGTGACACTCATTGGATGGAATGGTCATTAGTGTAACAATTTGTTAAAAATGGTCATTTTAAAACCAATTCCCATTTGGTGACCATTTTGATAGTGACGGTAAAAGTTGATGGACATCGGGGTAATTACCCTTTTTTAAAACTTAAAAATATTTTTAAAACAAGGAAACGCGTTGTTATCAAAACGAAAGGTCACTCAAGGTCAAGGGCTCAAGGCCATTATCAACGTTGGATCCCAACCAGAGATAGGAGATTTTATACAATATTTTTCAAACATTAGAGGAAGTTTGGTGTGTGTATATATTCAAAACTGTCGTATTCGTGTCATTTTATGAAACACGGATGATGTTTGTACAATTAACCCTTCTTTACAATACTTTCCTTCCAAATTAAGTCATTAAAAAAACAAAACAAAAAAAGTAAAAACGAAAAAAAAAAAGAGCAGAAGGAGAGAGAGAGAGAGATGGCGGTATCGGCACTAGGGCAGCTGAACATAGAAGAGTCGGCACCTGCGTGGGGATCTCGAAGCGTAGATAGCTTCGACAAATTGGAGCAGATTGGCGAGGGAACTTATGGGTTTGTCTTTCAATTTCAAATCTTTCTCTTTTCTTCTTATTATTGTCCTTAAACTTCTTGGGTGCTGATAATTTTCATGTTGATCGGTGAATTTTGTTAATTACAATGGTAAAAGGCTGATTTTGCTTTTTGGGTGTTTGATGGAATAGCCGTATGATGCTTTTAGTGTTTAAAGTTGCCTCCTTGAATGTGTGTTCACTTTTTTTTTCTTTTTTTTCTTTATCGATGTTCATGCTGTTGGTGATGAATGTAATTGATAGATTTATGTGGGTAAGTTGATTTGTTTTCATGGATTCATTTCATATACTTGGGTTTGTAGTAGTACAGTGTGAGAGACCAGACCTTTTGTGGTTGAAAGTTTGTGTTATTACTTTTATAGTGTTATAAACACCTATCGACAAATGAGAGAACTTGTAGTTCCACTAACTCACTGAATTCCCAAAACTTATGTTTGCCCTTGACTTTATCACATATATTGATAGGTTTAAGGTTGTGCTTTTGTGATTATTTGATGGGATTTCCCTGTTTTCTTTGTTGATTGATCCCATTGAGGTTCGTTCAAATGTTAGGAGGCAACATATGTTAACTTAGAGCTGTAAGTTTCATTTTATACCTGTCATAAAATGAAAATTTTAGGGTATCCGACTTAATGTTTATGTTTTGGTTTTCTGCTTCCGAAGGAATGAGAAGAGACTTTTTTGTGGTTGGTTTTGTATTTTACCATTCAGTGACTTCAACGAGAATAGATAGATGGGTGATTTTTGGATGGTTGAGACCAGATAAAATGGTAGACTTCTTTATGGGTTTTTTAATATTCTGATTTCTTTTGTTGATTTTGCTTTTTTCAGTCAAGTGTTCATGGCCAAAGAAATCCAGACGGGGGAAATTGTTGCTTTGAAAAGATACGCATGGATAATGAAAAAGAAGGGGTAAATTATTTTTCTGTTAATATTGGGACATCTTGCTATATGTTTGCTTTCACTACACACACACCTCTAGAGGTAGACAAACTGCATTTCTTCGAATAACCATCTTTTACTTTGTCCATGCAGTTTCCAATAACAGCTATTCGTGAGATTAAAATTCTGAAGAAGCTCCATCATGAAAATGTTATTAAGCTGAAGGAGATCGTGACGTCTCCAGGTATTTAAAACATCGGCCGCTTACAACAATATCGGATTTGTTTTGCTTAATGCTTATACTATTTATATTGTTCTTTTACTTGAAGGTCGTGACAGGGACGAGCAAGGGAGACCAGGCGAGTAAAGCTGTTTCATGAACTGCAGTTTAGTTGGTCTTATGTATTATTTGCAAGGTTCTTACATTAGTTATATCTTTTTGAAGACTGCAGATGGTAACAAGTATCGAGGCAGCACCTACATGGTTTTTGAGTACATGGACCATGACTTGACAGGTCTCGCTGATCGTCCTGGACTTAGATTTACAGTCCCCCAAATAAAGGTATAATATGTCCATATGATTAATGAGATGGTTATTTGTTTTGCATCAAACATCTAATGTCTGACAAAATGATATCATTTGATTGTTTTAATAGTGTTACATGAAGCAGCTATTGACTGGGCTCCATTACTGTCATGTTAATCAAGTACTTCACCGGGATATTAAAGGTCATTATCAGGTTGCACTCTGAATTTAGTGGCTTTCCCTTTTTGGTTCTGATTGATCAAAATATTTTCTTGCAGGTTCTAATCTTCTGATAGACAATGAAGGAAATTTAAAGCTAGCCGATTTTGGGCTTGCAAGATCATTTTCTCATGACCACACTAATACTCTTACAAATCGTGTTATTACTTTGTGGTATAGGTAAGTGCTGACTTTACAAAGGACGTGATCAATTACATCTAAATTGCCAAGCATGATTCGATGCAGCATTTCACCTTTACAAGGGTTATGCTGTAAATTATGTTTAGTTGGTTCTGAAAAATGTGAATTTGTCAGGCCTCCAGAGTTGCTGCTTGGAGCCACAAAGTATGGACCAGCTGTTGACATGTGGTCTGTTGGCTGTATCTTTGCAGAGTTATTGAATGGAAAACCCATCCTGCCCGGAAAAAGTGAGGTTAGGCATATACTTTGAACTTCAGTCTATTAACGAGTTTTAGGATTGATGAATACAAACAGATGCTATGCTTATTACATGGTAATTAATATGGTTCGGCTTGTAAAATGATAATAATTTGAGTTTCAAATTATTCTTGAATCTGTCCTGGACTTTGGGGGATCTGGTGTCCAGTTTAGATTATTACTGTTCCCATCAATTGCAGCCTGAACAATTGCACAAGATATTTGAGCTTTGTGGATCTCCTGATGAAATCATCTGGCCCGGTGTTTCCAAGTTGCCTGCTTATAACAATTTCAAGCCTGCAAGGCCTATGAAGAGACGCGTCAGGGAGGTTTTCAGACAGTAAGTAAAGAATTATTCGGTGTTCACATTTAGTGTTAGTTTCCTACTTTAAAATCATAAAACGCTGGATTTTTGGCTTTGTGTGCCTATTTTCTGCAGAAATTCCTATTTTGATAAAATTTATTGCAGCTTTGACCGCAATGCTCTAGAATTATTGGAGAAAATGCTAATGCTTGATCCTACCCAGGTATAACCACGATTCTATTTGTGATTTGCTCTTACAGTTTTATGTGCTGCCTGCTTCAATACTTGCTTTGAGTTTTAATTTTGCCTGCATATTAATTTCTTGTTTGTGCAGAGAATCTCGGCAAAGGATGCACTTGATGCCGAGTATTTCTGGACTGACCCTCTACCTTGTGATCCCAAGAGCTTGCCTAAATATGAATCATCACATGAGTACCAGACCAAGAAAAGAAGGCAACAGCAGCAGAGACAGCATGATGAAGCATCAAAGAGGCAAAAATTGCAGCATAATCGGCTGCCGCCTATTCAACACAATGGGCAGTCCCATCATCCTCCTGCTCATTGGTCCGGTCCAAATCATCCAATGAACAATGCACCTCCACCTCCAGTTCCTGCTGGCCCTAGTAGTCACCACCACTACGGTAAGCCTCGTGGTCCTACTGGTGGTCCTGGTCCCAACAGATATGCTAGCGGAAATCAGAGCGGTGGGTACAACCCGAATCGTGGTGGTGGAGGCAGTGGCAGCCAAGTTGGAGGATACAGCAACGGGTCATATCCACCGCAAGGGCGAGGTCCACCATACGGTGGCAGTAGTATGCAACAGGCTAATGGTCCCAGAGGCCCCAGTAGTGGTTATGGAGCCGGTCCTCCAAATTATTCCCAAAGTGGTCAATATGGTAATTCTGCCCAGGAGGCAGGGTCCAAACCCAATAGGAGGTGGTAGTAGAAATCAGCAGTATGGTTGGCAGCAATAAAGTGGTATGAGAAATCATGTAGATTATTATCCTGTGCTAAAGACTATGTCCTTTAAACACGTAACATATTAATGGGAAAGAGTTTCCAGTAAAATCTTAGCAAATCTTTTTCTTGAGTACAAAAGGGTTTAAAAGGAATGGGTAATGGGTGTTACAATTAAAAGAAACTTGTACACATTGTTTCAACACCAAAAATAAAATAATTTTAGTTGAGTGAACTATAAAAGTATCTATGATGACTCTACTTTGAGAACTATCTTCATAAACTCGTATACGAAGTAACTTATGGAAGCTGATGGTAGAACCTGCAGGATCAAAGAATTTTTAAAGTTAAAAATTAATGAAAATCAATAGCATTCAAATGAAAGATGCAATCATGCAACATATAACCCTTTTCAACCCAATAATCTAATCATGCAGGATCCATAAATATAAAATGGCAAATTGAAGTTGCTACTTGAAAGGACCACAGAAGCTTTTTAGGCTTTTGATTGATTCCTTTAAAGCTTATGAGATTGTCAATAATGTGTTCTCAAGAAGCAGCTCTTTATCCATTTTTTCGAATGTGAAGCATTCAGAAGATGCGCATCATACCTGCAACAAGCTAGGAACTAATCCTGCATACAACGCAGGAACACCTCCTTGTTCAACTATCTTGACACAAGTTGCCAATGCACTTAACTTTGTTGCACGAACTTGCAATTGAAGTTGTCTTCTCACAACTTCAAACGGATATGTAGCAGCTTCGGCACAAGCCCCAGCAATTGCCCCATAAAGTAATGTTCTTACTGGACCCAATTCCAGTTGTTCCAATGCATTCAGTTCCTGCCCCTCTTGTTTCATATATGAAGTCTCTTCCTCCCTTCCGGTGAATGGAGATAAGCAGATTTCAAAATATCATAGACACCATAGAACACAGCACCAGAAGGTGCCATGCTTATAATTGAGGGTAGCAAACCCTTATAAAGAGAAAAGAACCCTTCAGTTCGGATCATGTGACGGAAAACACCAATTACACCACCCAACACTTCTCCACCAGGGGCCACCATAACTGTTCTTATCTGCAACATTAGGCATTTTAGAAAGCAGTGTAATTTGATCAGAAAATTTAGTTGACATATAAGATAATTAAAAGAATGAATACCAAGAGAATTTTTTGTTCGACAAACGAAATTTGTTGCAACAGAGAAATCATATGTATTTTTTTAAAACTGATGTAACAAAGGAAATTTGGTCATTCGATAGCTAAGGAGGCAATAAGACTTCAGATATAATCATATAAACAAACCATCCAATCATCCTTTCAACAGCAAACGAATTAAGGTGCACAAAAGCTATGGCAACAGACAAGTTATGAATCAAAAATGATTGAGCTTTGACGGAAACTATGAGGCAGTGCCATGCCAACCTCGATATGACAAGAGAGTCATATGGTCACCACTCACCATAAACTACATGGTTTTGTTTCCAACTAAAAGTCTAAAACCCAAAGTGTATAAATATGATGCATCAAATGGCAGTTCATCCCTGTCTCTAACCTTTTAATCTAATAAAATCAAGCAGATATCTCCAAATTCACACTAAGAAATTATAAGTACTTGAACACACACAGTCACACAGAAAATAAAAATAAGTAATACAGAAAAATAATTGGCACATACTGTGTCCATCGGTAAGCAAAGACAGGTAGCAGTGATTCCAGCCGCAGCACCAGCAACAAACCGCTCAAAATTCGTGGTTTCCTCATTTCTGGTGATTTTTAACAGCTGACTTCTGTATGTATCATAAGCATAGAAGTTGATAGCCTTGAATGGAGCAGTTCGAAGAATGTTAACGAAATTTCCTTTCCAAAAACCTTTGATCCCTTGAGAAACCGCAATGGTCTTGATAAGATCAAAAAGATGCTTCTGCTCGCCGCGAACAATGTACTCTAACTTCAGTCTCTCAAGTGGAGCCACAAAAGTCCTGATTACACAACACCAAAAAAAAAAACCAAAAATATGTTCACACAATTTCCATCAACAAACAACTTTTTCGATTCGTAGACTACAACCAAACACTTTTGTAAGCTGGATTGTCCTATGATCACTTATAATCTCTCAACGATACTAGTTTGACACTCACATCGCAGAATAGTAATAAAGTTGAAAACTTTATACTTGAAAAATCAGTATTTGGGTTCTTCCAAATGCTTCACATCTAGAGTCTAGACATGTACCACAAGAGGACAAATTTTTTTAAAAGAAAAAGCAAATTTCATTTCCAGACAATGAAACATTAAACTTCAAATAGTGACATTTTTTTTTTTTTTCTTGTTCCCATCTGAATAATTGATATTAAGCCAGTTTCTAAGTCATATCACATCAAGTATTCCTACAAAAAAACAAAAATATTAAAAAGAAAGAACCTTGAAACAGCAGCAGAAATAGCTCCAGCAAAGAGATGCTTGGTGGTATTGAAAGCACCAGATTCCTTCTCTCTAACCTTCTCTACTTTAAACGACACCGTTTCCTGCTCATCATTTTTTTCTTCTTCTTCTCTACTGGTTTTGTTGTTGTTATCATTCCCATTTTGCCCCCAACTTTCTCTGGATTCCCCAACATACCCTTCACTCCCCTCTTTGATCGACAAGCTCACCGACAGAAAACCCCCCCGCCGGCGAACAAAACGCAACGTTTTGCTGGCCGGAGACGATGAAGAGGAATCATTATTCTTGGTGAAAATCAATGAAACAAACGACGGAGGAACAGTCCGTTCGAGAAACAATCCACCGGACGGGTGAGATTTGATGAGGTCAGTAAAGGAAAGATCTTGTCGGTGCATTGTCGGAATCTGAGGTGGTTGGTGGGTGTGTGCGTTTGAGAACGCCAACAACTAACAACATGAGACGTTTTATATCCTGTAAACAGAATAAGAATTGGAATTCGAATAAAGTAATTTATTTGTGAAAACGATTTTATGATTTTTATTTTTATTGGGTTGTGAGTCTGTGACTTGTGAGTTTGATACTTCTTTGCTTTCATCGCCGCAACTTTTCCGTTTTTGAAACTTTTGCTGTTTTAGGATTTGATATGACGTGAGGCACGTGCGTGCGTGCTTGCTTGCTGATTTGCTATATTACAAGAGAAACTTGGGTTTAATACATTCCCGTTGCGATTGTGCCACGCATAGGGCATCTGGCTGAGCTAGGGGCTCATGAAGTTGAAATTAGGTTTTAGATTAAAATTAAAGTAAGATTTAATTATTGATCAGTAAACATGATATCTTTCTCTTAATAGATGCTAAATATATGATTAGATGAGGTTGTTTTGTCTCTCACACCTGCATCATGAGGTTGTGGATCTGAATCCTCCTCCCCATAAAACTCTGAATTTATGTAATAGTGTAATACTTAAAAATAAAATAAAAATAATCTAAATACATCGATTTAAATAACATGTCACTTGCTATGGAACATAGAGTTGATTTATGTTGATTTAAATAGGGCAATTACCAAATTCATCTTGGACTTTAAAAAAATTATAAATAGTGTGTAACTTTTACAAAAGTGACCAAATTGGTCCCTAACTTTTTACGAGAGAAACTTGGGTATAATGTGATGTACATACATTCCCGTTGCGATTATGCCATGCATGGAGTATCCAGCATCGCGAATATGGAACTATCACAATTAATGTCACAACCCAAATTCTCCAATCCGATTTTAAATAAAAACGAAGACAACATGAGATTAAACATGTATATCAATGTCACAGGTCTACTGCGATCTACTGGAATAAAAAACAATTTACATAATTGAGATAAATACTATATTATAATAGAACACTAATGCTAAACAACATAAATGATATGGTAAGTGATTTGTCTTATTTATCACATTATCACATGATGTGTGTAGTCATGAAAACTCACTTGTCATATTATTTAGGTTGAATTTTGAGTTATTTTTTTGGGTTGTACAGTATAACTCTATAGAAGAAAGGTCTTCCCGTTCAAAAGTAACGTGAGATTCGATACATCTTTTTTTTTATTTATTATTATTATTATTATTATTTTTTACAGTATCTATCTAACCACCTATTTAGATCAGTTATTTTATTGAAGCTTTTGTCATTGATAGGATTTGAGCCGCTGACTTGGGAGTCATTTACCCAAACTCCAATTTCGTCTATCTACCAGTTGAGCTACGCCCCTCGGGGCTCGTGAATTTGATATTAGGTTTTAGATTAAAGTAAGATTTTTTTATCGATTAGTAAACATGATATCTTTCTCTTAATAGATGCCAAATATATGACTAGATGATTTCCTCAAATATATATATATATATATATATATATATATATATGACTAGATGAGGTTGTTCCGTCTCTTACACCTGCATCACGAGGTTGTGGGTCTATGTCCTCCTCTCTCCCCACAAAACTTCAAATTTATGTAATAATGTAATACTTTAAAAATAATATATATAAAAAAAAAAAAAAATTAGATGCTAAATATATCGATTTAAATAACATGTCACTTGCTATGGAATATAGAGTTGATTTATGTTGATTTAAATAGGGTAATTAACAAATTCATCTTGGACTTTTTTAAAAATTCTAAGTAGTGTGTAACTTTTAAAAAAGTGACCAAATCGGTCCCTAACTTTTTATGATGTACCATTTTAGTCCCTTATATCAAATTTCTGTCAAGTCAACTAATATCTTTGATGAAAAAATCTTTCACCAAAATAAGGATTGCATAAATCACGTAAAAAAAAGAGTATATGCGGTATTGTTGGAAGCATTATCAAAACCAATTGTAAAAATTTTGTTCTTAATTTTATACTCTTCAAAAATAATTTTAAGTATTCTATAAATATTATTAGCAGTATGTGCATCATCAAAAACTCTAAGAGCATCTCCAATGCAAGCGTGGCTTGTGAAAAAAAGAGATGCCATGTAGGATAAATAGACGTTATGTTAATAATTGTGTCTCCAATGCAACCGTGCATATTCAACCTCAAGCTGACGTGGCAAAAAAAATGTTAGACATTGTCAACATGATCGTCCACTTTCAGACGGTCTATTGCACAGCTATTTTTTAGGTTGACTCATCAAATATTTAAAATTGACATTAATTTTTCATATATTTTTGGTAAGGAAATAAAATAAAAAATAAAATAGGAAAAAAAAGTGGACACGTCATTAAAAAAAATTGTGTTTTAGATGGAAGCATTGTAGACCAAATTTTGAATTGATTGTCTATCAAATCTATTTTTATGCCACATAGGAAGCAAGTTTCTTGACATTGTTGCCATGTCAACAATTATTGGTATGCAAGCCACTTTTGCATTGGAGATGCTCTAAATATAAAAATTCTTTTTTGCATTGTCCATGCATTATCCATATAATGGTAAGTGACACCCAAGTATGAATGCACCATCCAATGGTCACTCCATATGTCGACATATATGGAAACACGACCTTTATAATTATTAAAAAAAATTTGCAAATTCTTTTGTTCTTTTTTATAAATCTCATAAAGTGTACGTGTGAGAGTGGTTCTAGGAACACGACATGCAGTAGAATTTAATGCTTGGTTGACAATAATTAACAAAACCAACTTTTTCACCAAAACTAAATAGTAAGTGTTATATAGCAACCATTCTAGTTAATTGTTCTCTATTATTTGCATCACTATATTTAAATAATTGATGGTTAGGAGTAGTGTATCTGGAAATTTGGCTTTGTGAACGCCTTTTGGCCTCTTCAGCCGGATGCTTGCCCGTTATATGCTTCTGATATGTGTCATATCCTCCAGATTTAGACCACTTAAATTCTTTGTGGCAGTAATTGCAAACCACTGTGAAGCTTCCATCGTCTTTAGTAATTTTCTTCATATGGATTACGAAGAGATCAGATTTGCATTGATTCTCTTCATCAGCTGCTTCAAAAGTTGGAGGGGGGATTAGGCATATTTTGTGATTGGCTTTCGTTGTAGGGGGTGGAATTGAGTTCGAAAATTGTTAGAGGGGGATTAGGAGGGTTTGTGGATTTAAGATAGGCTTATTGTTGTAGGAATTCATGATAAGCGATATCGTCATAACCGACATCGTCTCGCATAGGACCCTTACCTTTGCTGGAAGGCCTTTAACCTTTTCCAATTACCATTGAAAATTTTGTTGAAAATAAATGTGAAAAATGGATGGAAATAAATTTGAAATTTTTGTTGGAAATAAAATTGGAAAAATTGTTGGAAATAAATATGAAAATTTTGTTGGAAATAAAGTTGAAAAAATTGTTGGAAATGAATTTGAATTGAGTAAAAAAAAAATGTAATTGCGATTTAATTGAAATAAAAAAAATATAGAATAATTGAGAAAGAATTGGAGTGAGAAGAAATGAAATGGGAGGGAGGTATTTATAGGAATTAGGAAAAGGGTTTTAAATATAAAAAATAAATAAATTAAACTCACCGTTGGGCCTCTTACCCAACGGTCACATGTCACAAATGTGACTGTTGTGGCCCAACGGTCCAAATAAGATTTTATTTTTTTATATATTTTATTTTTTGTAAGTGGAACTGGTTGGAACCGTTGGTTCCAAACCATCTTGAACCGTCGGTTCTAGACCGATTCTGTATTTTTAATAACCGAAACCAAAACCAAAAAATCCTGTTCAAATCGGTACCGAAAAATTTGGTTCCGGTCCGATTCTTTTTGCCACGGTTGATCGAACCAAAATTAGTATGATTTTGGCCCCCATTTCCTCATCTTTATGTTTGATTCTCGGGCATTTCCCTATGTTTTAACTATGTTAATCAAGTGTTTCAGGTTTATTTGTGCCACATGGGCATTTGTGAAGAAAGAGATGGATTTGGTACAAAAAGTGCATAAAGTGTGAAAAACAAGGCATTGTCGCCCTTGATGGTGTCGCCTTTGGGCACACCGCGATAGAAGGCATAAAGCAATGAAGACTCAAGCCAAGGAATTGTTGCAGTATTGTCATTGTGGCAACACAACCACGACAGAGAGTTGAAATCTTGAAAATAAATCAGGTATGACATCACGGTGGAGTGTTGTTCTTGAGCCACAACCGCGACAAAGAGTTGAAATCTTGAAAATAAATCAGGTATGGCGTCGCGGTGGAGTGTCGTTCTTGAGCCACAACCGCGATAGAGAAGATGAAACCCAAAAAAATCAATCAGGTCTTGTGTCGCTGTTTGTGTCGTCATGTGACCAAACAACGACCACTTTTAGGATCTCAGATCTTTTTGTCGTCTTTCCAATGTCGTTGTCATCACAACCACGAAAAAGATGAGAATCAACCATGACAACCAAATCGAAGAATGTGTAACTGTCCGTCGTGGTGGCGTCACTGTCTCTAAAACAACGAAAACACAACCGCAACACCTGCCACATCAACATTTCTAGCAGTTAACAGTACAAATCTGAAAGCCACTATAAGTATCCTTCTTCTCCAAGTTGAAAGGGGTTCCAAGCATGAAATACAGAGATTTAAACTAGCATTCTCTCCTCCATACTTCACACATTCAACTTCCTCCATTTCCAATCTTATACTACCTTTTCCATCCAAAAACTCAACACCACATCTTGATTACTTCACCCAACCATTCCTCTCTTCCCATTCTCTACATCTCATTTCCTTTGTCAATATCCATGAGTCATCCACCCATCTAGACACATCCTCATCTACCATTCTTTGCACTAGGAGCATCAAAGGAAAGAAGGATCAAGGACTACAAAATAAGGCCCAAGGGTGATTTCCTAATCTATTACTTCTTTGTTATTTGATTGTAACTATATGTAACTAAACCCCTATTCTAGGGGATAGATGTGAGAAACATTTGGATTTGGGTTTTGCTTAAGCTATATTGTATTTGAATCTCTATTTTTGTTCTATTCATTTGATAACTAGATCCTATTCATTATATGATTGGCATTGTATATCCATTAGTTGATTATACTCTTGTTTATGATAATTTGTTATGCAATCAATCTTGGATTGACACCCTTGATTGATTAGGAACATCGTGAATATGATAGATTATTGGAGGGTATATCAACCACAATAATCTAAGCCTTGATTTGTAACAAACCAATCTCACCTTGACCCCTTCTCCTTAATCGGTTAGACATTTTGGTGGGAAGTTGTTTAGGGTTCGTAGTGACGACCTAAACACATCTAAGAATACAAATGGTTAACAAGTATGAGATTGGTTCATTAAAGTAGCTTGAAAAGCATTGCCCATAATCCACTTGCAACTCCATCATTTCCCTAGTATTTCTCTTAATTGTTTACATCCCATTATTCTTATCAAAGATTGTTGAGCATTCTATTTTTCCTATCACATTTTTGTTACATTTACTTTACTTGTACGTTTGATGGTTTCTCAAACCATACATTATCCAAACTATATGATTTACTTTATTGCATTTTAGATTAGTTAATCAATCCAACGTATTACTCCAATTCCCTATGGAACGAATCTTTGCTTACCATTTTACTAAGTTTTACATCCTAAGAGGATTCATAAGTGGTTAAACATGGTTTTCAAATGATCACATAAATACATTGTTTTGTTGTGCACAAATGGCCACATCAACGGTTTCGGTTCGAACCGAACCGTGGTCACCTTTAGTGTGAATATCGTTTGTTGAACGGATCTTATTGGATAACCTGTTAATTTAATGGGCTATGTTTTGTTTTTAACTTGTGACACGACAAGATTAACGAGTCGTGTTCAGATTGAGCAAAAAATTAATGGGTTTGGTTCGAACGGAACCGTGGTCACCTTTAGTGTGAATATCGTTTGTTGAACGAATCTTATTGGATAACCCGTTAATTTAATAGGCCATGTTTTGTTTTAAACTTGTGACACAATAAGATTAACGAATAGTGTTCAGATTGAGCAAAAAATCAATGGGTCATGTATGAACTTATACAAATATGACACTATAACTCATATTGTCACCCATAAGTATAGATATTAATGTAAGTAATTTTTTTGAACTATTTATTAGTGTAAGTAATTTAATAACATAAATGATTAATACATTATGATAATGTGAGAGTAATCTTTTCAAAAAAAATATTTAAATAAATAATGTGAGAGTAATACAAGTATATAAACTGGAACAATAACAATTTAAGTAGATAAGATAAGGTTGACTCAGTGGTAAGCCATTCACACCTACATTTATGAAGTTGTGAGTTTTAGTCATGTTCATCTTCCAATCTCAAAATATTGTAATAGTTTTAAATAAAAAAAATTAAGTACTTCTTTCAACAACAAAAATAATAATAAATAAATAATTGTAGTATTTATTTATTGAATTATTAAACAAATTATGTTCAAAACATTTCTAAATTAAATTACCATTAATTTATAAAAATTAGTATTTTCTTAAGATAAATCACTTAAGATTGTTACGAGTATATTTGTATCTGACAAGATCAAACAAATCCAGCTCGGATCGTTATTCTGACCAGTTATGGAAGAGGTGTATTACAAATTCTAATATCTTAAAATAGTGGTATAGTACAAATGTTTTTTTTTTCTTTCTAAATTCCAAACGTTTATGTAAGGGTCCAACTATAATATTTAATATACAGGTTGATGGAGTTTTATGGTATATTAACAAGTTCTCTCAGTGTGTCTCAATATAATTCATTCATTTAAATTGTATTAGATTTACATAATTTAAATTAGTGGATTAAAGTGTTATCATGTCATTTTGGCACTAGATATGGGTACCAAATTTGTGCAAAATAGTATTACTCAACAGGTAATTGTTGATATGAAAACCGATAATAATGAACATATTTACACTGGTCATATGTTCTATAGTTAAATTTGATTTAGATAAGTTATATGTAGACACACGTTGATCAATGTAATTTTGCACTTCAATATTTAGTACCTATATACAAATGTTCATATTCACGTAGCTGACATCTAATTTATATACCTATTTGATATTTATGTAGCATTAATTTGAATGTAACTAATGCTAAAAGGTCGTTGATTCAAACAGTTTTCCAAAGATTTTCCACGATTCATTTTGATATCCAATTAAACTAAGATTTTGACATTAGCACAAACGACACTGGTTTAAGTAGTCACATTTGATGAGGTTGTTTGTGCTCAACAAAACAATGTATTTATGTGTTCACTTGAAAACCGTGTTTAACCACTTAGGAATCCAGTTAGGATAAAAGTTTAGTAAAACGATAAGTAAGGATTCATTCCACAGGGAATTAGAGTAATATGTTGTATTAATTAACTAATCTACAATGCAATAATGTAAATCATAGATAGTTGGATAGTGTATGGTTTGAGAAACCATCAAATATACATGTAAAGTAAATGTAACAAAAAGGTGATGGGAAAAATAGAATGCTCAACAATCTTTGATAAGAATATGGAATGTAATCAATTAAGAGAATACTAGGGAAATGATGGAGTTGCAAGTGGATTATGGGCAATGCCTTTCAAGCTACTTTAATGAACCAATCTCATACTTGTTAACCATTTGTAGTCTTAGATGTGTTTAGGCCGTTACTACGAAACCTAAACACTTTCCACCAAAATGCCTAACCGATTAAGGAGAGGGGGTCAATGTGGGATCGGTTCATTATTAATCAAGGCTTAGATTATTGTAGTTGATATTCCCTTTAACAATCTGTCATATTCACTATGTTCAGAATCAATCAAGGGTGTCAATCCAAGATTGATTGTATAACAATTTATCCTAAACAAGAGTATAATCAACTAGTGGTATACAATGACAATTATATAATAAATAAGATATAGTTATCAAATGAATAAAACACAAATAGAGATTCAAATACAATATAGTTTAAGCAAAACCCAAAACCAAATGTTTCTCACATCAATCCCCTAGAATAGGGATTTAGTTACATATAGTTTCAATCAAATAGCAAAGAAGTAATAGATTAGGAAATAACCATTGGGCCTCCTTTTGTAGTGCTTGATCCTTATTTCCTTTGATGCTTCTAGTGCAAAGAATGGTAGATAAGGATGTGTCTAGATGATTGGTGTCTAAACGGTAGTGACAAAGGTAGGGAAATGTAGAAAATAGGAAGAGAGGAGTGATTGGGTGAAGTATTCAAGATTTTGAGTTGAGTTTTTTGATAGAAAAGATAGTCCAAGATTAAAGATGGAAGAAGGTGAATGTGTAAAGTATGGAGGAGAGAATGCTAGTCTAAATCTAAGAATTTCATGGTATGAAGTGTGTATTTTCAAATGGAGAAGAAGCATCTTTATAGTGGCTCTCGGATCTGTCCTTTAACTACCAGAAATGCTAATATGGCATGTGTTGCGGTTGTGGAGACCACGACGCCACCGCGGCAAACGGTTATTCGTCCTTCGATTTGGTTATCGTGGCTAATTCTCATCTTTTTCGCGGTTGTGAAGACAGTGACATCTGAAGGGCGACAATGAGATCTGAGACCTTGAAAGTGGTCGTTGTTAGGTCACACAACGACACTAACAGCTACGTTGAGCCTGATTTACTTCTTGGGTTTTATTCTTCTCTATCGCGGTTATGTCATAACAACAACACTAAACTGTGACATCATACCTGATTGATTTATCATGATTTCTTCTCTTTGTCACGGTATGGCCTAACAACGATAGTACCATGACATTTCCTTGGCTTGGATCTTCATTGCTTCAAGCTTTCTGTCGCGGTGTGCACAAAGGTGACACCTGGAACAGAGACAATGCCCTGATTTTCACCCTTTTACACATTTTGTGTCAAATCCTTCTCCTTCTTCACAAATGCCCTTGCGGCACTAATAACCTGAAACACTTGTTTATCATAGTTAGATCACAGGAAAATGCCTGAGAAACAAGCAAAAAAAGAAGGAAATGGGGGCCAAAATTATATCTATTTTGGCTCGATCAACATTGTAAACTCCAACCAAACCATTGATCTTATTTGTGTAAGATTTAGATTATTAATCAATAATAATCCTTAGATTATAAATCAATAATAATCCAATCATAATTAATTTTACTCATGCTTACAGGTTTGTAATACAGAATTTGTAAATTGTTTATAGGGGTACTATTTGACTTTCCAGACCTTTTCATTCGGTCCAACTGTATGTGACAATAATAGTTAAACTTGGGTATAATAATAAACTTAGAATGTTAATAACACCTATGTATGTATGTATATTAATTAATAAGTGAAATGTTAAATAATATCCTTATCCTATTAGATAGCTAGTTTGACAACTCAACACATCAACCGTAGCTCTATATTACGATGAGTTAATGTTACAAGTTTATATTATTAGCCAAATGTTTGGATATATTTATTGTCATTTTACTCAATTCAGTGATCTTAATATATTTATTTTATCCATACATTATGTGATCTTAATAATTATATAATATTACGGACATCTTAGTAATTGATATTGTACTAGCACTATCGATGTAACTTAATGTTTGTAATATATTAATATCTAATTCAAGTTTGTAATTTAATGTATAATTGGTTGAATTATTAATGTTTGTAATTGTTGTATGTATAAATTCGCCAAGCAGACACGTCACCAAAGGAGTCAATAAATGATGAAGAGAAGGTTGCCACGTCACTCATTGATCGAGTCAAGGGAGAAAATGTGGCAAGCCAGAATGTTGATGCCTTAAATCAATAAAGTCAAAGGTGTGGTCGCCAGAACTAGATATATACTCGCCACACGTAGAAACGTGGTAGTCGAAGGACAAAACCCAAGAGTGACGGTGCTCGCTGCATCAGCATACTGGGCCCGAACCGACTCGGCAGAAACACAGAAATCAACCCTAAACTTTAGAAGACCCATGGCAACAAGGAATCGTAAAGAGATAAGAGAAATATCCAGGTCCATGACAAACATGGGAATCCTAGTACGAATCAAAGAGGGAAACCTACCACCAACACGGCTAAAAACAAGGGGAAACCCTAATTAGACAAATATAAATAGAACCATCTATCCCATGAGGACGAGGTTCGAAAACTTAGAGAGAGAGAGAGAAGAGAGCAATTGTATGAGAGATCTGAGTGTGTAACCAAGCAATAAGACTAGTACTATTTTTCTGCCCTCTAGGGCGCCGTGGTTTTTTCCCATTCAAGGGTTTTCCACGTAAAAATCTGTCTCTTGCATGCATTGATTATTTTCTCGTTTTACTTTAAGTTGATATAATTGTTGTGTGTGTGGCAATCCAAATTTCACCGTTAACAATTGGCGCTAGAAGGAGGGGGATTTGAACAGAAACTTCGAGAAACCCTTGCGAATTGAAGAATATGAACTACGACAGTGATAAAGATGGTAACTCCAATAGAGATCTAATTGTTGAACCAACCGCGTCGACGGGAGATAGGGCGATGGCGATCGGCGGCAATGCCAGGAACTAGGGCAGCCGACCCCGGGGTTCTGCAGCACTTCCAAACTGCATTGGTAAACTTAATCAGCGAGGCTAGCAAAATAGGGCTTTCGCTTCCCATAGGGTTGGGAGTTTCTTCTCCTTACGAGTTAACCACTCCTGGAATCCATCCGCCTGGAAGGTTACGATCGGAAGTTCATATTGCAACCCTTGATGCTCAAGCAAGACAATCCACTGAGGAGACTCCTCAGGACACATATCAATGGAACCGGCGGAGACATCGTTCTATCTCGTCCGAAGATAAGAGTCCTCATCCACGAAGGGAATTACGATCCAAAAGAGCAAGGCGAAGAAGATCCGAGAGCACAGAAGATCGAAGGAGCCCGGATGATAGAGGCAACCATGGGAGAATGACAATCAAGAGCAGACTCGATCCAGCAGGAGAACCAACTGGTCAGCGAGATGTCACCCTACAAGAGCTATCAAGAAAAGTTTCAGCGATGGCACGAAGGTATCGTCGTAACGTATCTCCAGATGATGAGTCAGATAGCCCATTCGTTGAAAATATTGCTCGCACCCAATTTCCAGACAGATTTAGAATGCCAACCATTAAGCAGTATAAGGAGAACAGGGATCCGAAGGAGCATGATCGCCGATTCCGTAATATTATGGCCCAGTACTCATCCAATGACGGGCTGTTGTGCCTCACCTTCCCGTAAACATTCGGCGACCTCGCCTCCAAGTGGTTTGGAAGACTTCCACCCGGAAGTATAAGCAGTTTCTCAAACCTCAGCAAAGCATTCATAAGGCAATTCATGGGGAGTGTCCAGAGAAGAAAGTCACTTGCTCATCTATCAAACTTAAAGTAGGAGCGCAATGAGTCGATCAAGAAGTATCTAGCAAGATTCGGGAAGGAGGTTGCTCAAATTGAGGACGCCAGTGATGTAACTGTGATCGCCGCTTTCACCAATGGGTTACAAAGTGGGCAATTATCATTTGACCTGCGAAGAGAGAGACCAAAAACTTATGAGGAGATGATGGAAATAGCTGGCGACTATGCACTGGCAGAAAAAGAAGAAGTAGCGCAAGGGGGTAGCTACGTACATGGACACAAACCTGATTCAAAATTGGACCATAAGAATGAAAAAAAGACGCAGTCACGTGATCGCCAGAGAGACGAGAAAGGCCAAAAGGGACATCCAAGAGAAAGCAAAGGAAACGCTCGAGCCAATAGGTTTCGAGGAAGGTACAAAAATTACACCCCTTTAACTGGCGATCAGGAAGAGATACTTTCTGTGGTAGAAGACAAAGGACTCGCTAAATACCCTCGGCAGCAATCAGCAAATGCCAGGAGAGATACAACTAAGTACTGCCGATTTCACAAAGACCATGGGCATGAAACTTCAAAATGTTTCCAGCTGCGTGATCACATTGAAAGCTTGATCAGAGATGGGCACCTGAAGGACTTTGCTTTGAAAGGGGACAAGCACGGTGGTCGCCAAGACAGCTGCCAAGGAAAGGGGTAGGAAAGGAAGAGTCCAAGGAGAAACAGCCCTAACGCCACTATAAGTACCATTTTTGGCAGGCCCCATACTGGGAGAAGCAATCGAGAAAGGATGTTAGAAGTCCGAGAAGTAACGTATGAAAGCAGAAGCATGGAGATTAATTCTGTGTGAAAAGTCCTAGAGGCGTGTTTAATATAAAGCTAGAGGGGGGTGAATAGATTTTATCTAATTTTTACCCAATTTTCGCGTGCATGTCAATTTTACGAAAATACCCCTAGCAAGTCAACAATACATACAAGTGTAATAAGATGCGGAAATAATAAATGACACTTGATGTTTACGTGGAAAACCCAACCACTGGGAAAAACCACGGGCTGTTTAGTGCGCCACACTCGGACCTCGAAATCCACTAATTGAAATGGAGTTTACAACCTATGTAGACCTCGTCTAACACTCCGGTCAATAACCCCCCACTTCTACCACGCGGGCCTTTAAAAGTGGCTCTAGTCCAATTGCTTATGTGACCACCTGTTCCCGATGTCCGACCTAATCCCGGTCAATCACACAAGACTTCAATCTCTCAAAAGAGATGCACAACCCTATGTGAATATGTATGAATATTCAATTAACAAACAAGGCTAGGGAACCTTAGATGCTTATCTAGGATGATGATATATTCAATTTAAATCAATCCTAGATATGAAAATAGCTATATGTCATGGCATACAACTTTAGCTAAGTAAAGGATAACCAATCCTAGATACAAAGCTATCACAAAAAACCCACAAACATTCAAAAGATTAACTAGTTGATTAAAAAACAATCTATCAACCTAGTTATAAATAAATCACACAAGAATGTTTATGGCATAGCTTTTAGGCAATAATGACCTAATCAATTAAGCTATCAAAAATAATCTCAATCATATAATGAGATTAATTAGCTAGATATAAAATAGGCATGAAAACCTAGCTAACATAAATAACCCAATCAACACATAATCTCAATCATGTATGTAGAAATTAATCTAAACACATACAAGTAATAAATGAGATAAAATTGATAAGTAGAAACACTAATTATGTAAGATAAAAGTGTTCAACAAATCATACCATGTGTGTTGAAGAAGACCCATGCATTAGCACATGCTAGATGAACCTAGATGATGCCTAGATGATGATTTGTGCATGTGGGAATGGGTTTAGAGAGATAAAGATGTAATCTTTAAGCTTTTTCTCTCAAGTCTCTCTTTCTCTCTCAAGAATAAGGAGCCTCTCTCTCTAGGGTTTGATTTTATGGCTCTCTACTCAAAATGATGAGAAAGATATGTATTTATAATGCCCAAGTGAAACTATGTCGTTTTGGAAGAAGTGGAAAAATGATGGGCATTTTCGCGGTACTCGCGTCAGTGCAGCGACTCAATATTCGAGCGCTTCGAAACATAACCAAACGACATCGAAACCTTTCATATAATATATCGTTGGAAAGGTATGGATGTCTAATTTCTACTCGTTTTTACAGAATGACATTTGGATGTCTGTAGAAAAAGTTATGGTCAATTGAGTGACCAAAGGTCAGAAACGGACAACAACATAGTTGCCCTGTTTTGGTGGTCACTTTGGAGAATTTAAAACCAATCCAAACGGTCATGAAATATTACGAATAATATACCGTTGGAAAGGTATGGGTGTCTAGTTAGTACAGAAATTTTCAAAACTCATTTTGAAGCTTTGTGTAAAAAGTTATGGTCACAAGACCATGCAAAGGTCAGTTTTGAAAACACTTAAAACATTGAAATCCAATCTTTTAAAACTAGACACCTTACTCCAATCAACCAAACCAAAACTACCACTTATCCAAGAGAAGAATGAGACCTTCTCAAGTGGTCAACCATCGCGCTAAGACATGCACACCATCGTGCAAGCGCGGACGTTTCCGATCACACAAACGGAAACAAATTACACCACACTTAAGACTAATCATGAAGTGCAAGTGTGGGTATTGAATGCATCCTAATGCCTATCATGACATGGCATTTCATAGAACAAGATGCAATCAATTAAATGCAAGAAGAGATATTGAATAAATCAATAAAGCATAATGCACACAAAATACAAACACAACATTCAAGAATAAGAGTTATGCATGTTGTGTGTGTGCAACTATATCTCTTCAAGCCAATGTAAGCACAAGATATACCTTTGGTGCTTGTCCTCTTGAGGTCTTGGAAAGGGTCTTTGATCTTCAACAAATCACCTAGACTACCCTTACAACCAAACCCCAACATGTGGTTTGCCCACGAAATAAGCCAATCAAATAAAGGGAATCCTTACAATCTCCCCCTTTGGCTATTTCGTGACAAAACCACCACTCACAATGATTCCTCACAACATAATAGAAACTACGGGTCTACTATGATTTTCTACATTACAAAGAGATAAGATAAATAATCTTGAAGTCTTCAATCTCAAGTAGAACAATCAATCCCTGAAAAACAAAGTTTCTATACTATCCAATACAAGACAAGGTGAGATGAATCAAGTGAGATAAAACAAGCATTTGCATTTAAGAATTTAAGTACAACATCATGCAATGTATGTATGTGCAAATGCTCCCCCTCAAAGGGTTACTCCCCTTCAATAAATATTCTCCCCAACATGCACAATTGCTACTACAATTTGCAACTCCCCTTACCACAACCTACTCCCCCTTTTTGTCATGATATAGACAAGGAGTAGTCCCCAATCGGGTCACTCAAGGCAAAGAGAGATAGTAGCATTCTAAATATTTGCATAATCAATATAAGTCACTTTATGCAATCTCAATTAATTGGAGAGAAACAAGGAGATTTATTTAAGGAAAAATGTGTGAATCAAATAATTGCTTTGCATACAAGACATGTAGCATTTAAGTCCAAAATACCATGGTATTTGGCAAAGCAAATGACAAAGGTTTTTAATATGAATTCAAACCAATTTCACCAATGTCATGAGAGAAGCAAGGATATAGGTTTTCATTGATTTTAATTTAGGAACAACTATATCCAACTTTATAAGCCAAACATGTCATGAGCGACTTTGCACCCTACTTGATTTTTCCGGATAAGATATCCGTATGATAGTAGACATGTTTAACCAATAAAGAAAGAGAGACATTTGGAATGTAAAATCCTTAAATGGATACAAGATCCTTTTTCATTTGAGTCTCATAAGCTTTTTCACACATTTTTTGCAGTTAAGAAATGCAATCATCAAAACATGCTTTTTAAGATTAGCATTTAGCATGTCATTTAACAATCATCATGTCATGGAGATCATTTTAGGTCATTCAAATTTTTTCCTATGTATATATCTCCTAGTCCAAAAATGCATGTTTGAACATAAATATGACATGGATTGCAATACAAGCATTGATCACACTTATTGAATAGAAAATATATATACATAGTGTAACCAAGCTTACTCAAGCAACAAAAAGAGAAGCATAAGATATTTCAAATTTTTTTGCAAGTGACAAGAATGCAAAATAGCTCTCTTTGCTCAAGTTCCCCATATGGGGTCAATTTTCCATACCTCTTCAAAGAAGGGTATGAGGTCCTATGGACCTACCAAGTCCTTTGGACTTAGTTGAACCTATTTGAAACTTGTTAGTCTCGTAGCAAACGGGTTCATCATTTTTAATCCACATAGATGTCTCAATTACATTTCTAGTGGTCATAGGTTCTAGAGTTATAGATGTCAAAGGATCATGCATCTTAGCTCTAGCCTTTTTCTTTTCAATCATGCATTAAAATCTACATATTTTAATGTAATGCAAGCAACTTGGTCTAACATGACCATCAATACCACACAAATGACAAGAGGAGATAAGGTTAGGAATTATACCATTCCCTTGAGCATGCAAAGGTGCTTTCCCTTGTCGTTGTGGTTGTCTTGGTAGTTGGATAGGATCTCTCCTCCTTTGTTGATGACCAAGACAATGTTGCTTGCTCGGTTGAGCTTGCATGATTGAGCACTTCCCTTTTAGGATCAAAGGTTGAGGGAAGTTAGCCTTCTTGGTTGGTTAGACCAAGATTGAGGAAGGCTTGGGCTTGAAGCTCTTTAGTGATGTGAGCAACGCCCTTTCATCTTCGTCTCCTCTCTCACCTTAGAGGGACATCTCCTCATGGGAGTCAATTTCTTCTCTCACAAAATCACTCATAGTGTTTGCGTTGAATGAATGCAAAAGAGAAGAATGCAAAATGTATGAAGAAATCAAACAAACATACAAAATGCAAAACACACCAACAATGAGCAAAGAATCACCTAAGTATATCTAGGAACCCGCTCTGATACCAATTGAAACTAATACGCGGTGTGTATAATATAAAGCTAGAGGGGGGGGTGAATAGATTTTATCTAATTTTTACCCAATTTTCGCGTGCATGTCAATTTTACGAAAATACCCCTAGCAAGTCAACAATACATACAAGTGTAATAAGATGCGGAAATAATAAATGACACTTGATGTTTACGTGGAAAACCCAACCACTGGGAAAAACCACGGGCTGTTTAGTGCGCCACACTCGGACCTCGAAATCCACTAATTGAAATGGAGTTTACAACCTATGTAGACCTCGTCTAACACTCCGGTCAATAACCCCCCACTTCTACCACGCGGGCCTTTAAAAGTGGCTCTAGTCCAATTGCTTATGTGACCACCTGTTCCCGGTGTCCGACCTAATCCCGGTCAATCACACAAGACTTCAATCTCTCAAAAGAGATGCACAACCCTATGTGAATATGTATGAATATTCAATTAACAAACAAGGCTAGGGAACCTTAGATGCTTATCTAGGATGATGATATATTCAATTTAAATCAATCCTAGATATGAAAATAGCTATATGTCATGGCATACAACTTTAGCTAAGTAAAGGATAACCAATCCTAGATACAAAGCTATCACAAAAAACCCACAAACATTCAAAAGATTAACTAGTTGATTAAAAAACAATCTATCAACCTAGTTATAAATAAATCACACAAGAATGTTTATGGCATAGCTTTTAGGCAATAATGACCTAATCAATTAAGCTATCAAAAATAATCTCAATCATATAATGAGATTAATTAGCTAGATATAAAATAGGCATGAAAACCTAGCTAACATAAATAACCCAATCAACACATAATCTCAATCATGTATGTAGAAATTAATCTAAACACATACAAGTAATAAATGAGATAAAATTGATAAGTAGAAACACTAATTATGTAAGATAAAAGTGTTCAACAAATCATACCATGTGTGTTGAAGAAGACCCATGCATTAGCACATGCTAGATGAACCTAGATGATGCCTAGATGATGATTTGTGCATGTGGGAATGGGTTTAGAGAGATAAAGATGTAATCTTTAAGCTTTTTCTCTCAAGTCTCTCTTTCTCTCTCAAGAATAAGGAGCCTCTCTCTCTAGGGTTTGATTTTATGGCTCTCTACTCAAAATGATGAGAAAGATATGTATTTATAATGCCCAAGTGAAACTATGTCGTTTTGGAAGAAGTGGAAAAATGATGGGTATTTTCGCGGTACTCGCGTCAGTGCAGCGACTCAATATTCGAGCGCTTCGAAACATGACCAAACGACATCGAAACCTTTCATATAATATATCATTGGAAAGGTATGGATGTCTACTTTCTACTCGTTTTTACAGAATGACATTTGGATGTCTGTAGAAAAAGTTATGGTCAATTGAGTGACCAAAGGTCAGAAACGGACAACAACATAGTTGCCCTGTTTTGGTGGTCACTTTGGAGAATTTAAAACCAATCCAAACGGTCATGAAATATTACGAATAATATACCGTTGGAAAGGTATGGGTGTCTAGTTAGTACAGAAATTTTCAAAACTCATTTTGAAGCTTTGTGTAAAAAGTTATGGTCACAAGACCATGCAAAGGTCAGTTTTGAAAACACTTAAAACATTGAAATCCAATCTTTTAAAACTAGACACCTTACTCCAATCAACCAAACCAAAACTACCACTTATCCAAGAGAAGAATGAGACCTTCTCAAGTGGTCAACCATCGCGCTAAGACATGCACACCATCGTGCAAGCGCGGACGTTTCCGATCACACAAACGGAAACAAATTACACCACACTTAAGACTAATCATGAAGTGCAAGTGTGGGTATTGAATGCATCCTAATGCCTATCATGACATGGCATTTCATAGAACAAGATGTAATCAATTAAATGCAAGAAGAGATATTGAATAAATCAATAAAGCATAATGCACACAAAATACAAACACAACATTCAAGAATAAGAGTTATGCATGTTGTGTGTGTGCAACTATATCTCTTCAAGCCAATGTAAGCACAAGATATACCTTTGGTGCTTGTCCTCTTGAGGTCTTGGAAAGGGTCTTTGATCTTCAACAAATCACCTAGACTACCCTTACAACCAAACCCCAACATGTGGTTTGCCCACGAAATAAGCCAATCAAATAAAGGGAATCCTTACACTGTGCAAAGAAACCCCAAGAAAGGAAGAGAAGGACATGATCCCATAACGTTTACAGCAGAAGACTCGGACGAAAGTGATGCAAAGCCTAATGATGCAATCGTAGTGGGAGTTCGAATAGCCCACAGGGATGTCCTTCGGGTAATGATTGACAATGGGAGTTCAGCTGATATTTTAAGTGCCAGGGTATACGATGAGTTGCGGTTGGACAGAAAAGATCTTGAACCATTCCATGTGCCATTGAAAGGTTTCAGGGGTGCAGAAGTGAGATCATTGGGAACTGTGAGCTGCCGGTAAGGTTTGGTACAGCACCATGCCGGCGAACAATCCTGCTGGACTTTGTTGTAGTCGACATCCATAATTGGCCGTACAACACTTTGCTTGGCCGACCATTTCTTAACAAAGCTCGAGCTGTTACTTCAACCCATGCCTTAAAAATAAAGTTCCCTACAGAATTTGGAGTTGGAGAATTGAAAGGGTCACAGGAGATGGCTCGCCGTGCCAACTTATCAATCTTCAAAGATAAGGCAGAGATGGAGACCTTGAGCATATTCAAAGTAGACAAGGAAGTGCAGGAAGATAATCTGGAAATCTTTGAACTGGACCCAAGGGACAAAACGAGCAGAGAAAAAGAAGAGCCAACTGAGTCGATTGTTTTAAACGAAGCAGAACCGGATAAAACAGTCAAGATCAGAGCAAGGCTGACTGAACGAGTTAAGAGAGATGTGACAAACTTGTTGAGAGAATACAAGGAGATTTTCGCTTGGTGCCATGAAGACATGCCGGGAATTGATAGAAGCGTGATTTCACACAACCTGGCTGTGAATGAAAAATGCAAACCAGTTGTGCAAAAAAGGAGAAGCTTTAACCTAGAAAGAAGTGCAGCAATAAAAGAGGAGGTGTCAAAGTTGCTTGCCGCAAGATCAATTAGAGAAGTCAAGTACCCGGAATGGGTGGCGAATGTAGTTCTAGTGAAAAAGAAGAACAACCAATGGAGGATGTGTGTTGACTTCACCGATCTGAACAAGGCCTGCCCCGAGGATAGCTTCCCGCTACCAAGAATTGACCAGTTAGTCGATGCAACATTCGGACATTAGATGTTGAGCTTCATGGATGCATATTCAGGATATAACCAGATAAAGATGCACAAGCCAGATAAGGAGAAGACAGCGTTCACCACTGACCAGGGGTTATACTGTTACACAGTCATGCCATTCGGCCTGAAGAACGCTGGAGCAACTTACCAGCGCCTGGTGAACAAAATGTTCGCCAGGCAAATAGGAAGAAATATGGAGGTTTACGTTGACGATCTGCTGACAAAAAGCATCACAGCAAACAGACATACAGATGACCTGAGGGAGACATTCGATGTGTTGGTTAAGTATGGAATGAAGTTGAATCCAGTAAAATGCGTATTCGGCGTACCTTCTGGGAGGTTTCTCAAATATAAAGTACATCAAAGAGGAATAGAGGTGAACCCTAAAAAAATCTAAGCATCAGTAAAAATGGTTTCGCCAAGAACTTTGAAGGACGTCCAAAGACTCACGGGGTGCCTGGCATCACTGAGCAGGCTCATAGCTAAATCAACAGACCGATGCCTACCACTTTTCAAAGCTCTATAGAAAGGAAAGGGAGTCGAGTGGAATGAGGATTGTGAAAGAGCTTTCCAGGCCTTGAAAGAGTACCTTGGGCAGGCACCGCTGCTATCAAAACTAGAAACGGGAGAAACACTGTATATGTATTTGTCCGTCTCTGAAGTAGCCACAAGTTCCGTACTGGTAAGACAGGAAGAGGGGATCCAGAAACCAATATGCTATACCAGCAAAGCATTGTTACCAGCCGAAACTAGGTACTCGCCGACCGAAAAAATGGCACTCGCTCTAATAACAGCAGCAAGGAAGTTAAGGCCATATTTCCAGGCTCATAAAATTGGAGTATACACCAACTGCCCACTGAAATTAATTCTGTAGAAACGAGAAGTATCCGGTCGATTAACGAAGTGGGCGATCGAGTTAAGTGAATTCGATGTAGAGTATCTTCCAAGGACAGCAATTAAAGCCCAAGCGGTGGCAGACTTTGTAGCAGAGTTCACCGAGCCAAGCATAGAGGTAGCGAGAATGATGGTGGAGCGAAATAAGAAAGTATTCAAATGGCAACTCCGCGTTGACGGGTCGTCAAACACGCACGGCAGCGGGGCAAGGGTAGTGGTGTCAACCCCGGAAGGAGATTCAGTCGAATGTGCCTTGCGTTTTGACTTCAAAGCTACTAACAATCAAGCTGAATACGAGGTACTCATAGCAGGTTTAAAAGTTTGCACAGTCCTAGGAGCAGATGAGGCGGAAATTTTCAGCGACTCTCAAGTTGTTGTCAATCAAGTGCTAGATGAATACCAGGCGAGAGATGAAAGCATGATCACCTACCTGGAATTAGTAAAGGAGCTATTAGAAAGGTTTAAAGAATACAAAATTGTTCATGTCCCTAGAGAAGAAAATGAGAAGGCTGATGCCCTGGCCAAGTTGGCATCCGCCACAATCAACATCTGGCCCAAAACTATCTCTATGATTCGCCTACGGCAGCCGAGTATATTCAAATCAAAGGAAGTTGGGGCAGTCTTTGGCGAGAGAGACAACTGGATCACACCAATCAAAGAGTACCTCGTCAATGATGTACTCCTAAGTGACCCATTAGAAGCAAAACGATTGAAGTACAGAGCTACAAGATATTCAGTACTCAATGGAGAATTGTACAAAAGGAGGGCACTGTAGAGATGTGTCGGGCCTGAAGAAGCAGAAGGTATCCTAAGAAGCATACATAGTGGAAATTGTGGGAATCACGCTGGGGGTGTCAGCTTAGCCCACAAAGCATTAAGGTAGGGTTTTTACTGGCCAACACTGTTCGCCGACGCCAAAAGAGTGGCAGCGAGATGTGAGGCGTGTCAAAAAATTGCCAATAACATCCGCCAACCACCTGAACTCTTGCAGAGTATTACCTTGCCTTGGCCATTCGCCATGTGGGGAATTGACTTGATCGGCCCAATGCCAACAGCAACTGGAGGAGCGAAGCACGCTATAGTAGCCGTAGATTATTTTACGAAGTGGGTTGAAGCCGAACCATTGGTATATATAACAGAAGCAAACACGATAAGCTTTGTGAAGAAAAATATCTTGTACAGATTCGAGATACCAAACACCATCATCACGGACAATGGGACCCAATTCGATGGTAAGAAATTCAGGGAGCTGTGTGACAAATAAGGCATCAACAACTACTACGCCTCCCCAGCACATCCGCAGACGAATGGCCAGACTGAAGCAGTGAACAAGATCATTAAACACAACCTGAAAGCTAAGTTGGCGGCGAAAAAAGGAAGCTGGGCAGATAAATTACCACAGGTACTCTGGGCATATCGAACCACAGAAAGGGGTTCAACAGGTGAGACCCCATATTCCATGGCCTATAGAGCTGAAGCTGTCATTCCCGTGGAAACATCTTTCTCTTCACCAAGGGTACAACTCTTTCAACCGGAACTTAACATTGATATGCTAAAATGTGGCCTGGATGAATTAGAAGAAAGAAGAGAGTGCGCAGAAATAAGAAATACTGCGTACCAACAGAGGGTAGCCAGATATTACAACTCACATGTGCGTGAAAGAAGGTTCTCACTTGGCAACTTAGTGCTGAAAAGGGTGAACCCAGGAACAAGAGACAAAACTGCAGGATCACTCGCAGACAAATGGGAGGGGCCTTATCAAATCACAGGCATAGCTGGTCGCGGGGCATATCGCATTACTCGAGAGGGTTTAGGCGAACTACCTCGTCCATGCAATGCGCAGTACTTGAAGATATATTACCCTTGACTTTTTCGTTGCTTTTAGGATTTATTTCAACCTTTTTATTTCTTAGAACAATTTTCGTTTTAGCATTTTTTCTGTGACTATATTAACAAAAGTTGCAGGAAGCATTCAATAAAGAGTAATTTATTACTGAAAATTCACGATTTCACTTGCCAGTCACAAAGGGCATTCGCCTTCGTACATCACTACCATCGCGTAAAGACGAGTTTCATACTCGCAGCAATGAGAACTAGCGAGAAAAAATAAAATCCCAAGTTAAAAAAAATCGGCGATCACCATTACGGGAAAGTAAAATCCCTAGAGAGGCGAGAAAACCAGCTGAAAGCAAAAAAGAAGCAAAAGCAAGAGGGAGACGTCCCAATAAGATGCTGAAACTCAGCAATGGCAGCTGAACAAACAAATAACATGTTAAAAACTTGGTGTATGGTCGGATACGTCCTGACAAATACTGAGTATGCCAAAACGTAGCAATGGCAGCTGAATAAAGCTATAAAGCATGCCAAAAACTTGGTGAAAAACTGAGTAAGCCGAAAACTCAGCAAAAGCAGCTGAACAAAAACAAAAGAGTTTATAACTTAATAAAACAAAAAAGTCATTTACAATTGAAGAGTTACGAATGAAGGTGCAAAAAGATAAAAATTTACAATCTTAACAGTCTGTAAAGACCTAAAACTCAACTAGCTGCATGAGGGCCCTCGTTGTCTTCCTCATCTTCGATCTCCTCTTCAGAAGGCCAGGTGACTTCTTCATCCCCATCTGGTATAAAAGGCTCATAATCCCTTCCAGCGACAGGACCCAAGTCGGGCTCAGCACCAGAATCAGAAAAGCTGCCCTTCTGACCCGAATAGTAAGTATTAAAGGCACGCTTGCTGGGGATTTCTAAATGCATAGGATGAGGCTCAGTCCTGTTATAACGGCAGTGGGCTTTCCATCGTTTTATTTGCTCTTTAATCGAACCCACTCCGCTGGCCATATGCTGTTGAAGAGACCTGTCGAAGCGCCTTAAAGCCTTTTCATTCGAATGATCCTTCATGGCGAAGAACTTCTTCGACTGCCTCATGCCTCGTTCAAACTCACGCAGCAAAAGCGCGTCGTAGGTAGGGGATCTCTTGAAACGATCAACTGCTTCAACCTCTAGCACAGCCTTTAAGTTATCAAAGATGAGTTCACGCGAAGACAACTGATTGCGCAAGTCCAGCGCCTCATGCTCAGCTTTTTCCTTAGCCTCCTCAGCCACCCGCTCAGCCTCCAAACGTGCTGCGAAGGATTCTTGACTAGTAGATAAATGCTCCTTCAGCGAGCGGATCTCCTCTTCAGCAGCAGATAGTTTTTCCTCGGCGGCTAGTTGAGCAGACAGATGACCATCTGAGGACTCTCTTAGCTGAGCAAGCTGTTAAGCATGGGATTCTTCAGCAGAAAGCTTCTCAGCAGCCAAAATAGAAGCTTGCTCGCGCAAGCGCTTACTCTCCCGGGAAGCTTTGTTCCCATACTTGTAGTTCTCAGCCAACTCAGACATCATCTGAAAAGAAAAATAGCTGAATTAGGAAGTGTATATGAAAAAATATAAAGATTTGTGCCGAAAAGCTTACCAAAGAGTGGCAATTGAAGAAAAATTTCATCTTTCTGTTGCAAGACTTGCCTTTGACATGCCCCCAGCTTTCACCAATGTACACATCATTATTAACCAAGTGGGAGCAGATTTCAATAGCCGAAAAATCAGAAAGAGACCCGACACGTTCCCTTCATCAGCTCCAGTTGGTCCCGCGGGTGGGGCTTCATGGGTAAAACCCGAACTAGAAGCAGAAGTCCCAAGTTACTTCGATGGTCCTGGCCAATCAACCGATTCTGGCCGACCAGATGGTCTATGCTGATCTGAAGAGACATTTGACTCGCCCATAGCCACTGGAGGAGAACCTGTTCGGGGCGGAGTAGAAGCAGGGATATTCAATTCATTAACCTCCTCGGGGGGAGGCACCGCTGCATCAGTCCCCTCAGCAGGATCCTCGCGAACATCCGTTTGAATAGAGGGAGTTTCGGCGAGAGCTGGCTCGCCAGCACCCTCCTCGTCCGAAGAGACGACATACTGCACCACCCTTGATGCCCGCTTAGGGGATCGAGCAACATGATCAGGTGTACTCTCAGCTGGGCGTTTACCTCTACCAGCTCTAGGGGCTAGATCACTCACAGGATCATGAGGAGTCTCAGGGACATCCGCGTTAAAATTAGGAATGTCACTGACCCCCCCTGATGTAGGGAAAAATACCGTAGTACACGCAGCGGAAGCGAGACTAAAAATAGATTTAGTGACTTTTAAAATTTTTCCCTTTTATGAACCTTAAACCCTTTAATCAATTAAACATATATATTATCTAACAAAAGAATAATACCTTTTGTCGCGTGATCCGATTGACTTACGTTGATGGTAATCCGCAAGATCTTCAATCCTAGCACGAACGTGGATCACCTAGGAGCGTGGTCTCCCTTTTCTTTGAATTGCATACCTGTGAATGGACAAACAAACTTTTCTTTTCTTTGTTAGTCACAAAAACAATCAAAAGAATACTAAGATTATTCCGGTCACTTTTGAGTTCTCAATCTAATGATCGAAACTCGCGTGAACCTAGATCGATGTCGTACACACAAGCTTATTGATGAATAAGCAAATAGTATACCATCAAAGAATAATCTAACACTCTTTTATGTTTTTTGTAGAATAAAATAATCTCTCTATGAATTGAGAAGAAGAAGAAAATAGAATCTCAAGCACCAAGCATTCAGTTGGCCGAAATCTATAAAAGTGTATATATAGGTTGCCAAATTTTCTTCTCTTCTTTCTCTTTAGGGTGGCCGAAAATCCTAACCTAAAAGGGACTAGGGTTGCCGCAATTCTCAAGCCCAAAAGAGTTTGTATTGCACCCTAATTCCTATTTAGTTTAAGACTTCAAACCCTAATTTAATTCATAAATCTTTTATTCCTTTATTTGACTAAATAAAAAAAAGACTTCTTATTTGATTTAAATAAATAAAATTAATTATTTATTTTCTTTTCAAACAAATCTTTTACTTTTAGTAAACTACTACAATAGTATTACTCTAGGAAATATATTTCCTATTCAGAAAAGATTTGTTTCTTAATTAAACAATTAATTAATAAATTAATTAATTCTTATTTAATTAAAACAATGAAATAAAATAATATATTAAGTTATAAAACCTTCTTGCCGCCCCACTTAAACAAATGGGCTATATATTATTTTCTTTATTTCATTTAATCCATTGGACTTTAAATAAAAAGTCCACATGTGAACCAGACCCATTCTTACTAAAAGAAACAAGCCCACATGTCATTCATTAATATATTAATATAATTGAGCAGCCCATTACATAAATAATATGCAAATTATATTCTTAATATATTAAATACAATTCTAGATGGACCCATAAATTGGTCCGGTAGAATATATCAAGTGATCCATGCAAGTCCGTGTGGATTGGGGATCTTGGCGGGCCATCTAAATTTAAGCTTCAATAGACATAACCTAATCACAATCAACAAATGATTCACTTAGGTCCGATCCATTAATTTTAACTCATTCCACTAAAGAGCTAAAATTGAACTCTTAAATAAAGATAGAAAAGGAAGATGCTCCTCATTCATACCCTAGACAATCATATTGGAGAAAGTGTATCCTCGTGATTAATATCAGTAATCGCCAAGAGTTCATAGACCGCCTATAACTCTCCAAGTTACCATATTTACTCATATGACCACATTTTGAACTTGGATATTTTGACTTGTCCAGAAGCCATGTTTTCAATAGATACTATCGAAAACTCAACGTTGAGATTTAATATCCAATTACCTCAAAACATCCATATGATGATATTATACTCTCATTTAATAAATGGAGCCACGATGTCCATATCTATAAATGAAGTCCTCTATCGATTAACAAATGAATATCACCAAACTATCGAGGATAGACTATGCGATATAATCGTACTCATTGATAACTCAAATGATATCACTTGCAACCATAAGTCCATCATTTATCTCAGGATTAAGATAGACTCTCCGATTGTCCTGATAATGAAAAGACTATTATCTATTGACGGTTCTAGATAAAGCTTTTCATTGTGACCCAGTTCAATGCACCCAGTGCACTAGATCCTTTTGCTCGAAGACACTCCGATGATTTTAGACTCATCATATCTCATTTGATCCCACTCAAATGCTAGCAAAAGAATTCTACAACTTTAACAAGATAAAGGTGCCCAACCTTTAACTTAAGTTGTGAACATTATTCAAGACTAACTAAAGAATTGTGTCTACCACATACATATCCAGATGTACGAACAATTCTTCTTTTCTCATAGTCTTTAGACCTTATGATTATTTACTTTGTCAATTATAATATTAAACTATAAATGCTATACGATTTGTTAAACCAGAAATCACTTTATTAATATGAAAAAGATTGTTAATTACAATATTACACTTTTGCTATTGAGCATAATCCTAACAATCTCCCACTTGCGCTATAGCAAATGTGTCATATCTCTCATGCCCATGTTCTCTAGATGCCCATCGAAACTCTTCTGAGGTAGAGCCTTTTTGAAGGGATCCGCTAGATTTTCTGCTGACGTGATTTTGGTAATCGTCACGTCACCTCTTTGAACAATCTCCCTTAAAAGATGATACTTTCTTTCAATGTGTTTACCTCTCTTGTGACTTCTTGGTTCTTTCGAATTAGCCACTGCTCCACTGTTGTCACAGTAGATAGTGATCTGCTTATTCTTACTAGGAACCACTTCCAAGTCAATCAAGAATTGGCGGAGCCAAACAGCCTCTTTGGCAGCCTCGCATGCAGCAACATACTCAGCTTCCATGGTGGAATCAGCAATACAAGATTGCTTGATACTCTTCCATATAACTGCTCCTCCTCCAATAGTAAACACAGCCCCTGATGTGGATTTTTTGGAGTCAGAATCTGATTGGAAATCAGAATCTGTATACCCAACGGGAATCAAATTCCCTCCAGAGTATACAAGCATATTATCTCTCGTTCTCTTGATATACTTGAAAATATGCTTGACTGCCGTCCAGTGATCAGGACCAGGTTTCGATTGAAACCTGCTAACTATGCCAACAGCAAAACAAATATCTGGTCTAGTACAGAGCATTGCATACATGAGACTTCCAACTGCCGAGGCATATGGAACTCTACTCATGAATTGCTCTTCATGCTCATTCTTAGGAACTTGTTCCTTAGAAAGCTTGATTCCATGTCTGAAAGGTAACATACCTTTCTTGGAATCCTGCATGGAAAACCTAGACAAGATCTTGTCTATGTATGAAGCTTAGGATAATGCAATCGTTCTATTCTTTCTATCCCTTATTACTTGGATACCTAGAATAAAACTTGCTTCTCCTAAGTCCTTCATATCAAATTGTTTTTCTAACCATTCTTTTACTGATGTCAATACACCTACATCGTTTCCAATGAGTAGTATATCATCAACATAAAGAATCAGGAAAACCAACTTGTAGCCTTTAATCCTTTTGTATACACAAGGTTCGTCAGGATTCTGAATAAATCCAAAACCTTTGACAGCTTGATCAAACCTTATGTTCCAGGATCTGGATGCTTGCTTTAATCCATATATGGATTTCTGCAACTTGCATACCTCATCCATTTGGCCCTTTTCAATGAATCCCTCTGGTTGCATCATGTAGATGCTTTCGTCAAGACTTCCATTTAGGAAAGCTGTCTTGACGTCCATTTGCCAAATCTCTAGATCTAAAGATGCTGCAATGGATAAGAGTATCCTAATGGATTTAAGCATGGCCACAGGAGAGAAGGTTTCCTAGTAATCGATACCTTCTTTCTGTGTATACCCTTTAGCTACCAATCTAGCTTTAAAGGTTTCCACCTTTCCATCCATACCTCTTTTCCTCTTGTATACCCACTGGCACCCAATGGGTTTTATCCCTTTAGGCAAGTCTACAAGGGACCAGACTTTGTTATCGAACATAGATTCAATCTCAGATTGCATTGCCTTTTGCCAATGGCGACTATCAACATCCTCCATAGCTTCCTTGTACGTATAGGGATCATCGTTGTCCGGGAGATTCTCCACTGATTCTCCCAGACCGATGTATCTTTCGGGTTGTGTTCTAACCCTCCCACTACGACGAGGAATGGTAGGTTGTTGATCTTGTGTTGGATCGGAACTTACAATTGGGTTAGGTTGTGTAACCTCTCGTGGAATTGTATCTCCTGACATCTCATTCAGGACAATTCTACTTCTAGGCACAAAATCATTCATATAGTCCTTTTCCAGAAATTTAGCATTTGTCGAAACAAATACTTTAAGATCTGAAGGACTATAGAAATAATATCCTTTAGTTTCTTTTGGATACCCTACAAATATACATGTTTCCGAACGGGACTCCATCTTTTCTGTCTTTCCTTTTAACACATGCGCAGGACAACCAAATATCCTTAAGTGTTGTAAACTAGGCTTGCGCCCAGTCTACAACTCATGCAGTGTTTTAGGAACAGACTTAGATGGTACATCGTTTAGAATGTATATAGCAGTTTGTAAAGCATATCCCCAAAAAGAAATAGGAAGTGTTGAATAACTCAACATCGACCTAACCATATCCAAAAGAGTTCTATTTCTCCTTTCTGCTACCCCATTTTGTTGAGGTGTACCTGGTGCAGAAAACTGAGAAACTATCCCATTATCAATAAGATATTGCTGAAACTCACCAGATAGATATTCTCCACCATGATCAGATCTCAAGATTTTTATGTGTTTCTCAAGCTGATTTTCCACTTCAGCTTTGAATGCTTTGAACATGTCAAAAGCATCCGACTTATGTCGCATGAGATACACATAACCAAATCTTGAGTAATCATCTGTGAAGGTGATGAAGTACTCATATCCACCTCTAGCTTGAATGCTCATAGGTCCACATACATCAGTGTGTATCAATCCTAAACATTCAGTGGCTCTTGCACCTTTGGCAGAGAACGTCCTTTTGGTCATTTTACCTTCCAAACAAGATTCACAAGTTGGTAGATCATCAACCTTTAAGTCACTCAAAGGTCCGTCACATACCAATCTTTTAATCCTATTAAGGTTAATATGACCTAAGCGTAAATGCCAAAGGTAGGTTTCATCTATTGATAATTTTACTCTTTTATGATTAGGTTCCGTTATTTCTGTGTCTAACGAGTGAGAGATATTTCTATGCAAAAAGTATAGATCGTTTTCCAATGTACCTTGGCAAATAATTTTGTCATTCTTACTAATAATAAAAACTTTATTAAAAGTAACTGAATATCCAAATTTATTCAAACAAGAAATTGAAATTAAATTCCTCTTAAATTGAGGTACATAATAAACGTCTATTAAATCTAAATGCCTTCTAGAATCCAAATAAACTCTAATATCTCCCACTGCACTTGCAGACACTAACGTTCCGTTGCCCAAGCGCAAATTGATTTCATTCTTACTCAGCCTTCTCCTTTCTTGGAACCCCTGCAAGGAATAACAAACATGATTAGTGGCTCCTGAGTCTATAATCCAAGAATCTATAGAATCAGCCAAAAAACATGTTTAAAGATAATTCACATTACCTTCTTCCTTCTTATTCTGGGACTTTGGGCAATTTCTCTTCCAATGTCCCTTTTCACCACAAAGGAAGCATTTCCCTTTGATCTTGGTTACTTTCTTGGTCTCCTTCTTGGTAGGCCCAAGTTGCTTTTTCTTCTGTTGTTTCTTGTCCTTTTGACGGGCCTTAACAGTAGCAACTTTACCAACCATATGAATCTCTTGACCTTTGCCTTTCACAAGGATCTTTTCAGCACTTTGAACATCTTGCATCAGGCCTTGTAAGGTGTATTCCTTTTTGTTCAAAGTGTAGTCCAATTTGAACTGATCAAAGGAATCTGACAATGAATTGACAACCATATCAATCTTTGTCTCACCATCTGTCTCAGCGCCACACAGTTCAGCAATGTTGAGATGTGCTATGACTTTCATCATGTGATCCTTCACAGCCTATCCAGGTTTCATCCTAAGATTCATAAAAGCAGTCACTGCCTCTCTCTTAGTCGTCCTAGACTTCATAGCAAACATCTCCTCTAGAGACATCATTATATCAGCAGCGGACTCCATTCCTTCATGCTGCTGTTGCAACACGTCGGAGATAGTGGCCATAATGTAACATTTTGCCATATCATCTGAAGTCTTCCACTGCTCATACTCATCTCTATACATTATGCTGGATTCATTATTAGAAGCAGGTGGTTTAGGAGTAGTTAGAACAAATTTATGTTTTTTACTTTGCAGCAACAACCCAATTTTCCTTTTCCATGTGACATAATTATCTCCAGTTAAAGTGTTGTCTTTCAGGATGTTTATAAGTGATAGGGTCATGATTTCTGAATAAAACAAAACATATATAAGTAAATAATCATGATAAAGCACTTTTAAATATTTATCTTGAATTAAATAAATAACTCAATCATAAAATTCAACGGTGATCCAACACCCATAAATGTTACGCCTCCTTTGGGAGTTCGCACCATTTACTAGTTAGACTAGGTCCCACCTAATTGTTAACATAACAACCAGCGTTTTCAATTTTAGCCTTGCAATTTTACTGACAAGAACTCTTGGGAGGATATCAATAAAATTACATTGAGTGTGTTACCAAGATATCGACCCTCAATTTTCTCTCACGAAAATCCCTCCTTGGGGAGTAGATCTCGTTTGAGTCCATTGTCTAGTCTATCCTTGTAAGGAAGTATGTTGCTAAATTCCATTCATGGACGCCCCTTGGGGGGATTACCAATAAATAATAAAGCTCAACTAACCTTGGAGGCCATAGGTGTTACAAAAACACCTTCTCCCACTCAATTATTTAAGGCGTGTGATTAAATCCCATGGAATGATTTACCAAGTTATCTAGATGCCAATTTAGATACCTAAATCATTCAATGCATGTTCATACCAAAAGAGATATATGAGTGGCACTCCTATTCTATATGTCATGTTATCATACAATAACAAATATTGTAATATTTAAGCATAAATTAAATAGCAACAATTTTGGCCCATCCTAGAAAAACAAGTAAATTACAATTGTTTAGGAATACAAGATCTTCAAGTGGCCCATCAACCATACGCTCATCCTTCGGCCTAACCCCATGGGCGTGCACAACCCACAACCCCACAAAGGGGCTGCTGTGCGCAGCCCATGAAGACTCCCAGGGCTGCCGTGCGCAGCCCACCAAGTTTGGGCTTGCCATGCGCAGCCCAATCCACTCCTAGGGTGCGCACGGTGCTCGTTCTCGGTTCCGGTTGCTTCGTTTTTCTTCGTGTCTTCGAATCTTCAACACCTAAATATATTACGGCAGTATAAAATAATAAATACTGCAGTATTAATTTTTTTTTTTTTTTTTTATTCACTGCAGTAAATTTACAAAATAAAAAACTGCACACTAAAAATTAAAAAAAAACTGCAGTAGTATTAAAAAAAATACTGCACCTATAAAAAAAAATAATAAAACCTAGCAACTACCAAGAAGGAATTATGGCGATGATAGACCACCCTTCTTGTCACAATTCCATAACAAAAATACATTGAAAATCTAGGACCAAAATCGAGCAAAAACAATCCACATAAAACATATATAAATCCATACATCACATGTAATTATATATGCGAATACCTAGAGTGCCATCTCTTTATAAACATGCATAATCACAATAAAAAGAAATAGATCAACGTATATACGTTAATTAATTAAAAGGGTTCAACCTAGGCTCTGATACCAATTGTAGGGAAAAATACCAAGAAGTACACGCAGCGGAAGCGAGACGAAAAATAGATTTAGTGACTTTTAAAATTTTTCCCTTTTATGAACCTTAAACCCTTTAATCAATTAAACATATATATTATCTAACAAAAGAATAATACCTTTTGTCGCGTGATCCGATTGACTTACGTTGATGGCAATCCGCAAGATCTTCAATCCTAGCACGAACGTGGATCACCTAGGAGCGTGGTCTCCCTTTTCTTTGAATTGCATACCTGTGAATGGACAAACAAACTTTTCTTTTCTTTGTTAGTCACAAAAACAATCAAAAGAATACTAAGATTATTCCGGTCACTTTTGAGTTCTCAATCTAATGATCGAAACTCGCGTGAACCTAGATCGATGTCGTACACACAAGCTTATTGATGAATAAGCAAATAGTATACCATCAAAGAATAATCTAACACTCTTTTATGTTTTTTGTAGAATAAAATAATCTCTCTATGAATTGAGAAGAAGAAGAAAATAGAATCTCAAGCACCAAGCATTCAGTTGGCCGAAATCTATAAGAGTGTATATATAGGTTGCCAAATTTTCTTCTCTTCTTTTTCTTTAGGGTGGCCGAAAATCCTAACCTAAAAGGGACTAGGGTTGCCGCAATTCTCAAGCCCAAAAGAGTTTGTATTGCACCCTAATTCCTATTTAGTTTAAGACTTCAAACCCTAATTTAATTCATAAATCTTTTATTCCTTTATTTGACTAAATAAAAAAAAGACTTCTTATTTGATTTAAATAAATAAAATTAATTATTTATTTTCTTTTCAAACAAATCTTTTACTTTTAGTAAACTACTACAATAGTATTACTCTAGGAAATATATTTCCTATTCAGAAAAGATTTGTTTCTTAATTAAACAATTAATTAATAAATTAATTAATTCTTATTTAATTAAAACAATGAAATAAAATAATATATTAAGTTATAAAACCTTCTTGCCGCCCCACTTAAACAAATGGGCTATATATTATTTTCTTTATTTCATTTAATCCATTGGACTTTAAATAAAAAGCCCACATGTGAACCAGACCCATTCTTACTAAAAGAAATAAGCCCACATGTCATTCATTAATATATTAATATAATTGAGCAGCCCATTACATAAATAATATGCAAATTATATTCTTAATATATTAAATGCAATTCTAGATGGACCCATAAATTGGTCCGGTAGAATATATCAAGTGATCCATGCAAGTCCGTGTGGATTGGGGATCTTGGCGGGCCATCTAAATTTAAGCTTCAATAGACATAACCTAATCACAATCAACAAATGATTCACTTAGGTCCGATCCATTAATTTTAACTCATTCCACTAAAGAGCTAAAATTGAACTCTTAAATAAAGATAGAAAAGGAAGATGCTCCTCATTCATACCCTAGACAATCATATTGGAGAAAGTGTATCCTCGTGATTAATATCAGTAATCGCCAAGAGTTCATAGACCGCCTATAACTCTCCAAGTTACCATATTTACTCATATGACCACATTTTGAACTTGGATATTTTGACTTGTCCAGAAGCCATGTTTTCAATAGACACTATCAAAAACTCAACGTTGAGATTTAATATCCAATTACCTCAAAACATCCATATGATGATATTATACTCTCATTTAATAAATGGAGCCACGATGTCCATATCTATAAATGAAGTCCTCTATCGATTAACAAATGAATATCACCAAACTATCGAGGATAGACTATGCGATATAATCGTACTCATTGATAACTCAAATGATATCACTTGCAACCATAAGTCCATCATTTATCTCAGGATTAAGATAGACTCTCCGATTGTCCTGATAATGAAAAGACTATTATCTATTGACGGTTCTAGATAAAGCTTTTCATTGTGACCCAGTTCAATGCACCCAGTGCACTAGATCCTTTTGCTCGAAGACACTCCGATGATTTTAGACTCATCATATCTCATTTGATCCCACTCAAATGCTAGCAAAAGAATTCTACAACTTTAACAAGATAAAGGTGCCCAACCTTTAACTTAAGTTGTGAACATTATTCAAGACTAACTAAAGAATTGTGTCTACCACATACATATCCAGATGTACGAACAATTCTTCTTTTCTCATAGTCTTTAGACCTTATGATTATTTACTTTGTCAATTATAATATTAAACTATAAATGCTATACGATTTGTTAAACCAGAAATCACTTTATTAATATGAAAAAGATTGTTAATTACAATATTACACTCTTGCTATTGAGCATAATCCTAACACCTGAAGCACCAACTTTCTCCTTGCCTTTACGGCTAGGGGTAGCCGCAGCAGGGGTAGTCGCAGCAGTAGTCGCAACAGGAGTATTCGCAGCAACCTCTGCACCCATGGGGGGTCACCCCGACTTAGCACCTCCCCCAGAAACATCACCAGCTTCCTCGCCGTCCGAGGGATCATCACCATCCGGGCTAGCAATTCCCTCCTTGGCCAAACCAGCAGCATGTCTTTTGCTGGCAGCCTCGGAATTCTTCACTGCCCGGGCTTGCAAATCACAAACAGTATCAAAGTCACACACTGCGAGAAAAATAAACCAAGTGTCACTAACAGAAAAAATAAAGCAGTAATACAAAAGGAGAAACTGATAAAGACTTATGATGAGGAAGCCTAGCAGGTAGGCGTGTGAAAACCCGTTCAGCGATCATTTTCTCCTCATCCAAGAGGAATGATCTATCCCTCAAACTCAAAGGAAGGACGGCCGCTGCGGCAAGGTGAGAAATCTCCCCATCTAGCAAAACGGGGGCTGCCTTCGACCAGGCTTCAGGAGATGTGAAGTGCCTAGGAATTTTCTTCGCCGAAAGGTTACGGCAATTGCTGGCTGGCACATTTTGACCCCACTCGCAACCAACAAAAAACCAACTATTTTTCCACCTCTTATTCGAAGTAGGAAAACCCCAAATGAAGCCTTTCTTTTTCTCGTCATTGGAAATCTCTACTTGACCAGGGTTTGCCACACCTTCAGGGATCCAGTTCTCCACAGGCGAAGAGAGTAGGAAATATGTGCCACCATTGCCCGCCTGTCTTAGCATAGAAAAATGACGGATCTCACGAGGCGTAGGGGGCCCATAACCCTTCAGCTTCCACATTAGACACAGGCACATCAGTATCCTATAACTATTTGGAGCGAGTTGTGCCGGCGCAATTCGAGCCTCCGCAAGAAACCTGGCGATGAAAAGCTGGGGAGGAAGGGTTACCCCGCAGCTGAGCATGGCACCATAAATGGCGACCGCATTTTTGGGAGGATTCCATACTGCTTGATCGCCAGGTAACATCAAAGTCACTGAGTCTGGAATGTCAAAACGACTCTTATACTTGCGGAGCTCTTCCTCGCCAACCACGTTAACTTCCGTGTCAAAGGAACACGGACGATCTAACGAAAAATGCAGCCTATCCCTTTGATGGTCTTCAACGTCAGAGTCAACAGTCGTCTGCGCATCCAGTAGGGATTTTCACGAAGAGCCCTAGAGGCGCATCGTTTACTACCACCCGGTTTAGAGGATCTCGGCATCACTGGAGAATCACTATTGGAAGACGGAGGAGAAATGTTAGGAATAAAATCATCTTCAGAAGACGGAACGAAAACAGAAATTGGGACCGGAGAATCCGGGTGAAAATTACGAATCAAAGATTCGATTTTGTCTGCAGTATATTTATCACCAAGCTCCATAGCTTGCATCATCCGATTAAAAAGAGAAAAACGTAAGGAGGGATCCATGAAAACTCATCAGAAAAACCCTAGGTTCGAAGAAAGAGTAGGAGATTTGGGGACATCAAGAAATAAGCACGATCAATTTCAAGGCGAACCGTCTGACAATGAAATAGAATAGAAGAAATTCGTGGCAGAAGTTTCTAAGGGAGATGGAGGAACTCTGTTCTGAGGAAAAGAAGGAGAAAATAGAAGAGTAACTAGAAAGAGTAAAATGAGGAAGAAGAAACGATCGGGCCTTAAAAGAGGGAACTTTGAAATTCAAAAAGAAAAATCAAAAAGAGGATACGCAATTAATGTGAGTGACGGCCACAGTAACCAGCCGCAATAGTCACCACCAAATAATGGACATGTGGCGTCTCGGGGGTCACCAAGCAGTCAAAGTGTACCATCGCTTGTCAAGTAAGTGGAAGCGCCAAAAATTGTGTGACCAAAATTAAAGCTTGCACCGAAAGAATCAACTAATCAATGCAACACGTGGTAAAAAGGAGAAAGAGGGAGTTAATTACAAAACGCGCCGAAATCTTGAAAGCATAGGTATAAATACTGCTCGCAGAGGCAAACGAAGTAAAAAGAACAAGTCATTCACCCGGCTCGAAGTATTTATGGGGGTATTGTTGTATGTATAAATTCACCAAGCAGACACGTCACCAAAGGAGTCAATAAATGATGAAGAGAAGGTTGCCACGTCACTCATTGACCGAGTCAAGGGAGAAAATGTGGCAAGCCAGAATGTTGATGCCTTAAATCAATAAAGTCAAAGGTGTGGTCACCAGAACTAGATATATACTCGCCACAGGTAGAAACGTGGTCGCCGAAGGACAAAACCCAGGAGTGAAGGTGCTCGCTGCATCAGCACACTGGGCCCGAACCGACTCGGCAGAAACACAGAAATCAACCCTAAACTTTAGAAGACCCATGGCAATAAGGAATCGTAAAGAGATAAGAGAAATATCCAGGTCCGTGACAAACATGGGAATCCTAGTACGAATCAAAGAGGGAAACCTACCACCAACACAGCTAAAAACAAGGGGAAACCCTAATTAGACAGGTATAAATAGAACCATCTATCCCATGAGGAAGAGGTTTGAAAACTTAGAGAGAGAGAGAAGAGAGCAATTATATGAGAGATCTGAGTGTGTAACGAAGCAATAAGACTAGTACTATTTTTCTGCCCTCTAGGGCGCTATGGTTTTTTCCCATTCAAGGGTTTTCCACGTAAAAATCTGTCTCTTGCATGCATTGATTATTTTCTTGTTTTACTTTAAGTTGATGTAATTGTTGTGTGTGTGGCAATCCAAATTTCACCGTCAACAGTAATGTTCATTGATAGAGGTACGAAAAAATTTGGATTAGTCACAACTCTTCCGAAAATGGACTGTTTTAGCGTTAAACCATTAGATTCATCCTCTGTTAAGCCATTTCAAACTCTTAGGCATGACTTTTATTCTATGGATGAATGTTCTATTAATTTAGAAACTATTGCTTGGAAGTTTAATGTAGCTGGGTTCTATTTTGGGCATCCTGATGTTGATAAAAATTACCGTGGACAAGGAAAGGTAATCTGGTTCTGTCTGTTTTGTGTATCCTTATAATGATATTGTGTTAATTGTTTATTTACTTATCTGTTTTTATTGTTCGACTTGATAAAACAAGATCGCAGAAGGTACGTATTTTCACGCTTGTGGGTGAGGAAAATACCTCCAATCGCGTCAAAGTAGAACTTCATGCAGAGTATCCTAATATGGGCAAGAGAAGGCTATATCACGACTACTTAGATACATATGCTGCAATGGCAATATCTGAGGTAACAACATTTTAACTCGTTTTTTGATCCATTCTCTCAATGTATTTTTTTAACAAGTTTTTATTTGTTTTTTTAGGACTTTTTTCTCTATGCAACTGGTGTTCGTCTTTTTAAGGCTCTTTGTGGAAACTCTTTTTGTTATGATTCGGTTGTTCAAGATGTTAATGCTTACCTTGCTTCTATAGCAAGGTCGTTTGGTTATGTTTTCGATTGAGGTAGATACGTATGTTTATTAATGAATATAAAGACTTTTATAATAATTGAATACTTTTACTGTAATTGAATGATTCAATTTAGGAGTTTATTGTGATTGTATGCTTGTTTGTTCCTTTTAATGCTTGTTTGGTTGAGCTTTCTACTACATCAAAAGGTCTACCAACGTCTATTTGAATTTTTTAGAGTTGTTTGGTTGGACTTTTAAGATTGTCTATTTTAAATTTAGTAGAGGCTAGTAGAGTTTAAACCTCTACTATACAAAAACTCATAGGGAGGTGCTTTTCCAAATAGGCCTTTTGAAAAAAAAAAAAATCTACTAACCAAACAGCTATATTTAAAAATAATAATAATAATAATAATAATAATAATAATAATAAAAACTCTATTTATAATAGATCTACTACAAGTAGATCTTTTACCAATAGAGGTTTTTCAAAAGCCCAACCAAACAAGCTCTTAGTAAGGTATGGATTATCATCATAATTATACTATTTAGAAATTGCAAGTAAATGACAAGTGCTAATACTGCCAATGATAACCTCTAAGCTAAATAAACGGAATCAAGAAGGAGGCGCCGTGCGGATCGCGATGCTGACAAGCGCATGGACTGCGGCACACGAAGCGGTCGATTCCAAAGATCCGGTGCAAACCATGGTGGAGGCAAGAGGCACAGACCGTGGTACTTGGAACGGTCAGGACCAGAATGTTTTACATGTAGGAAGCGGGGTGCACACCGCGATCCATACCGTAGAGACGATGTATTTTGTTGAGATCAGGAATGTTGCATAAAATATGAAATGTTCTCTTTCTAGAAGTTCTTGTGCTTGAAGGAAAAATGATTTACTTTTTATAAGAAGATTTGACAAAAAAGGAAATAGTATTTATGTAGAACAAGTAAGTCTTGTACGTTTAGGAGTAGGATTTCCTTTTATCTTAAACTCCATGTAACTAGTATAAATATACCTAATATCTATGTTATTAGATTTAAGGCTATGGAGCAAAAAGAACACCATGTAACATCAGAGAGAGTGTGGTGAGATCTGAGGAGACCCATGGGAATATCCGAGGAGAGATCCAAGGGAATATTGGTGGATCTAGTTAGAGATCCGTGGGTGATATTCATGGGAGACCTAGGGGATATTGGGGGGGGGGGGTAATGGTGAGGATCTTGTGAGCGTGGTTTGGGGTTAGGTGTGAGAGAGAATCCTGAAGTATATGGTTGTAACGTATTATCATACAGTGGAACTTTCTCTGTCCACCTAACGGCCCGTGGTTTTTTTACCCGATTTGGGTTTTCCACATATATCTTGTGTTGTGATTGTTTATTTCCTCTCATCTATTTCTTCTGCTATATTGATGTTATTAATTGCTATGAGTTATGGGCGAATATTAGGTATGACGTTTCTACGTTCATCGGTTCAGTTTCCCCTACAAGAAGTGGAATAAGAAGAATCAACTTAAATACCGAAAAAGCTTCGATCAGTATCACTTATCAAACATGTATTATATTTTTTCCATTATTTTTTTTATGAAGAACCAACTTAAAGACCGAAAATGCTTCGAAGAGGAAGAATATAACACTACAAAGAGCTAAAGATTTGGTATATGTGCATAAATGTGCATTTTAATTTTGAGATGTTGGAGGAGATGGTTTTAATTCCATGGATATGGAGAATATCGAGATACTTGAGATTGCAAACCTTTCTCTTTATGAACCAGAGTTAGAGGGTGAATTATTTAGATTCTATAACAATATGAATGATGATAATGAAGTTAATTAGGAATTTAAAATATGTTTTATGAGTTTTGTTTATGTAGTATTTGGATTTTGTAATATGTTATGACTTATGTGACGAATGTTTTATTTGGATTTTGTAATATGTTACGACTTATGTGACATGTTTTATTTGGATTATGAATATGTTTTGATTTTGAATGAATTATCAAATATGTTTTTATATATTATTATTTTAAAAAATTACAAATATATATTATTTTAATTGACGTATCCTACCATATCCGTATCCTAGTTTTTAAAGAATTGACGTATCCCTGTATCATACCATATCCGTATCCCATACCCGTATCCGTATCCGTTCTACATAGTAATGCTTAAATAACTTTATGTGCATAAGGAGACATGAATTGTGTTGCTATAAACATTTTGTAATAACGTTATAAGTTCTAAATTTTAAATATTAAAAACATATTGGAATATGAATTGTGTTGTTATATGTTTGGCATATTAATATATATTAACATCTCTTGACATTAACATTACACTATGAATGCTTAATTAATTTTATATACATCAATTAATGTGATAAAATGATCACTTTTACATGAAAATGATCATTAATCATATGTTAACGACATGCATCATAACTTAAAAATAAAAAAAAATAAAAAAAACGTGCATCATAAAGCAACCCTATATTAATTTATTTTTATGTTAAAATAATAAAATAACATCATATGGCCAAATATCCTTAGTTGAATTGATTGTATAAAGAGAAAAAAAAAATAGAATCGTATAGCCAACTAATTTGAGCTGCCTGACAATATTCAAAAAGTTAATATGTTCAAATAAAAAAAAAAATTTAATATGTTAAAACCTTTCGTTTCTAAATAATAAAAAAATTCAAATCTTTCTTTTTATTTCCTAAATGTAATGGATCTAATTTAATATAAGTATATGGAAAATAGTAATAAGGAAAGGGAAGATGAAACATTAATTACTTCTAGAAAACCTGTATTCTTAATGGATTCGAGATATTAAAAAAAAATGATTAAATAAATATTTTGAAATTTGTGCAATAAATGCATCATTTAAAATAATATTTTATGGTGTGTTAAGGTTATTTGAGTAATTTTATAAATATGATCTATAAATAAAAAATAAAAAAAACCCTAAAACACACTATAACACCATGCATAACATTCAGAAACTCTCTCTCTCTCTCTCTCTCTCTCTCTCTCTCTCTCTCTCACACATCTATTTCTTCTGCTATATTGACGTTATTAATTGCTATGAGTTATGGGTGAATATTAGGCGCGACGTTTCTGTGTTCATCGGTTCAGTTTCCCCTACAAGAAGCGGAAGAAGAAGAATCAACTTAAATACCGAAAAAGCTTCGATTAGTATCACTTATCAAGCATGTATTATATTTTTTCCATTATTGTTTTATGAAGAACCAACTTAAAAACCGAAAATGCTTCGAAGAGGAAGAATATAACACTACAAAGAGTTAAAGATTTGGTATATGTGCATAATAATATTCGCCTTCTATCAAGGAGAAACCCAACTTACAATAAATGTGCATTTTAATTGTGAGATGTTGGAGGAGATGGTTTTGATTCCATGGATATGGAAAATACCAGGATACTTGAGATTGCAAACCTTTCTCTTTATGAACCAAAGTTAGAGGGTGAATTATTTAGATTCTTTAACAATATAAATGATGATAATGAAGTTAATTAGGAATTTAAAATATGTTTTATGAGTTTTGTTTATGTAGTATTTGGATTTTGTAATATGTTATGACTTATGTGACGAATGTTTTATTTGGATTTTGCAATATGTTACGACTTATGTGACATGTTTTATTTTGATCTTGTAATATGTTATATTATTATGATTTATGTAGTTATGTGACATGTTTTATTTGGATTATGAATATGTTTTGATTTTGAATGAATTATAAAATATGTTTTTATATATTATTATTTAAAAAAATTACAAATATATATTATTTTAATTGACGTATTTTGCCGTATCTGTATCCTAGTTTTTAGAGAATTGCCGTATCCCTGTATCATGCCATATCCGTATCCCATACCCGTATCCGTATCCGTATCCGTGCTACATAGTAATGCTTAAATAACTTTATGTGCATATGGAGACATGAATTGTGTTGCTATAAACATTTTGTAATAACGTTATAAGTTCTAAATTTTAAATATTAAAAACATGTTGGAACATGAATTATGTTGTTACATGTTTGGCATATTAATATATATTAACATTTCTTGACATTAACATTACACTATGAATGCTTAATTAATTTTATATACATCAATGAATGTGATAAAATGATCAGTTTTACATAAAAAGGATCCTTAATCATATGTTAACGACATGCATCATAACTTTAAAAATAAAAAATAAATAAATAAATAAATAAACAAACGTGCATCATAAAGCAACCCTATATTAATTTATTTTTATGTTAAAACAATAAAATAACATCATATTACCAAATATCCTTAGTTGAATTAATTGTATAAAGAGAAAGAAAAAAAAAATAGAATCGTATAGCCAACTAATTTGAGCTGCCTGACAATATTCAAAAAGTTAATATGTTCAAATAAAAAAAAATTAATATGTTAAAACCTTTCGTTTCTAAATAATAATAAAAAAATTCAAACATTTCTCTTTATTTCTTAAATGTAATGGATCTAATTTAATAAAAGTATATGGAAAATAGTAATAAGGAAAGGGAAGATAAAACATTAATTGCTTCTAGAAAACCTATATTCTTAATGGATTCGAGATATTAAAAAAAAAAAATGATTAAACAAATATTTTAAAATCTGTGCAATAAATGCAACGTTTAAAATAATATTTTATGGTGTGTTAAGGCTATTTGAGTAATTTTATAAATATGATCTATAAATTAAAAATTAAAAAAAAAAAACCCTAAAACGCACTATAACACCATACATAACATTCAGAAACCTCTCTCTCTCTCTCTCTCTCTCTCTCTCTCTCTCAGTTTACTGTATACATTCATCAAACTTGGAACAATCTACACCACGCCAGGTTGCTTACTTTTTTTTTTTTTTTTTTTTTCTGTAATTTCATAACTTTTGATTACTGTTTTTGTAATTTATAATTTTGATTCAATATATTTTAATTTTTTGTGATGATTACCGATTGTCATATGTAGTTAGAAGTCGAAAAAATGAATCGTTATACTTGACTGAGTCTGATAATGGTGTGATGTTTATCGCATTCATACCCAGATGGTGCAGTCACGTTTTTATGATTTTTGAGTTTGTTTAAAGTTCATTATCACTATTGTATTTTTTTTATATATATAAAATTTGTCAAAAGTTTATAGTTGTATCTTAAGTTTGAACTTGTTTAAATTTTATATATACTATTCTGCAATTATATATTTACTTAAGTGTTTACATGTAATTATTCTGACTTTTAGATTGTTATTTTTCTAAATTTGATAAATCTGGATATTTAGATTTCTTTTTTATTAAAAAATAGTAGTAGTTGCAAATTGTTTGTTTTGTTGGAGAAGGTTGTATTCATATTTTCTTACTTGCACAATAAAATGTTTTGTTAATGTCATCTTCCTCTTTTTCAATCGTACATGGGTATGAAGAAGGAAAATGAAAATGTGGGCTACCATTGAGAAAATATCTTGCCATAACACCTTGGAACTATAAGAGACTATTCAAAGGGTGTTCCAAAGGAAAGGTCAGTGAACTATAAGTGACTATTTTAATTTATACTGTTATAGATTGATTTATGAATTAATATAGCTTACATTTCAATATTAAACTACATAATGAATTTGGTGGATGCAATTACTTCAAATGGTTGGGTCCTAAAGTACCGATTACCTAGTTGATATGTCATTGAATGAAGAAATGTAGAGGTTACAGAGGAAATTTTATAGGTTGGAACGACTTAATTGGTTCTACGCAAGCGAAAATCTGGACTTAAAAGATCATGTTCGAGTGTTAGAGTTTGATTTGGCTAAGAAGAGGATAACCATTCAGAAAACTCGGGCTTTTATATTTCTGTATTCGATTGCCTTTCTTTGGCTACTGTCTAAATTCCTATAACAATGTGTATTGTGTGTAATTGATTAATATCAAATGTGATATCCTACGTAACCAGGGGTGGAGCCCTTCAGGAGCTTGGGTGGGCTACAGCCCACCCAAGTTTTTTGAAAAAAATCTCTAAGTTTGTATTAATTTTTTTTTTAAATAAATTAGTCATAACTTAAATGAAATAATTGCACAGCCTAAATGAAATAGTTGCACAGCTATCTATTCAATCTTCATTTTTAAAAGCCCAATAACCTTAAATATAATAAAATAAACCCAAAAGGCCAACTAGCCCAAATAAATTGTTATAAAATATTTTATCTTTTTTTTTTTTCACTTTCCCAGATCTGTCTCTCCACTCTCCAGCATCATTCATTCTTCGATCACTTTACCATTTTTTCTTTCTTTTTTTTTCACTTTCCCAAATTTCACTTTCTCTTTCTTTTTATTGGACTTGCAGTAAAAAATTAATAATAAATTTTGAAGATTATTCTTTGTTTTTAAATGTTTATTTATGTCTTCTTCTTTTTTATCGTAGGTTATAATGTCAAAAATCTTAGGAAAGCTAAGGTTTATTTACCTTTGGGGATTTGAAAAGAAAAGTATACATCAAAATATTTCATTGTGTGTTACCGTTATCTCTTACTAGGTATATCCTCGATGTTTTTTATTTATTTATTTAATGAAATTTCTCTCATATCGTTTTGATTCGATTATTACAAAGAAAATTTTTGCATAGTAGTTAGTTCAAAATTTTAGGATTTTTAAACAAGAAAAAAAAAATTAGATTAGCCCACCCTGAAATTTTTTTCCAGCTATGCCCTTGTACGTAACGTAAAATTACTATGGTTCCTATAATTGCATTTTGTTTGACGTGATCGCATTACATCTACTTTGTAACCATGTGTTTCAAGTCTAAAATTTCTGTAGATTTATTGTAGTGTGTGTTCTTCACATTAGGTTATTCACCATTAGGTCTTGGGGTTCTTGAGCTTGTCTCTTGACGAGCTAGAGCCCTTTGAGGCTTTGGCTAGGCTGATTTTAAAAGTATGAAGAATTTAGAGATTTTAAAAATCTGAAGGATTTTATGCTTCTGGTTTAGAATGAAGTAATTGGGATAGAGAGATCCTATACATGCATGGAAGGTGTTAGTAGTATATAGTAATCATCAATCATTAATCATTACGTTTAGGATGGCTGGCTATTTGATATCTCTTACATTTTTCCATGCTAATTTTGTGGGCTGGTTGATATTTAGATGTTAATTGTGTAGGCCGATTGATAACATTAACGGTAAAACATTTACTGCAACTAGTGTGAAGCTATGATCATTATATTAAACAAACCAACGGCTGAGATCAATCTGAAAGGAACTTATAATACAAGTGTATTATGTAAGGTTCCCATTTGTTGATTGGCTCATTTCGTGGACAAACCACATGTTGGGGATTCTTTGTAAGGGTAGCCTAAGTGTAGGTGTTATTGCTTAGGCCCTTTGAAGACCTCACTATTGACAAGCACCAAAGGTAATACTCTAAGTGTTAGGATTATGCTCAATAGAAAGAGTGTAATGTTGTAATTAACAATCTTTTTCATATTAATAAAGTGATTTTTGGTTTAACAAATCGTATAGCATTTATAGTTTAATATTATAATTGTCAAAGTAAATAATCATAAGGTCTAAAGACTATGGGAAAAGAAGAATTGTTCGTACATCTGGATATGTATGTGGTAGACACAATTCTTTAGTTAGTCTTGAATAATGTTCACAACTTAAGTTAAAGGTTGGGCACGTTTATCTTGTTAAAGTTGTAGAATTCTTTTGCTAGCATTTAAGTGGGATCAAATGAGATATGATGAGTCTAAAATCATCGGAGTGTCTTCGAGCAAAAGGATCTAGTGCACTGGGTGCATTGAACTGGATCACAATGAAATACTTTATCTATAACCGTCAGTAGATAAAAGTCTTTTCATTATCAGGACAATCGGAGAGTCTATCTTAATCCTGAGATAAATGATGGACTTATGGTTGCAAGTGATATCATTTGAGTTATCAATGAGTACGATTATATCGCATAGTCTATCCTCGATAGTTTGGTGATATTCATTTGTTAATCGATAGAGGACTTCATTTATAGATATGGACATCGTGGCTCCATTTAATTAAATGAGAGTATAATATCATCATATGGATGTTTTGAGGTAATTGGATATTAAATCTCAACGTTGAGTTTTCGATAGTGTCTATTGAAAACATGGCTTCTGGACAAGTCAAAATATCCAAGTTCAAAACGTGGTCATATGAGTAAATATGGTAACTTGGAGAGTTATAGGCGGTCTATGAACTCTTGGCGATTACTGATATTAATCACGAGGATACACTATCTCCTATATGATTGTCTAGGGTATGAATGAGGAGCATCTTCCTTTTCTATCTTTATTTAAGAGTTCAGTTTTAGCTCTTTAGTGGAATGAGTTAAAATTAATGGATCGGACCTAAGTGAATCATTTGTTGATTGTGATTAGGTTATGTCTATTGAAGCTTAAATTTAGATGGCCCGCCAAGATCCTCAATCCACACGGACTTGCATGGATCACTTGATATATTCTACCTGACCAATCCATCTAGAATTGCATTTAATATATTAAGAATATAATTTGCACATTATTTATGTAATGGGCTGCTCAATTATATTTATATATTAATGAATGACATGTGGGCTTATTTCTTTTAGTAAGAATGGGTCTGGTTCACATGTGGGCTTTTTATTTAAAGTCCAATGGATTAAATGAAATAAGAAAATAATATTTTGGCCCATTTACTCTAAGTGGGGCGGCAAGGGTTATTTTTAACCTAATATATTATTTTGTTTCATTGTTTTAATTAAATAAGAATTAATTAATTTATTAATTAATTGTTTAATTAAAGAAACAAATCTTTTCTAATCAGGAAATATATTTCCTAAAAGTAAAAGTAAAAGACTTGTTTGATAAGGAAATAAATAATTAGTTTTATTTATTTAATCAAATAAGAAATCTTTTTATTTAGTCAAAATAAAAGAATAAAAGATCTATGAGTTGGATTAGGGTTTGATGTCTTAAAAACTAGATGGAAATTAGGGTGCAACATAAGCCTATGGTGGGCATGTATTTTGCGGCAACCCTAGTTATTTCTAGGTTAGGATTTCGGCAACCCTAATAGAAAAGAAGAAGCAAACTTAGGCCACCTATATATTGACAAGTATAGAATTCGGCCACTTCATGTGTTCTTGATACAAATTTCTTCTTCTTCTCAATTCATAGAAAGATTTTATTCTACTAAAACAAAAAGGAGTGTTAGATTATTCTTTGATAGTATACTATTTGCTTATTCATCAATAAGCTTGTGTGTACGATATCGATCTAGGTTCACGCGAGTTTCGATCATTAGATTGAGAACTCAAAAGTGACCGAAATAATCTTAGTCATTCTTTTGATTGTTTTTGTGACTAACAAAGAAAAGAAAAGTTTGTTTTGTCCATTCACAGGTTTGCAATTCAAAGAAAAGGGAGACCACGCTCCTAGGTGATCCACGTTCGTGCTAGGATTAAAGATCTTGCGGATTACCATCGACGTAAGTCAATCGGATCACGCGACAAAAGGTATTCTACTTTTTGTTATTGTATATGTGTCTTTAATTAATTAAAGGGTTTAAGGTTCATAAAAGGAAAAATTTTTAAAAGTCACTAAATCTGTTTTTAGTCTCGCTTCCGCTGCGTGCACTTCTTGGTATTTTTCCCTACACTAAGTGCTTACTTGTCTTGAAGAGATAGTTGCACACACTCACAACTCATGCATATGTTTAATCTTTGTATGTTGTGTGTCTTATATGTGTGCCTTAATGCTCATTAACATCTCTTCTTGCATGTTAGGTTGATTGCATCTTGCATTGCCCATTGCCTTGTCATGCATAATCTTGGGATTCCTTCTTTGCAAAGGGCGCTGTTCAAAGCGCTCTACAAAGCGCTGTTGTGAACAGCGCCCATGAGACCTGATGCATAAATGCCATTTAAATGCATCAGGTCTGATGCATTTTGGATTGGCGTTGTACGAGCGCTGTACAAAGCGCTGTTCGTACAGCGCCCCTCTGTTTTCTCGTGAAAACAGAGCAAGGGCGCTGTACAGGCGCTGTACAAGGGGCGCTCTACGTACAGCGCCCAAGGCAATTTTGGTGTCACTTATCAAAACGACCACACTTCATCTTGACACCCTATATATATGCCACTTTGACTTTAGGTCAATAACAAGAGTTCATATTCAGATTTCATACTTAGGATATTTTTCAAGAGAAGAAAAATTCCAAGAACTCATTTTTAATCACTCAAACACTTTTTCCATGATCATCAATCATCATCTAGCATCATCTTAGATCATCTAGATGTCATCTTGCATGGATTCTTCATCAGACTTTGCTTGGTAAGTTTTTCACTAATATCTTACATATTTTGTGTCTTTCTTAACTAAGAAATCTCAATTAATTACTTGTATGTTATTTTATATACTTTGAATACAAGTTTGAGATAAGTATGATGTATGTTTGAGAAGTTGTATTGTGCTAGCTTATTAGGTTTTGTGCTTGATATTGTTTAGCTAAACTAATTGACATGTCATTTAGTTTTGATATCTATGATTGTTCTTAATTGCATATTATTCATCTTAGATAAGCATATAGGGTTTCCCTTGCTCTATGTTGCATTTTGGATATTCACATATATTCACTTAGGGTTGTATTCTCTTCATAGAGAAAGTAAGTCTTGTGTGTAGCATCCAGGATTAGGTTGCTTAGATCGCAAGCAAAATTGGACTAGGTTCACTCATACCGGGATTAGGTAGGTGTGTGATTACTTCCGGGATTAGGTTGTAATCGTTTGCACATTTAGTGGATTCGAGGTTCGAGTGTGGCTTACTTACATAGCCCGTGGTTTTTCCCGTGAGGGTTTCCACGTAAAAATCAAGTGTTGTTTTAATTTCCGCACCATATTACACTTGCTTGTTTATATTATCTTGAGGGCATTTTCGTAATTTTGACTAACACGAAAAATTGGGTAAAAAGCGTAAAATCTATTCACCCCCCCCCCCCCCCCCCCTCCAGATAGTTTTATACACACCGTGCAATAATTAGTTTCATATTACATAAACGAAATGTTGTTTACACTTTCCAACGAATAAATATAACATAATTTTTTATTTAGGTGTGTACATACTAACTATGCAGGACGTTGGTTTAGGGCATAAAATATGTGAAGAGTTTAGGGCTTCCCAAAAATATAATGATGTAGCATTTGGTTTAGATTTAGTTTTATTTATATTTTAAAAAGAGTGGCCAATTGAGATACAGGTTTATCCACACCTCTTACGTTCTTCAATAAAAATTTTGTTTGCTGGTTGATATTTAATTTTTCAGTAAGGTAGATTGTACTCATTGATACTCTACTGATTAGGTGGGATCTCTCTTAACTTCAGACTCTTCATATTCAACTTTTTAAAATATTTTCTTTCTATTGGTTGTTTTAGTTGACATGGGTTAGTCCGAATTTAAAACAAAGCCATGTGTAACGCATGCACAACCTGAAATTTATTATTAAAACAATTTCCAATGTAAAGCAGAAATATAATTTCATTTTTTTACCCTGTTTTATCATCAAAAGACATTTAGCATCTCTCTGTCTTTGATTCACGATTTGAAACCCTAAATACAACTCTTTTCATCACGCCGCTGTTGTTCCTTCCACTAAACATTGTCCATCACGCAGCTATTCTTCTATTAACGAGAGGCTTATATGATAAGATTGATAGACCTTAGAGGTTTGTGAAAATCACACGGTTTGATCTTTGTAAATGTTTATATTTTTGTTTTTTTTTTTTTTTCTTTAGTTTTTGCAAGCTTTTGTACTCAAAAGTTTGAAGATGTTTTGATTGGTTTCGTAATCTCTACATGTGTTTGTTGAAGGGTTTATTATGATAATTCGTGTTTGAAAAATGTTTTTGCACACATTGAACATGAAAAATATGTATGTCTTATTCTTTATAGAATCCATATTCGAAAAGCATTTATTAGTGTTGTTTCTTCTTTGATCTTCTACGTGTTTGATGAATGCTTTATAGTGATAGTACATGTTTGTTTAATGGCCAATGTTTGATATGATTGCAATAGTTCAATACGAATATGATTACCTTTGGCATGCAAGTTTTGAAAATGAAACCAGATTTGTTTGAACATGTTTCGATGGATAATTTTTGCTCTTTGAAGAGAATTTATCTATTGCTTATTCTTTAATCTGCAATGTGCTTGATGAATGGCCAATGTTAGATTTGATTGCAACGGTTCAATATAAGCATGATTACCTTCTGAATGCAAGTTTTAAAATATACAAATATGTTTGCTTGAACATGTTTCGATCGATAATTTTTGCTCCCCATATTTATGTTTTTTTATCGTTTATTCTTGCATAATGATAATTGTTGTTTGGTCTTGGTTAGAATTCTCGTTTATTGTTTTCTAATTATAACATATCCACATTGTTTTATTCAAAAAAAAAAAAAAAAACATATCGACATTGTACATGAATTGCGATTCAATTACTAATTGTTGACATTTCAATAAATCTATATTCTTTATAAGGCATTAAACATAATTTCATAAGCATTTAGAAATTTTGTGTGTATGTCTTACTCGTCGGTTAATGTGTTGGTGGTATCCCACTAACAATCTGTTACGCACACTATTGAGCTACATAGCACACCGTTGGTGGGTTACGACCAACACGTTAGAGGGATAGGTTATATGCATAAGTTAGAATCTATATTAAATATAGTTTGTGGTCACGAGTTTATTCAATGTATCATGAATCACCGGTTAATGTGTTCGTGGTATCCCACCAATAGTCTGTTACGCACACTATTGAGCTGCATAGCACACTGTTGGTGGGTTATGACCAACACGTCGATGGGATAGGTTATATGCATCGGTTAGAATCCATATTAACTATGTTTTGTAGTCACGATTTTAATCAATATATCAATTGTAGTAACAATCCATATTATATATGTTTCGTGATCGAATGTCTGTTTTGGAATTACAGTTTAAGACATATAATCATATTTCTTAGAGTGTTGATATACAAATATTTGTATTGATAAATGCATAATAACTTTTTCTGTAAAAATATCAATTAGAATACAAATTAGATATTGTTTTTGTGATTACTTATATTTCGTTACAAGCACAATTAAATGTGTATAATTAACATTAAAATAGTCGATTTTATTTATATAATATTTTATTTATATAATCACAATTTAATATGTATAATCACATGTAAAACATATTTCGTATATAATATTTGCATTGATAAATGCATGACAACACTTTTTGTATCAATTACAATAAGAATCCATATTTTAAAGACTATTGATGTACGAATATTTGTATTGATAAATGCATGACAACATATTCTAAAAATATAAATTATAATACATTTTATATATATTGTGTGTTTGAAAATTTATTATTACAATCACAACTTAATAAGTATAATTACATCTAAAAGAGTCTATATAAACAGTTTCAATTAGAATACATATTACATATCTTATGTGATTAACTATTTATTTGTATAATGATCGCGCTCCAAATGTTCACATTTAGCGCTCCCTCACTTAGCTTTTGTAACCGTTTTCCGAGTCTTTTTTGGTATTTAATATTGTAAATAAGTGTTTTTCAGGTATTTCAGCTCATCAGGGGTATTTTGGACCAAACTGGAGAAAAGTAGCAAAATCAGGGCAAAAGAGGGCAATTTTGTAATTATGAAGAATCAGGGGTCAAAGTGCAATTTTGGAGGAATTATTGCATATTCGTTGATTAAGGAAGAATTCAGGGGTACATATTGTAATTCGCCAGCCAAAGTGCAGACGGCTGCCACGTCACCCACCTGGACGACGTCGTTTTGGGCTACAGTCGAGCACATCAGCATGACATCATCGTCATCAACCTTCAACCGGGTAGCAGTTGACCCGCGTGACTCGACCCGTGTTATAGGGGTTTTTTTGTCAGCATGACACGTCAGCAAAGATAACGAGTAATGCGGAAATATAGTGATTCCACGTCATAAAAAGTCAAATGTGAGACACGTTATCAAAAGGGTCAACATGAATGCATGACATCACCATATGAGGGGCCATCTGTAGATGGAATATGGTTGGCTAAAGACCTGTTTGGCCAAGGGTTTCAATCAGCCAAGTCTACTCGGCCAAGATTCCACTCAGCTAGAAGTCTACTTAGCTAGAAGTCTACTCGGCCAACATTCCACTCGGCCAACATTCCACTCGGCTAGAAGTCTATTCGGCCAAGATTCTACTCGGCCAAGTGTGCTCGGCCAAGTGTGCTCAGCCAAAAATCAGTACTTAGCCAAAAACGGGAAATATAGCCTTACCAAGATAGGCCATATCAGGAAGAGATCTGCACAAATACGGAATCTTAGGATAATATTCCAATAAGGAAATATCCCTATTTCCTCTCCAGTACCAAAGAAGTCTAATCAAGAAAGAACTGTAAACTTCTAGAAGGATACACACCAAATAAGAAATGGGTCCTAATTTATCTACTCTACAAGAATCCTACAAAAACTCTAATTAATGAGTCAGCCTTTTATACGACAGAAACTAGGGCAACCCTAGATCAAACCCTATAAATACAATATATCATTATATCGGGGAGATGATCATAAGTGAAACTAAATATAGCACGGTGTGTATAAAACTATCTAGAGGGGGGGGTGAATAGATTTTACGCTTTTTACCCAATTTTTCGTGTTAATCAAAATTACGAATTTACCCTCAAGATAATATAAACAAGCAAGTGTAATATGGTGCGGAAATTAAATCAACACTTGATTTTTACGTGGAAACCCTCACGGGAAAAACCACGGGCGATGTAAGTAAGCCACACTCGAACCTCGAATCCACTAAATGTGCAAACGATTACAACCTAATCCCGGAAGTAATTACACACCTACCTAATCCCGGTATGAGTGAACCTAGTCCAATTTGCTTGCGATCTAAGCAACCTAATCTTGGTTGCTACACACAAGACTTACCTTCTCTAGAAGAGAATACAACCCTAAGTGAATATATGTGAATATCCAAAATGCAACTTAGAGCAAGGGAAACCCTATATGCTTATCTAAGATGATTAATATGCAATTAAGAACAATCCTAGATATCAAAACTAAATGACATGTCAATTAGTTTAGCTAATCAATATTAAGCACAAAACCTAATATGCTAGCACAATACAACTTCTCAAACATACATCATACTAATCTCAATCTTGTATCCAAAGCATACAAAATAACAAACAAGTAATTAATTGAGATTGCTAGATAAGAGAAACACAAAATATGTAAGATATTAGTGAAAAGCTTACCAAGCAAAGTATGATGAAGATTCCATGCAAGATGACATCTAGATGATCAAGGATGATGCTAGATGATGATTGATGATCATGAAAAAGTGTTTGAGTAATTAAAAATGAGTTCTTTGTGTATTTTTCTTCTCTTGAAAAATATCCTAAGTATGAAGCTTGAATATGAACTCTCTTGAATGACCTAAAATCAAGTTAGCATATATATAGAGGCCATAAGTGAAGTGAGGTCGTTTTGAAAACGCGCCAGAAAATTGCTCTGTGCGCTGGTGGACCTGCGCTGGACGACAGGCACAGGGTCCACCAGCGCACAGGACCAGCGCACAAGCACATTTTTGCATGAGCGCTGGACGTCACGCGCTCACACAGGCGCCAGTCCAACGGAGCCAAACTGGGCGATCAGCGCTGGTGTGGACCAGCGCACGACCAGCGGCACGCCACTGGGCATTTTGCGCTGGTGTGCTGCGCTGGACGACATGTGCAAGTGGACCAGCGCACAGACCACAACTTTGAATCCCACAAGCAATCATGCAAGGGGAACAAAGGTAAATTAAGATGCATCCTAAAAGCCTAAATGCTATGATATTATAAACATAAGATGCAATCATAATAACAAGCAAGAAGAGATGTAAATAAGCATTGATGCATAACAAAAAGAAACACGACATACAAAGATTAAACATATGCATGAGTTGTGAGTGTATGCAACTATCTCTTAAAGACAAGTAAGCACTTAGAGTATTACCTTTGGTGCTTGTCAATAATGAGGTCTTCAAAGGGCCTAATGCAATAACAACAACATCTAAACTACCCTTACAAAGAATCCCCACATATGGTTTGATCACGAAATAAGCCAATTAAAAACAACGGGAATCCTTACAATCTCCCCCTTTGGCTATTTCGTGACAAAACCATCACTCACATTGATTCCTCACAAAAAAATAGAAACTACGGGACAACAATGATATTCTACATTATAAAGAGATAAGAGAATGCAACTTGAAGTCTTCAATCCTCTTGTAGAATAATCAATCCCTGAAAAGAGTTTCTAACATTTCCAATACAAGAAAAGTGTGAGATTAATCATGTGAGAACAATACCAAGCATTTGCATTTTTAGAATTTAGGCACAACATTACCAAATGTATGCAATGTATGATAAATGCAATGCTCCCCCTCAAAGGGTTACTCCCCCTCAATGTATGTTCTCCCCAAAGTGCACAATAGCTTCTATATTTTGCAACTCCCCTTACCATATCCTACTCCCCCTTTTTGTCATGATATAGGCAAAGGAGTAGTCCCCAACTGGGTCACTCATAGCAACGAGAGATAGAAGTATGCAAGATTTGCATATACATATAAGTCACTATATGCACTTCAATTAATTTGAGAGAAACAATGAGATTTATTTGAGAAAATGTGTGAATCCAACATGTTTTGCATACAAGACATATAGCATTCAAGTCCAAAATACAATGGTATTTGGCAAAGCAAATGACAAAGGTTTCTAAATAAAATTCAAACCAATTTCACCAATGTCATGGGAAAAGCAAGGATATAGAGATTATTGATTTCAATTTAAGAGTAACTATATCCAACTTTATAAGCGAAACATGGCATGAGCGACTTTGCACCCTATTTGATTTTTCCGGATAAGATATCCGTATGATAGTAACCATGTTCAACTAATAAAGAAAGAGAGACATTTGGAATGTAAATTCCTTTGAACGGATACAAGATCCTTTATTCATTTTGAGTCTCATAAGCTTTCACACAAGTTTGGCATTTTTAAGAATATGCAATCATCAATTCATGCTTTTCATGTGAGCATGTTGTATGAATTTTATGCTTTTTCATTTAGCATTAGCATGTTATTTAAGAATCATCATGTCATGGAGATAACTATAGGTCATTCACATCATACTTCCTATGTAAATTTCCTAGTCCAAAAATGCATGTTTGAACATAAATATGACATGGATTGTAAACAAGCAAGGTTCACACTTATAGAATAGAAAACATATATACATATGTACAACCAAGCTTACTCAAGCAATCAAAAGAAGAGGCATAAGTTATTTCAAATTTTTTGCAAGTTACAAGAATGCAAAATAGCTCTCTTTGCTTGAGTTCCCCATATGGGGTCAATTATAGAACACATCACTCCACAAGATATATCCCAATAGATCTACTAAGAGTTTTAAATCGAGTAGCATCTAAGGGTTTAGTAAATAGGTCCGCAAGTTGATCATTAGTACCTACATGTTCAAGTACTATGCATTTATTTTCAACAAGCTCTCTAATGAAGTGATGGCGGATGTCAATATGCTTAGTTCTAGAATGTTGAACCGGATTCTTGGAAATATTAATAGCACTCATGTTATCACAAAAGAGAGTGAGAGTACCTTGGTTGAATCCGTAGTCTACTAGCATTTGCTTCATCCATATAAGTTGAGTGCATCCACTCCCCGCGGCTATATACTCGGCCTCGGCCGTGGACAAGGAAATCGAGTTTTGCTTCTTGCAAAACCAAGACACCAAGTTGTTGCCTAGAAAGAAGCAACCGCCCGATGTGCTCTTCCTATCATCACAATTTCCTGCCCAATCCGCATCACTATATCCTACAAGACTAGGATTAGTGTCAAAAGAGTACCAAATCCCATAATTAGAAGTCTCATTCACAAATCGAATGACTCTCTTAACCGAAGAGAGATGGGACTCCTTGGGATCGGATTGATACCTAGCACAAACTCCTAAAATAAATGATATATCGGGCCTACTTGCGGTCAAATAGAGCAAGCTCCCTATCATGCCACGATATAAGGTTTGGTCCACACTTTTACCGCTAGCATCCTTGCTTAGCTTCAAAGTGGTGCTCATAGGAGTATCACAATGTTTGGCTTTTTCAAGACCAAACTTCTTCACTAGGTTTTCGGCATATTTGGCTTGGGATATGAAAATCCCATCATCTAGTTGCCTAATTTGCAAACCTAGGAAGTAACTAAGCTCACCAACAAGACTCATCTCAAATTCATGAGACATGACATCAACAAATTGTTGGACTTTGGTGTTGTTGGTGGAGCCAAAAACTATATCATCAACATATATTTGAGCTATGAAAAGCTCATCATTGTCTCTCTTGATGAATAGCGTCTTGTCAACACTACCTCTTGTGTAGTTGTTGTCAACAAGAAATTGAGTGAGGCGCTCATACCAAGCCCTCGGTGCTTGTTTCAACTCATAAAGTGCCTTCTTGAGGCGATAAACATGATTGGGGTTGTGTGCATCCACAAACCCCTTAGGTTGTTCAACAAACACTTCCTCTTGCAAGAAGCCATTGAGGAAGGCACTCTTGATGTCCATTTGGTGCAATTTGAACTTGTGCACACAAGAGATGGACAAGAGAAGCCTAATGGACTCTAAGCGGGCAACGGGAGCAAAAGTCTCCTCAAAGTCAATACCCTCAATTTGAGAGTACCCTTGTGCTACAAGTCTAGCCTTGTTCCGCACTATGTTGCCATCCTCATCGGATTTGTTCCTAAATATCCATTTAGTGCCTATGACATTAGTGGTCTTAGGCCTAGGAACTAGAGTCCAAACCTCATTCCTTTTGAATTGGTTTAGCTCTTCTTGTATGGCAAGAACCCAAAATTCATCATTTAAGGCTTCTTCAACCTTTTTGGGTTCAATTTGAGAGGTGTAGCAAGTATAGCTAATAAGATTAGCAAGTTGACGTCTAGTCCTAACACCCTCATTTACCTCTCCAATGATATCTTCTTTATCATGGAGTTTCCTAACCCATGGAGCGGGTTCTTTAGAGTCCAAGAGAGGAACTCTATCAATAGATTGTGTGTCATTATTGTTGACATTAGATGTCCCAACATTAGGTGACACCACAACCTCCTCCAAAGGAGAACCATCACTAAAATTAACCTCCTCCTCATGATCATTTGACTTGAGCCTAGTATCATCAAATACGACATTGGATGATTCCATAGCACTTAGAGTCTTTAAATTGAAAACTCTATAGGCTCTACTATTTAAGGCATAGCCAATAAAAATACCCTTATCACCCTTAGCATCGAATTTGCCAAGTTGATCACGGTCATTCAAAATGTAGCATTTGCTTCCAAAAGTGTGGAAATAGCTAACATTTGGCCTCTTGCCTTTCCATAATTCATAGGAGGTGTTTCTAGTACCGGGCCTTAGGAATACTCTATTTCCTATATAGCAAGCCGTATTGATGGCTTCGGCCCATAGGTTCCTAGGGACATTGTTGCTAAGCAACATCACTCGGGCCATCTCTTGGAGGACCCTATTCTTCCTCTCAACAACTCCATTTTGTTGAGGTGTCCTAGGAGCCGAAAACTCATGGGAGAGCTTTCAAAAGAGGCATTCTCAAACTCTCTCCCATGGTCACTTCTAATCCGTTTAATGCTTTTAATACTAGAATTTATTTCATTTTGTAATTTAGTACAAAGCATTTTAAACTTATCAAAAGTTTCGGATTTTTCTTTAAGAAAATATGTCCATGTAAATCTAGAGAAATCATCAACACAAACAAAAATGTATCTCTTTCCACCCAAACTTTCGGTTTGCATGGGACCCATGAGGTCCATGTGGAGAAGCTCAAGAGGCTCATTGGTGGTGAGATACTTACCCTTTTTGTGCATGCTTTTAGTTTGCTTTCCTTGTTGGCAAGGTCCACAAATACCATTAGCTTTCTTCCCAAGCTTAGGGAGGCCACGCACACAATTGAACTTTCCAAGGGTTCGTAAATCCCTAAAGTTCATGTGGCCAAGTCTTTCATACCACAACTCAATTTGCTCATCCATGGACACATGATTAGATACAATACTAGCTTCAAGACAATAACAATTGTCGCTAGATCTCATGCCCTTCAACAAGGTTTGTCCATCGGGTTTAAGGATAGAGCAATAATCTTTAGAAAACAAGACGGAATATCCTTCATCACTAAGATGTGAAATGCTTATTAAATTGGCTTTCAAGCCATCAACAAATAAAGCATTGGATAAGGAGGGTAATCCGGGAACGGAAATGGTTCCTTTCCCTACAACATTTCTTTTGGATCCATCACCAAACGCGACATTTCCACCTTCCTCCATAACAAGAGTCTCGAAGAAACTCTTGTTTCCCATCATGTGCCTAGAGCACCCACTATCCAAATACCAAAAATTAGAAGAATTTGCCTTCAAGGCTATTTGTGCAACATGGCAAACATTTTCATTCTTTCTAATCCACTTAGCAACAATTTTAGCTTTCTTAGTGGTCTTTGATACATGTGCTCTACTATTTCTAGGATCATGCAAATCAATATTTTCATTCCTAGAAACATGCATCTTGGCTCTATTCTTTCTCTTTTCAATCATGCTTTGTTTTCTACACATTTTAATATATTGAAAGCAATTTGGTCTAATATGACCATCACAACCACAAAAGTGACAAATAGGGATGAAAAAAGGAATCATACCTCGTCTTTGTGCACGTATGGGAGCTCGTCCATGTCTTTGTGGATAAGTGGGTTCAATCCATCTTCGTTGTTGAACCGGTCTAGGTTGCTTCCAAGCTTGAGGTTGCATGATTGGTCTCTTTCCTTTGTGAGCCAATTTTGGAGGAGTGTTGGCTTGAGGGACCCTAGGGGGTTGAGCTTGAGATTTCCTTCTTGGCCCCATTTTCACTTGAGCATTAGAACATTGTCCTACTTCTAACTTTTTCCTAGGAGGTTGCACAAATGAAGTTTCTTCGTTCTTCAAGCTCTTGACAAACACGGTCTTGTTAGAGGTTGAGATTTTCTTGCCATCTTCATACCCAAGACCTCTCTTGTCACTTGGACTCTTTCCAACACCAAGTAAATGATCAAGCTTCTTGGTGCTAGAATCTATCCTAGCCAAAGACCCTTTAACTTCAACAAGTTCCCTCTTCAAGCCTTCTTCACTTCTCTTGGATAAGTCTAACTCCTCAATTAACTTATCCTCTCTCCTCTTCAATCTTTCCACTTGTTCACTTAAGTGGTCATTGTGAGCCGAAAGTTCAAGGTTCTCTTCTCTCAACCTCTCAATCTTTCTTGTGCTTTTAATTGCTAAATCATTGAACTCGGCATGGTATTTAGCAAGCACCTTTTGCTCCACAAATTTCTTTTTGGAACTAGAAGAGGAGTCACTTTCTACTTCACTAGAGTCAATTTCCTCTTGACTCATCTCCTCTTTTTCACTAGCGCTTTTGCTCTTGTGAGAAGAGGCAAAAGCTAGGAAGTTAGCCATGAGCTCTTCTTCACTTGAAGACTCATCTTCCTCATTGGAGTCATCACTACTCCCACTCCAAGTGGCGGCCATCACTTTACCCTTCTTCCTTTCATTGTGATTAGCACATTCGGGGGCAAAGTGACCAATCCCACCACATTCAAAGCATCAGACCCCTTTCCTTTCGGTCCTCTCTTGTCTAGGCTCAAACTTCTTGAAGGAACCTTTTTTCTTCAAATCTTGTCCTCTTGACCTAAATCCCTTCTTCTTCTTGAACTCCATAACCTTGTTAAACCTTTTCACAAATAAGGCAAGGTCTTCATCCGATTCATGCTTTGCCTCCTTTGCATCCTTATATGCTTTCAAAGCTATTCCTTTAGACTTCTTAGGAGGAGTAGTGGTGCTAGGAGCCTTCCTAGACTCATATGCAAGGAGACGCCCAATTACCTCACTTGGCTTCATATCCATGTAGCCACTATTTTCTTCTATGGCCGTCACCTTTGATTCAAACCTATCGGGGAGAGATCTCATAATTTTTTGCTTGACTCTCCTATCCGAATACGGGTCTCCGAGTTGATGGCTTTGATTTACTATGTCCATCAATTTGATTTTGAAGTCATTGAAGCATTCATCCTCTCCCATCCTAAGTAACTCAAATTGAGTTTGGAGGACTTGAAGCTTGGACTCCTTCACCACCTCGGTTCCCTCATGTGCAACTTGAAGGATGTCTCATGCCACTTTTGCAATCTGAGTATTCTGAATAAGCTTGTACTGATTCTCATCCATAGCACACATAATGGCATGCATAGCCTTCCTATTCCACTTTCAAGCCTCAAACTCTTGCGCGTTCCATTGCGTCTTAGGCTTCAAAACATCTTGTCCTCCACCCGCGGGAGTCATCATAGGGAGATCATATCCGTCTTCCACCGCCATCCATGCACGGTCATAAATTTGGCATATGTAGGATTCCATCTTCCCTTTCCATTGGGAATAGTTCAATCCGGTAAGAAGTGGAGGCCTTGTGCTAGAAGCTCCTTCGTGGCCACCACCATTTCCACCGTTTCCACTCATAGTGTTTATGAATGAATGAAATGAATGCAAATGTATGAATAATCAAAAATCACACAAAATGCAAAACACACCAAAATAAGCAAGGATCACCTATGTATGACTAGGAACCCGCTCTGATACCAATTGAAACTAAATATAGCACGGTGTGTATAAAACTATCTAAAGGGGGGGTGAATAGATTTTACGCTTTTTACCTAATTTTTCGTGTTAGTCAAAATTACGAATTTACCCTCAAGATAATATAAACAAGCAAGTGTAATATGGTGCGGAAATTAAATCAACACTTGATTTTTATGTGGAAACCCTCACGGGAAAAACCACGGGCTATGTAAGTAAGCCACACTCGAACCTCGAATCCACTAAATGGGCAAACGATTACAACCTAATCCCGGAAGTAATCACACACCTACCTAATCCCGGTATGAGTGAACCTAGTCCAATTTGCTTGCGATCTAAGCAACCTAATCCCGGTTGCTACACACAAGACTTACCTTCTCTAGAAGAGAATACAACCCTAAGTGAATATATGTGAATATCCAAAATGCAACATAGAGCAAGGGAAACCCTATATGCTTATCTAAGATGATTAATATGCAATTAAGAACAATCCTAGATATCAAAACTAAATGACATGTCAATTAGTTTAGCTAATCAATATCAAGCACAAAACCTAATATGCTAGCACAATACAACTTCTCAAACATACATCATACTAATCTCAATCTTGTATCCAAAGCATACAAAATAACAAACAAGTAATTAATTGAGATTGCTAGATAAGAGAAACACAAAATATGTAAGATATTAGTGAAAAGCTTACCAAGCAAAGTATGATGAAGATTCCATGCAAGATGACATCTAGATGATCAAGGATGATGCTAGATGATGATTGATGATCATGAAAAAGTGTTTGAGTAATTAAAAATGAGTTTTTTGTGTATTTTTCTTCTCTTGAAAAACATCCTAAGTATGAAACTTGAATATGAACTCTCTTGAATGACCTAAAATCAAGTTAGCATATATATAGAGGCCATAAGTGAAGTGAGGTCGTTTTGAAAACGTGCCAGAAAATTGCTTTGTGCGCTGGTGGACCTGCGCTGGACGACAGGCGCAGGACCAGCGCACAAGCACATTTTTGCATGAGCGCTGGATGTCAGGCGCTCACACAGGCGCCAGTCCAACGGAGCCAAACTGGGCGATCAGCGCTGGTGGCCTTGCGCTAGTGTGGACCAGTGCACGACCAGCAGCACGCCACTGGGCGTTTTGCGCTGGTGTGCTGCGCTGGACGACATGCGCAAGTGGACCAGCGCACAGACCACAACTTTGAATCCCACAAGCAATCATGCAAGGGGAACAAAGGTAAATTAAGATGCATCCTAAAAGCCTAAATGCTATGATATTATAAACACAAGATGCAATCATAATAACAAGCAAGAAGAGATGTAAATAAGCATTGATGCACAACAAAAAGAAACACGACATACAAAGATTAAACATATGCATGAGTTGTGAGTGTGTGCAACTATCTCTTAAAGACAAGTAAGCACTTAGAGTATTACCTTTGGTGCTTGTCAATAATGAGGTCTTCAAAAGGCCTAATGCAATAACAACAACATCTAAACTACCCTTACAAAGAATCCCCACATATGGTTTGATCACGAAATAAGCCAATTAAAAACAACGGGAATCCTTACAATAAGCAATTATTTGAGAGAGAGCGAGCATTGAGTGTGTAATCCTTATATTCATAGTGGATCACTTCTCACCGTCACCGGCACCGTGGATGTTTCCCCGCCTTGGGGTTTTACCGCGTAAAATATGTGTTATACTTGCTCATCTTTTATTTTTCTACTTTCATTACGTTATCTTCAGGTTTCACCAACCTAAATCATTGACCGGTTGACCATCGAAAAATCACCGTCAACAATTGGCGCTAGAAGGAGGGGGTGGAGAACTCAACTTCGAGAAACCCTCATGAACAGACCACAGAAGGAACTCTGATGTAGATCCAACACTTGAAGCACCCAACAAACGACTATTGGAAGTGCTAGGGAGTGGATTAACTACAGAACCCGTAGCAAGAGCCGCAACCGTGACCAATTCCAGAGGAAGAATATTGTGAAAGCAATACTCAGAGCTTCAAAGTATCAAGAATCCATCCGAGGAATTGCTTTCGCATTCCGACAGCTTACAAAAGAAAAGAGGAGAGCTGTCCAGAATCGCGGAATTGCTGACCAATACGCACTAAAATGGGCATATCTCCCTCTATAGAAATTGGATTCACGAACTGTAAAAACCATTGGAAACTAGACATCCAAGGCTTTCCGAAAATATATGGTTCGTATCCTAGTTCAATCTGAGCAATATTTGGTGGCTCCTGCAATATTGAAGAAACCAGATCACGCACGGATTTCTGATCTGACCATCGAACACTAAAATAGGCATATCTCCCTCTACAGTAGTCGAAATCGTGAGCCGTAAAAACCATCAGAAACTAGACATCTGGACCTTTTCAGAAATATAAGGTTCGCAATCTGGTTCAACCTGTGGAATATTTTATGATCCCTGAAACATTGAAGGAAGTGATTCGCGGAGGATTTTCCAACTTGACCACCAGACGCTAAAACAGAGACAACTCTCTCCAGAGAGCATGGAATCATGAACCGCGAATTTCGCTATAAAATAGACATATAGATCTTTCTGGGGATATGTGGGTCTCAACACAATTCATCCCGAGAAATATTTGACGACTTTCGGAACGTTGCAGTTCAGCATAAAGTTTACCTTGACGAGTTAGAAACCGAGCCCCTCTTGGTATAAAACACCCAATGTCAATTCTCAACTGAGCCCACTCGGGCCTTCATCAATGATCCAATGGTAAAAGACTACTCCAGGTTCGGTAAGTGGTTGAGGTTAGTCAATTTGCAGTCTAATTTTATGATTTCATCTACATTGTGCAAACAAGGAATATATGCATAGTTACATAAATAAAAGTGAAAACTAACCAAATAATGATTATTCAAGATTTAATCAGGACTTCGATCTTGATAAAATCATTCGGATTCGAGGGTATGTTTTCACTTAATTATTATTATTATTGATTTCGTCTTGCATCAATAACTGTATAGAATATCAGGATGCTTAAATCTTATACTATGAATACACTCCTAATTTGTTGAAATTAGAAGTTGCATATTGTGCTTTTCTATTAAAATACTTGCATGGATTGCCTTGACTTGGGAGTGCATTGCCGAATAGATTCAGTCGGCAGCAAGTATGTAACGTGATTATTATTATTCTAGATTAATAAGAGTAAAACATATTGATTGATGTTTAATATTTGTGATACTTTGATTAACCAAACAATAATTCGATTAAGTTTATTTGAGACTTTGATCTTGATAAAAAACGATTGAATATTCATTGTCTAATAAAAATTACCAAGCTCATGACATACATACCTTATTTAGCATATAATTGTTTTGGGCAAACAATACATTACGAATACTACATGGTTGTCAGTGTCATTAATTTAACTCATTAAATAATAATGAGGCGAGTAACACTGCTGGAGCCTAGATGCAATCGCACTAGTTGTTATATGCACCCTCCATGTGTAATGCTTTTTCACTTGTGATGGGTTGATCATTTAAATGTTGTGGAAAAGCTGACTCCATGCTATTAATAGTGTTGTGATTTGTTATATTACGATGTTTGAGAGTAATTATAGTTTTTTTTTAATATCTTTCGAGCAAGTTTTATTTAATAAAATTGATCAAGACTTTGATCTTGGTGAGAAATGCTTCCAAAAGCGTTTAAGCAGTACCGAAAGCGTTCAGATAAAAAGGTACGATTTCTCGTAATCGTTATGTTATTTATTATCGTTGGCATCGTATTGCATCTTAAATCGATAATATAGACGGGTATCATAGTGACTATTTCTGTTTGGAATATTATGAATTTAGCATTGGAATCTCTAGAACTATAAGTATATAATCCATGTTTTTCTATAGAAATTCCTACTGATAAAATAGTGTATGAATCACAATTGATTCGGAGACGCATGTAACATGTACGTGTCAAAATGTTTTGTTACTTTTCAAGCAAAATATGACATCGTTATTGATGTTTAAATTTTCATGATAGTGGTTGGGCTCAACGATATTGGGTTCGACCAATTTGTTCTTTAAATCAAATGAGCATGAGTGTTGAAAAATGTGACTAGAAGTATTTTGTATGCTTGAGACATTGAATATATGTAATCTAGATATATTAAATTATATCTGTCTCTTCATATCGTTATACTTTCACATACAAATACACAACATACATAACTTTTGTGTAATTCTCTTTATATTATATTGCGTTCACATGTTATCTATGCAATACATAATACGTGCACATAAATCTATAAACATGTAATGCATGCTTAATTACTATGTCTGGCAACTTTTATGGCTCTTATGCGCATATTGTCTATCATACAGGTGTCAAATTTCGACATTAATCACTAATCATTAATAGTACCATGTATGAGTTGATCGCTTCCAATTATTTGGTCTCATTAAAATACATGATTATTATTACTTGTGCGAACTTTACTCACATACTTGGTATAGAAAACAAGTTGAAAGTGCCAGCTCAGGAATCTAGTCTTGCCTCTGCGCGCGGGAATTGAATTTCATCTCAACGCGCTTAAAGGTTTCAAAAAAGAGAGACCATATAGCCTTGGTGACCCGATCGGAGAGGGAAGAGTAGCATTGGCCTCACATTGCCAACTACCTTCATTAATCCAACATATCTTAATAAAGAAAAAGGGGTCCACTCGGCTCTTCATTACCGACATGTCCAACAATAAAGGATCCAAAGTAATAAGCCTAAACTTCAGGTTCGTAAGTGGCAAAGACTGTGATCTTGATAAAATCACTTTCGAAGGCATTTAACGACATTGTTGAAATCGGTCGGAGTTGAAGGTACATCTTTGTTTAAATGTTATATTATTAATAATTATTATTGTTGACATAATCTTGCAACTCAGTCAATAACTTGGTAGAAAATTGTGGTTCTTATTTTTATATTGAGAACCTGCTGCTAATTTATTAAAATCATGAGTTGCATATTGTATGCTTTTCTATCAAAATATATACTCGTGTTAAAGCGGTGCGTAAATCACCTTGATTTGGAAACGCATCACCGAGCAAATTCAGCCAGCAATAGGTACGTCACATAATTTTTATTGTTGTGCGAATCATGTTGACCAATTTGTTCTTTAGATCAAATGAGCATGAATTTGGTTAAGTTTAAACACTCTCAAATATTTTGATTTGCCTAAACAGCAAAATCAAAACAAAATTGTGAGGTGTGAAATGTTGAGTTTTTGTGATAAATATGTGTTGAGATATTCACTCACTTCTTCATATATTATTTTCACGCGAGTACACTGTACATATTGTATAACCTTTGTGTACTTCTCAATAAATTGTACATATTGTATAACCTTTGTGTACTTCTCAATAAATTGCACTCACATATTACCTCTGTATGTTTCCCTAACATATATTCTTGGATGCCAAAATTCAAACACTAATCATCAATAATGTTTTATATGAGTTAGTTGTTTTTATTTAATTTGGCCTTCTTATATACGTAACTATTGTTATATGTGAAAATTTCACTCGCATGCTTGGTATAGAAGTCAAGGTAAAAACCTTGGTTTAGAAATCGAGCTTTACCCTTGTGCGCAGGAACAAACTCCATCTCAGCGCACTTCAAACTTCAACCAACAACTAACTATCCCTCGGTGACTCAAATAAGGCTGCTTTCCGAAAAGCTTCTTGAGCGGACATGTTAGGAGGAAGACCTTGAGGAAAATATTGAGGATGAAAGCATCCAATGATAAAAGGTAGGTATATTTGCCATCATACGATTTATATAGCAAGTAAAGGTACAAAGAAGTCAGATGCCGAAGGCGATCAGCGAGATCATTATGCATTGTTGGGATTGAGCCATTTAAGATACCTTTTTACTAAGGATCAGATAAGAAAGAGCCTACATGGAGACAGCCTCTTCACTTGCTGCGGAAACTAAAAAGAAAAAAAAAACACGTTGAAAGCACCTATGTTCAAATGAAACATACTTTAACAACTGCTGGGGGGCTAAGGGGTAGCACAACATAGCACAGCATAGTAAAAAAAAAAAAAAAAACAAAACAAAAAATTGCAGTTGCAAAAGTAGTTTTAGTGGAGTCATCTCTATCGCGGTGATTCGGCTGATATGTGTATATGGAAAAGAAGATGAACCATAACAAAAGTTGGAGTACAAGAATAAAGCTAGTGGATCGTTCACCCTAAGGAATGTCTGACAATATTCGAGACATTATAACTCTACACTAGCGACCACTACGCAGGTTAGTATTGATTATTGAATTGTCTTGTTTGCTTCCTTGTAGTGATCTAGGGAAACATAAGACATAGTATTATACAAAAGCACAAGGAAAGAACGACTTGCGATTTGAGACTCAGAATGAAAAGGTAACCAATTTCGGATACCTCATCAAGTGGAGTTAAAGGTAAAATCTAAATTATCGCTTAGTCACTTTTTATTCGGCCTATAAATCAAATCGTCTTGGATTTCATAACCGCATGTTGATGACGAGGAGGTAAAATGTGGGGATACACTTTTGTCACCCTTGCTTATCAAAGTTCTTTGCTGCACTTTTTACATGATGCACAACACATGTAGCCTGTGTACTTATCCTAGTATTTTACATGATGCACAACACAAGTAGCTTGTATATTTATTCTAGTATTACACCCCACTTACACATGCTATCGCTATATGTTTCTTTCATACATAATAAATACAACTCACGTATATACTTGCGAAAATATATACTACTTGTTTTATTAGCATGCTATATGGTTTTTGTATGCAAAACACCCATCAAGAGTCCATGGGTATTCTATCCCGAACAGTAACCATCACCAATAACGTGCATGGATCCAACTATTTTTGTTCGGCATTATTAAAATATATATATTTGTACAAATGCTACTCATGTGTCTGACAGAGAGACAAGCTGAAAACTTGAGTACAGAAATCGAGGATAGTCTCAATCCGCGCAAAACAAGTTTTATCTCGGCGCATGTAGAAATTCGAAGAAAAGGCCAAAGGGGCCAAAATCTTCACTAACATAGGCCGAAGGGGTCATCTTTGGAGCGTAAAGCCCGAAGATAGTACTCGGGCGCCATGAAACCGCGAAGAGCGAGTGGATAGTGTCCGAGGGGCGGAGAAGCTGAAATAGCATGCCTGCCGAGCTAATCAGATACGAACGTATCCTTAGTGAAAAGGCAAACCCGAGGCACTAGGATACCTGGAAAATAGGATACCTGGAAAACTGCTCGGGACGCCGCCGGAATATGTCTGGTGAGATGCACAGCTGTGTTGGCCGGTATACACTACCCCAACGATTCGGCAAACCCCTGTAGCAGACAAAACCAGGAGTACGTCCTAGGTGACTTGTACAGGGGACCTAAGTGTATAGTCGTGGTGAGCCTCGACGTAACACCTAGGTAAAACTGACCAGTTTAATGAGACACTTGGTCGGTCTGGAAATGATCAGTTTAATAAGATACTTGATCATTCTTGAAGAAAAACTGATCAGTTTAATAAGACACTTGGTCAGTCTGAAGATGACCAGTTTAATGAGATACTTGATCATTCTTGAAGCCAAACTAAGGATAATATATTTGTTCAGACCAAGGTAACTAGATACTTGGATAAACCAATCAAGTATAACAAAAACTTGACCCAATAAAACCAATGGATTACTCAAACTTAATGCCAATTAATGAGATACTTGGTTAAATAAGTTACTCAGCTTAAACAAAGAACCAATGTTACACTCGGGTAAAAATAAAACAAAATATTTTAAAATATTTTTATTATTTACACGTTTACGAGTGTGCAGTTATACCAAATTGATCAAAAAGAATAACTGACTGGGTGCAAATAAAGCAATGTCAGCTCAAAAACTGACTGAGTGCAAATAAAGCGCTGTCTACTCAAAAACTGACTGGGTGTGAATAAAACACTGTCAGCGATCCAGCTTTGTGGAAAGGGGTAAAGATTTTTCCGTTTATATTGCATCTGTTAAGTTTAAAATATGCAGGTACAAAGCTCCATTGGGCAAGTGCACATAAAAACAGTCAGGAAGCTTTCAAACGCAAGATCTAGGCCACCTGGGCCAAACGCCTTGAGGTTGGCTTGGCTCGCTAAAAATCAAGTAAAAACCCCGAAAGTGGGTAGAAACTTAGATATAGTGAGTCAGGACCCCCCGTGGTGTAAAATAAATACTCAAGTTGCCCTGAGCCATAAGCGAACACCTGGAACAATTTGTAAGAAGTACAAAAGCCAATGAGCAATTGCAAAAGAGACAATAATGAACAAAGTCGAATGCAAGTAAGTTATAAGTCAAAATTGTATTTATATACATAAAGTGCTTTCTTTTTGCAGGAGTATTAGCTAGAAGGTATTTAAAAAAAAAATAAATAACCTATCTGTAAGAAAGATCGGCCAAAAAGAAGACCGGTCTATAAGAAAGATCGGCCAAAAGGAAGAATCAAACCTATGAAACAAGATAAGCCGAGAAAAAGTTCAAATGGACAAGAAAGATCTAGGCCGAACGCTTGGAATGACTCAACCAAAGAAGAAAATAATGGCTACCCGGACAATGTGCCAAAAGCGTGGCTCCTACCCTGCACATCAGCATCAACTCAAGAATAACAACGATGCTAGGGGGTAGATTCCAAGCAACATAAACCCCTGGAGAACAAAAGCCCCCAACTCACCATGAGCATGTATATATATATGGCAGTGGTCTCAGGAGGTGGATGCTTTGAAGCACGATCTCTATAGAGCGACATCTTACCTTGCCAAGAGCGACGACATATACTGTATTCTTATCAGCTTGTGAGGAAAGACACGGCTCAGGGAAACCTTAATGAGTTCCTCTTATGATCTTCAACCTCGACATCTTCAAGCTGTCTTGAGCCCTAAAACTTCAAAAGATCGTCAGAACTTGCCTTTAAAGGATACGACAAGAAGAAAAGATATTTCAGATAGAAGCATTCTCAGCTATTCAAGTCCTAGAAGATAATTGGAAGCAATTTGGAAGATTTCTTGAGCAAACCCGTGAAAATAGCATCTGCTGATGGGTCAACTTCAAGAATTAAACTGTATCATCTCAGATGGAACTGGGTTTCGAGCCTTATATGGTTGGAAAGGTACAGAAGTTAGGTTTCCATAGAATTTTACGGTTTGTGATTTCGAGTTTTCTAGAAGGAGTTATGACCATTTTACTACCCAAAGGTCAGCCCAGAATTTCTACTCGGGCAGCATCTGCTGATGGGTCAAGTTCAAGAATTAAACTATATCATCTCAGAAGGAATTGGGTTTCTAGCCTTATATGGTTGGAAAGGTACAGAAGTTTGCTTTCTGTAGAATTTTACGGTTTGTGATTTCGAGTTTTCTAGAAGGAGTTATAACCATTTTACTACCCAAAGGTCAGCCCAGAATTTCTACCCGGGCAGCATCTGCTGATGGGTCAACTTCAAGAATTAAACTGTATCATCTCAGAAGGAATTTGGTTTCGAACCTTATATGGTTGGAAAGGTACAGAAGTTAGCTTTCCGTAGAATGTTACGGTTTGTGATTTCGAGTTTTCTAGAAGGAGTTATGACCATTTTACTACCCAAAGGTCAGCCCAGAATTTCTACTCGGGCAGCATCTGCTGATGGGTCAACTTAAAGAATTAAACTGTATCATCTCAGAAGGAACTGGGTTTCGAGCCTTATATGGTTGAAAAGATACGGAAGTTAGCTTTCCATAGAATTTTATGGTTTGTGATTTTGAGTTTTCTAGAAGGAGTTATGACTATTTTACTACCCAAAGGTCAGCCTAGAATTTCTACACGGGATTTCAGAAATAAAGCATTGTGGGCTGCCTATTCGGGAATGAAGGTCTTAGACGAATTTATCATGTTTTGGAAGATTAACAAAGGCCTAAAAGTCAGTTTAATTCAATTTTAGTTGATCCTAAACTTTCCATGTTGGGATTAGTCGAGATTGGATTAAAATTCCTAAAGTTAGAAGGATTATACTTCCTACTTTAAGTCGCATTGAATTAGCCTTATTGGAGGTTGATTATGGAACTAAAAAGAGACCTAATTCATGCCTATTTAAGAGGAATTACAGCAGAAAGATCAGATATGCAGCAGCAGTACAAAAAGGATCCGAGGAAAGCCGAACAAAGTTATAAAGGGGACTCACATTCGCCCAAATGAGCGAAAAAGATCTCAATAATCAAAGCTTGAGGAGACAAGGAAGTTTATCGAGCGCGACCAGAACCAAATGCAAAGTATACCAAATACCAAATATATATAGTGCAAGTGCGCACCGAGGCATCACAGAAGTATACAAGGCAAAAATTACAAGAGGAGTTAAAGAGCAACCAAAGGCTCAACAAATGTCCGACAATTGTTCAAACATCAACTGGGTAGTAACTTGGACTTAGGTTGAAGACGAGCAACAAAAATCAAAGGAGAATTATTCAAATCCCCTTCAATGAGTCACCAAGAACTCATCTCACAGATTTGAGGGGGTATTGTTATAGGGGTTTTTTCGTCAGCATGACACGTCAGAAAAGATTACGGGTAATGCGGAAATATAGTGATTCCACATCATAAAAAATCAAATGTGAGACATGTTATCAAACAAGTCAACATGAATGCATGACATCACCATATGAGGGGCCATCTGCAGATGGAATATGGTTGGCTAAAGACCTGTTCGGCCAAGGGTTTCAATCAGCCAAGTCTACTCGGCCAACATTCCACTCGGCTAGAAGTCTACTCGGCCAAGATTCTACTCGGCCAAGTGTGCTCGGCCAAAAATCAGTACTTAGCCAAAAACGGGAAATACATCCTTACCAAGATAGGCCATATCAGGAAGAGATCTGCACAGATACGGAATCTTAGGATAATATTCCAATAAGGAAATATCCCTATTTCCTCTCCAGTACCAGAGAAGTCTAATCAAGAAAGAACTGTAAGCTTCTAGAAGGATACACACCAAATAAGAAATGGGTCCTAATTTATCTACTCTACAAGAATCTTACAAAAACTCTAATTAATGAGTCCACCTTTTATACGACAGAAACTAGGGCAACCCTAGATCAAACCCTATAAATACATCAATGTATTCATTATATCGGGGAGATGATCATAAGCAATTATTTGAGAGAGAGCGAGCATTGAGTGTGTAATCCTTATATTCATAGTGGATCACTTCTCACCGTCACCGGCACCGTGGATGTTTCCCCGCCTTGGGGTTTTACCACGTAAAATATGTGTTATACTTGCTCATCTTTTATTTTTCTACTTTCATTACGTTATCTTCAGGTTTCACCAACCTAAATCGTTGACCGGTTGACCATCGAAAAATCACCGTCAACAACCCGTTTACCCGGTTCTTAGCCGATAGTTGACCGGACCTTTTTCAACAGTTTTCGACGCCATTTCCGGTGGCCGTCCACCTAGAATGATTGCCGGAGCTTCCCCGGTCAGATTCCCACCATTTTCGGCTTTCCATGCAAAGTATTTTGCTCTCCACCAACTCCTCCAAGTCTTGAAAACCTCAATGGCCGAGCTTGAGCTCCAAGGTCTTCCAGCGGCTTCTATCCCGCTCCAAACACGTCCAAACCCGCGGAAACTCGGCGAGTTCATGCAGCGGGACATGTTCCGCAGTCCAGAAGGTTAGAACTCGCCGAAAACCTTCCGTTTTCACGGCGACTTCACGACGGCGGGAACAAGCTCGTGAGCCAGAGTGCATGAAGTCGCTGGGTCCTCTCCACTTGATGAAAACTCGTCCCACTTGCTTTTCCTATCACCTAAGCTTGCCCAAACCACCTTAGCACCTTAGATATTATTAGATATTTTCCATTTAACTTATTATATACAAAATATCTATGATATATCTTAGTTAGTAAGTAAAATAGACTACACACTTATGATTAGACTACACAATTTTAGTTTAATTTACTTTTAGTTGTAGAATTAAGAGAGAGAATAACTCTCTCAACTTTAGTTAGTGTTCTTCATCATTTACCCATCATTTTCTAGGTAGCCAAACACCAAGTTTAGTTACTTAGACTTGCTCTTTTCAAGTTGTTCTAGATGGATATTGTTCTTGGATTGCAAAGACGAGTCTTCTTGGCCAAGAAACCAATCCAAATGGGTTTGTTTTACTCTTCCTTTGTATTTTCTTGTTCATGTATTTCTATGTGTAACTAATCCTTTTGTTAAGGGATTGATGTAACTCTTGTAATTAAACCAATGATTTAATCAATCCATTTGTTATTTCACTCTCTAAGGCTTTGTATGTGTGTATTATGAACTCTAATGATATGTTGATGATATGTCTTGCATAAACATATACTTGTACACACTTGGTAGTTGATTTCATACATAAATGTGTCACACTATGTGTATGAAGGTTTCAATATCCATTTTATAGAGATATCTCTAAGTAATTCATGATTTGGGTTAATTAGAGAATCTCTACATCATTATTCCTAAAATTCTCTCTTGATCACTTATCTATGATATTAGATTATGTGTAAGATGAAGGATTTGATGCTTAACATTATTGATAATGAAATACATGCATTAGAATGTTGTGAATGTGCTTAATGAATGATTGGTTAATGAATTGGTGGTTACTTGAATGAATCGATCCCCTAACATCTTTAATTAAGTTTTAACATCTTAATCTAGCCTAATCTTAGTTAATTGCAAGCTTAGTATAATTGATTTAGATAACATTAACTAGTGTATTTGTTAGGAATTAGAAATTCAATAATCAATGATAACCTAGAACTTACTTGTTAGCTAATTCAACTCCACGTGGGAACGACTGTAGGGAAAAATACGGTCACGCAGCGGAAGCGAGACTAAAATAGAGTTTAGTATAGTTTAAAATTTTTCCATAATTTGAACCTTAACCCTCTAATTAATTAACATATAATACTAAGATATCATACCTTTGTCGCGTGATCCGATTAACATTGCGTCGATGGTAATCCGCAAGATCTTCCAATCCAATCACGAACGTGAATTACCTAGGAGCGTGGTCTCCCTTCTCTTTGAATTGTGTACCTGATGATGGATTAACAAAACTTTTTCTTTTTCGTTAGTCACAACAAATTCCAAGAGGCTACAAAGAATGTTCCGGTCACTTTTGAATTCACAATCGTTAGATCGAAACTCGTGTGAACCTTATTCGAAATTGTGCACAAAACCTTTTGATATAAAAGTTACTAGTGCACTATCGAAATAAGAACAAACTTTTCTCTCTTTTCCTCTTGGCCGAATTCTCACACTAATCTAAGAGTTGGATTTTATTTTTCTCAAGCAAAAGAAAAATAACTCTCAAGTAAGCATTAGGGTTAGCCGAATATATTATCTATATATATAGCGATATTCTTGCACAATACATCTTATCTATCTCTCGTGCTCTTGCACAATATATTATATATGTATATCCCGATATCCTTGCATAATATATAATATATATATATCTAGTGCACAATATATTATTTATATATATCTCTCTGCTTGATCGAAAAGCATATATTGCTATATATATCTTGCACATGAATTCAACTTGCATATATATTATATATATCTGCCCGAATTTAGACTTGCATATATAATATATATATCTTAGAATTCAACTTGCATTACATAATTAGGGTGACCGAATTCCTCTACCAAATAGGATTTTTGCCTTTTGACCTAAATCCTAACTCTAAGTAGATTTCCTTAGAATTCCAAACCCTAATCCAACTCTTTAGTGTATTTGTGACTATATAAAAGACTTCCTTCTTTGACTAGATAAATAAATCCCTTATTTATCTACTTACCAAATAAAGTCTTTTATTTTAATTATACTACCATAATAGTATACTACTAAGAAACATATTTCCTAGTCAGAAAAAGATTTTGATTTGTAATTAAATAATTAATTAATCAATTAATTAATTTCCATTTAATCAAATAATAAAAATAAAACAATATAATATCATATATATATCTCGGCTATGTGCCATATATATTAATATATCTATATATTGTTTTTTCTATTTTATTAAATCCATTGGACCTTAATAAAAGGCCCGCATGTAAACCAGACCCATTCTTACTAAAAGAAACAAGCCCACATGCCTTTCATTAATATATTAATATAATTGATCAGCCCATTAAATAAATAATGTACAAATTATATTCTTAATATATTAAATACAATTCTAGATGGACCCATAAATTGATCCGGTAGAATATATCAAGTGATCCATGCAAGTCCGTGTGGATTGGGGATCTTGGCGGGCCTATCTAAATTTAAGCTCCAATAGACATAACCCAATCACAATCAACAAATGATTCACTTAGGTTCAATCTATTAATTTTAGTTCATTCCACTAAAGAACTAAAATTGCACTCTTAAATAAAGATGGAATAAGTAAATGATTCTCATTCATACCCTAGACAATCTTATAGGAGATGGTGTATCCTCGTGAAGAATATCAGTAATCGCCAAGAGCTCATAGACCGCCTATAGCTCTCCAAGTTACCATATTTACTCATATGACCATATTTTGAACTTGGATATTTTGACTTGTCCAGAAGCCATGTTTCAATAGACTCTATCGAAAACTTAACGTTAAGATTTAATATCCAATACCTCAAAACATCCATATGATAATATTCTACTCTCATTTAATAAATGGAGCCACGATGTCCATATCTATAAATGAAGTCCTCTATCGATTAACAAATGAATACCACCAAACTATCGAGGATAGACTATGCTATATAATCGTACTCATTGATAACTCAAATGATACCACTTGCAACCATAAGTCCATCATTTATCTCAAGATTAAGATAGACTCTCCGATTGTCCTGATAATGAAAAGACTATTATCTATTGACAGTTCTAGATAAAGTATTTCATTGTGATCCAGTTCAATGCACCCAGTGCACTAGATTCTTTTACTCGAAGACCCTCCAATGATTTTAGACTCATCATAACACATTTGATCCCACTCAAATGCTAGTAAAAGAATTCTACAACTTTAACAAGATAAAGGTGCCCAACCTTTAACTTAAGTTGTGAACATTATTCAAGACTAACTAAAGAATTGTGTCTACCTCATACATATTCAGATATACGAACAATTCTTCTTTTCTCATAGTCTTTTGACCTTATGATTATTTACTTTTGATAATTATAATAATTAAACCATAAATGCTATAAGATTTGTTAAACCAGAAATCACATTATTAATATGAATAGATTGTCAAAAACACTATTACACTCTTGCTATTGAGCATGAAATTTCCCTTAATGTAGTAATGAAATATACCTAGAGGGGGGGTGAATAGGTATAGGCTCCAAATTCTTCCAATTAAAAATAATGCGGAAAATTACAAGGCAAATGCACACTTGATTAGATTTAGCAAATGAATTGATTTCACTAAGACAAGAGTTAATCAATTTACAAGATGTGCAATCAATGTAATATATGGAAGATAAAGGAAAGTAAAGCAAAATTGAACACAATGATTTTAACGTGGTAAAACCTCAATGAGGAAACATCCACGGGTTGATACCACAACCACCGGCGAAGCAATCCACTATGTGAAAAAGGACTTACACATTCAAGCTATCACTCATGATATCCGCTCAAGCTATCAACTCCTAATCTACCCTCGGGCTAGTGAATCACCAAGCCTACTTCCTATCCGAGATGTGTCCTACACCTCTAAAAAGCAACTTCTTATCCAAGACGCTCACGTCTCTAGGAAGATTTCTTGCTTGCCTATCCGGATCCTCCCGACCCTAGACAAGACTTCCTTGCTTGATTATCCGAGTCCTTCCGACACTAATCAAGGCTTCCTTGCTCTATCCACAAAGCTTCACTCACTTTGCTAGAGACTTCAACCTAATGCAAGGCTATGATCTAAAGTGATGCAAGTGATGCAAACACAAACAAATTAAGCTAGATGATCAATCAAGCAAAATGTACATGTTCAATGATAGTCTAGAATATGATTTCAACACACAATCACAAAATTATCTAGAAATCAAGACATGCAAATCAATAAGAACAAAGGTATGAATATTCAATTTATCACACTAAAAACCTAGTTCTTAGATCATGAAATAAAACATAGAAAATAACATGAAGCACATCACACATATATTTTCTAGAATCAATTTCATGATAACTCAAGTTTAGCACATATATGTTCAAAACAAATCACAAAGCTAAAACTCAATTAACAAATGATCAAACAACCCTAGCAAGTGATCTAACATACTTCTCAACAAATTTCATCAATCAAATAGTAAGAATCAAGAGATGATCAAAGATGAAATCGAAAAAGAAGAAGTTGAAAATCAAACACTGACCACGTACTGAAAATGCTTCAGCTGAGAAAAATGATGAAGTCAGCTGCCTCTGGAAATGCTTGGGGTTTGTAGCTCTCTTCGAGACCAACAATTTTGGTTTTTGAATCGATTGATTTCGAGTTCGTATGAGAGAGATATGATCAAAACAAGTAAACAAAAAATTGTAGAATTCTGATACGAGAAATGTTCAAGTGTTCTTCAAAATTTTCCAAAGTGTGGAGGGAAGGAGATGAGCTTAAAAGGAGGGAAAGGAGAGATTTTACAAGCGAATCAGGAGCTGCCATGTCACCACCCCGTGGGGGGCACGTGGGGCCCACGGGATCAGAGGGCTCCCTTGCCCGTGGGGCCCACGGCCTCCCACACGGGCTGGCCATGTGGCCACACGTGATTCCAACTCCTCTCGCGCGCTCCTTCGGATTTTCAGCCCATATCTTGAGCATCCGACCTCCGATTTCAAATCCGTTTTCGGATTACGAACCATGACTCCCTCACGCACGACTACGACTACTCAACTTTGAAAAATGGTTGAGAAATCATCTCGGAATCCGACGATGAAGTCAACACAACAAATTAGAACGAAAAGTAGCATAGTCAACTTGTTTGGACTCGAAACCTTATGAATGAGTAACCGAAACGACCGAAACTCAATAAGGCATTAAATAAGAACATGTTCAAGTCCTAAACACAAAATACGGAAACAAATAAACACATATTCACACAAGCATGCCATATCAAAGAGATAGTCACAAAGCATGCAATTTCACAATGTTTGTCAATACAAGATCAATGCATGAGCATGCTATGAAGTGTGTGAATGTGTTATACCAAATGTTTGAACCACGATGCAGGGACACACATGTATGAATTGTGTGTGTGTGCGCTAACGCCTTGCAAGAGGATAGAAGTCAAGATTTACCTTTGACGTTTTTCACCTCTAGAAAACGACTTTTGCACTAGACGTTGCTCTTAACTCTTTAAGCTTCCTTTCTTCAAATAATGTCCTAAGCAACAACTAATATAATCATAGAGTGTTTTGCAATGGAATTAAGCCAATACAAATCATAAACCTTACAAAGCATAATCCTAACAACGACCACCCTTACTCGTATCCCTGTACTACTTGTACGACTCGTACACTTACGATAGGTGAACCACCCACGCGCCCCTTTAGAATAACCGTGGTAGAATAGCGTAATTTACTGTAGTATTTGTAGAACCGGTTTGGGCGTGTCATATAATCACTAAGTAAATAGTATAATCGTAAACAGTAACAATGGGCTTTGGGTCTTAAAGTTCTTGGGCTTGTTTCTTAACGAGCTAGAGCCCTTTGAGGTTTGGGCTAGTCATTAGAATACAATTTACATAAATTCTGTGTTTGAATATATATTATTACAATTATAACTTTAAAAGTATAATCACACCTGAAAGAATTGATATAAACAATTTCAATCAGAATTCATATTACATATCTTATGTGATTGACGTTTTATTTATATAATCACTAAATAAAAAGTATAATCGCAAACAGTAATGATGGGCTTTGGATCTTGGGGTTCTTGGGCTTGTCTCTTGATGAGCTACAACCCTTTGATGCTTAAACTAGTCATTACAATACATTTTATATATATTTTGTGTTTGAAAATATATTATTACAACTACAATGTAATAAATATAATTACATCTGAAAGAGTCGATATAAACAGTTTCAATCAGAATCCATATTACATATCTTATGTGATTGACTTTTTATTTATATACTAACTAAATAAACAGTATAATCGTAAATAGTAATGATAGGCTTTGGGTCTTGGGGTTCTTGGGTTTGTCTCTTGACGAGCTAGAGCCCTTTGATGCTTGGGCTAGTCATTAGAATACAATCTACATAAATTCTATGTTTAAATATATATTATTACAATTACAACTTCAGAAGTATAATTACATCTGAAAGAGTCGATATAAACAGTTTCAATTAGAATTCATATTATATATATTATGTAATTGAATATATATTTATATAATCACTGAATAAACAGTATAATCGTAAACAGTAACCATGGGCTTTGGGTCTTGGGGTTTTTAGGTTTGTCCCTTGACGAGCTAGAGCCCTTTGAGGCTTTGGCTAGTCTGACTTTAATAAGGGTTTTTAACTTAAAATAGTATTTGTGATCGCAAATATTTTAATACAATCACAACGTAATTATGTAAATATCACTTGTTGTAGACGGTGGAATAGTTTTATTGAAACACTGTGTAATGCGAATCCCACATCGAAAAATAAAAAGGGATTAAAATGGTTTATAAGTAGTAAAGTAATGCTTAGACATTGAACAATAGGCCTCCCAACTAGGCCTAGCATTTAAACATATTGAAGTAATGATGGTCTTTGGCTCTTGGGGCTCTTGGGCTTGTCTCTTGACGAGCTAGAGCCCTTTGAGCCCTGGGCTAGTCTGACTAAAATAAGGTTTTTTAAATTGTTTTTTATTTTTTATTTTTAAGAGAGATGTATGTTGGATCTATAAAAAGCACAACAAAAAATGAAGTTTCTTGATTACAATTTTTTTTTTTTTCATATATACTACTGTTGTTGATATGAATGATGTAAGTACAATGGGCATGTATGCCTGGTGTGGGACGATTGTCAATTATTTCATTAAAAAAAAAAAAAAAAAAAAAAAAAAAAAAAAAAAAAAAACTTCTCTTACAAGACAAAAAAAATTAAATATATCAAACTCGGACACTAGGACAAGGGGGTTGTAAACCTATACCCAAAGCTCTATCAATTCTCTTACTTTATTGGACATTAGATTCACCAACCCTATTATATTTTTAACTATTCACCTGTATCGACTATTATCACACATTCCGAATTATGTTTACATGTATCTAATGTAATCACACATTTAAAATAATGTTTACTCATATCGAGTGTTATCACACAGTATAAATGCAAATCGAATAACGGGAACATACTTAATTTTAAAAATAAATGATTGATGTTTAAATTTGAAACGCATTTATTGTTTTTGTCAGTTACATTGATTGTTTTTTAAATTTGAGAAGAAATGATTGTTTTACTTAGGGAACAGTTAATAAAGCTAAAATTTAAATTGCCTTCGATTAAATGGTAACCTGCTCAACAAGTTTATAGGTAAACAACAGGTAGCGATGTTTAGTACACTATAGACAACCCCAAATATATATATATATATATATTGGGGTTGTCTATAGTGTACTAAACACCGCTACCTGTTGTTTACCTATAAACTTGTTGAGCAGGTTACTATTTAATCCAAGGCAATTTAAATCTATAGAACAACAGTGTACTAAACATCGCTACCTATTGTTTACCTATAAACTTGTTGAGCAGGTTACCATTTAATCGAAGGCAATTTAAATTTTTGCTTTATTAACTGTTCCCTAAGTAAAACAATCATTTCTTTTCAAATTTAAAAAACAATCAATGCAGCTGACAAATAACAATAAATGTGTTTCAAATTTAAACAACAATCATTTATTTATAAAATTAAATCTGTTCCCGTCATTCGTTTGGCATTTGGACTGTGTGATAACACTCGATATGAGTAAACAGCATTTAAAATGTGTGATTACATTAAATAAAGGTAATCATCATTAAAAATGTGTGATAACAGTCGATATAGGTAATAGTTAAAAATATAATGGGCTGGTGAATCTAATGTCCAACAAGTAAGAGGATGGATAGAGCTTTGGGTACAGGTTTACAACCCCCTTGTCCGAGTATTCGAGTTTGATATATTTAATTTTTTGTTTAGTAAGAGAAGTTTTATTTTTTGCAATGAAATAATTGACAATAGTCCCACACCAGGCATACATGTCCATTGTACTTACATCATTCATAACAACAACAACAGTAGTATAATCCAGAAACTTCATTTCTGTTGTGCTTTTTTTATAGATTTCACATACATCTCTCTTAAAAAAAAAAAAAAAAAATTAAAAAACCTTATTAAAGTCAGACAAGCCCAGGTCTCAAAGGGCTCTAGCTCGTCAATAGACAAGTCCAAGAACCCCAAGACCCAAGCCCATCGTTACTTCAATACGTTTATATGCTAGGCCCAGTTGGGAGGCATATTGTTCAATGTCTAGGCATTACTTTACTACTTATAAACCATTTTAATCCCTTTTTATTTTTTGATGTGGGATTCACATTACACAGTGTTTCAACAAAACAGTTCCACCCTCTGCAAGGAGTGATATTTACATAATAATATTGTGATTGTATTAAAATATTTACGATCACAAATACCATTTTAAGTTAAAAAAACCTTATTAAAGTTAGACTAGCCCAGGCCTGAAAGAGCTCTAGCTCGTCAAAAGGCAAGCCCAAGAACCCCAAGATCCAAGCCCATCGTTACTTCAATAGGTTTATATGCTAGGCCCAGTTGGGAGGCCTATTGTTCAATGTCTAGGCATTACTTTACTACTTATAAACCATTTTAATCCCTTTTTATTTTTCGATGTGGTATTCGCATTACACAGTGTTTCAATAAAACGGTTCCACCCTCTGCAACGAGTGATATTTACATAATAATGTTGTGAATGTATCAAAATACTTACGATCACAAATACCGTTTTAAGTTAAAAAAAACCTTATTAAAGTTATACTAGCCCAGGACTCCAAGGGCTCTAGCTCGTCAAGATGCAAGCCCAAGAACCCCAAGACCCAAGCCCATCGTTACTTCAATAGGTTTATATGCTAGGCCCAGTTGGGATGCCTATTGTTCAATGTCTAGGCATTACTTTACTACTTATAAACCATTTTAATCCCTTTTTATTTTTCGATGTGGTATTCGCATTACACAGTGTTTCAATAAAACGGTTCCACCCTCTGCAATGAGTGATATTTACATAATAATGTTGTGATTGTATTAAAATAATTACGATCACCAATACCGTTTTAAGTTAAAAAAAACCTTATTAAAGTCATATTAGCTCAAGCCTCAAAGGGCTGTAGCTTGTTAAGAGACAAGGCCAAGAAACCTAAGACCCAAAGCCCATGGTTCCTTCTTACGATTATATTGTGTATTTAGTGATTATATTAAGATACAGTCAATCACACAATATTTGGAACATGGATTCGATTGAAATAATTGCTATCAATGATTTAACATGTAATTATACTTCATATATTGTAATTATAATTATATATTTTCAAACACATAATATATATAAAATGTATTGTAATGACTAGCCCAAGCATCAAAGGGCCCTAGCTCGTCAAGAGACAAGCCCAAGAACCCAAAGACCCAGATCCCATCATTACTATTTACGATTATACTGTTTTCTAAGTGATTATAGAATTAAATTGTCAATCACATAGCATATGTAATATGGATTCTATTAAAACTGTTTATATCGACTTTTTTTAATGTCATTATAACATTTAAAATGTAAATGTAATAATATATTTACAAACACAGAATCTATAAAATGAATTCTAATGACTAGCCCAAGTATCAAAGGGCTCTAGCTCGTCCAGAAAAGCCCAAGAACCCCAAGACCCAAAGCACATCGTTGCATTTTATGATTATACTGTTTAATAAGTGATTATATATATAAATTGTCAAACACAAAACATATGTAATATGGATTCTGATTGAAACTGTTTATATCGACTTGGTTAATGAAATTATATTTTGGAAATGATAATTGTATATAAATATATTCAAACACAGAATATATGTAAATTGTGTTATAATGACTAGCTAGAGCCCTTTGCCAAAGCCTCAAAGGGCTCTAGCTGGTCAAGAGACAAACCGAAGAACCCCAAGACCCAAAGTCCACCATTACTGTTTACGATTATACTATTTAATTAATGATTATCAAAATAAATATTCAATCACGTAGGTTATGTAATATGGATTCTGATTGAAAGTTTGTATACATCTAAAAATGTAATTATTATTATATATGTTCAAACACATAATATTTGTAAATTGTATTCTAGTCGGTATTTTGCCCAAGAACCCCAAGACCCAAAGCACATAATAACAATCTACGATTATACTGTCTACTAAAGTGATTATATATATACATAGTCAATCACATAACATATGTAATATGGATTCTGATTGAAACTGTTTATATCGACTTTTTTAGTGCAATTATATTTTATTTATGGTAATTGTAAATTTATATATTCAAACACAGAATATATGTAAATTGTATTCTAATGACTAGCCCAAGCCTCAAAGGGCTCTAGCTGGTCAGGAGACAAGCCCAAGAACCCCAAGAACCCCAAGACCCAAAGCCTATAATTACTGTTTACGCTTATACTGTTTACTGAATGATTATCCAATAAAATAGTCAATCACACAAGATTATCCAAATAAATAGTCAATCATACAAGGTATGTAAATATATAAAGATGTAATTATTATTTTATATTTTCAAACACATAATTTATGTAAATTGTATTGTAGTTGGTATCTTTAGAATATGTTGTCATGCATTAAATAAAATCGTGACCACATTATATAGATAATATGGATTCTAACTGATGCATATAACCTATCCCACCAACGTGTTGGTGGTAACCCACCAACGGCGTGCAATGCAGCTCAATAGTGTGCGTAACAGACTGTTGGTGGGATACCACCCACACATTAACCGGCGATTCTTGATACATTGAATAAACTCGTGACCAAACAACAATTATCATCATACAAGAATAAACGACAATAAAACATAAATCTGGGGAGCAAAAATTATCCATCGAAACATGTTCAAGCAAATATATTTGTACATTTCAAAACTTTCATCCATAATGTAATCATGTTCATATTGAACCGTTGCAATCAAATCTAACATTGGCCATTAATGAAACACATTACAGATCAAAGAATAAGCAACAGATAAATTCTCTTAGAAGAGCAAAAATTATCCGTCAAAACATGTTTAATCAAATCTGGTTTCATTTTCAAAACTTGCGCCGAAGGTAATCATATTCGTATTGAACCATTGCAATCATATGAAAGATTGGCCATTGAACAAACAGGTACTATCACTATAAATCATCCATCCAACACATAACAGATCAAAGAAGAAGCAACACTAATAAATGCTTTTCGAATGTGGATTCTATAAAGAATAAGACATACATATTTTTTATGTTCAATGTGTGCAAAAACATTTTTCAAACACTAATTACCCCAAAAACCCTTTAACAAACACGTGCAGAGATTACGAAACCAATCAAAACATCTTCAAACTTTCAGTACAAGAAACAAAAATATAAACATTTACAAAGATCAGACCGTGCGATTTTCACAAACCTCATAGGTCTGTCAATCTTATCACATAAGCCTCTCGTTAACAGAAGAATAGTTGCGTGATGGACAATGTTTAGTGAAAGGAACAACAGCGGCGTGATGAAAAGAGTTGTATTTAGGGTTTCAAATCGTGAATCCAAGACAGAGAGATGCTAATGTGTTTTCATAAGGGTAAAAAATGAAATTATAATTCGGCTTTGCATTGGAAATTGTTGTAATAATAAATTTCATGCGTTACACATGGCTTTGTTTTAAATTCGGACCAACCCATGTCAACTAAAACAACCAATAGAAAGAAAATATTTTAAAAACTTGAAAATGAATAGTTTGAAGTTATAATTCGGCTTTACATTGGAAATTGTTGTAATAATAAATTTCAGTTTGTGCATGCACGTTACACATGGCTTTGTTTTAAATTCGGACCAACCCATTTCAACTAAAACAACCAATAGAAAGAAAATATTTTAAAAAGTTGAAAATGAATAGTTTGAAGTTAAGAGATTTCCCACCTAATCAGTTGAGTATCAATGAGTACAATCTATGTTATTGAGAAATTAAATATCAACCAGCAAACTAAATTTTTATTGAAGAGCGTAAGAGGTTTGGATAAGCCTGTATCCCAATTGGCCACTCTTTTTATAAAATAAATAAATCAAAATCTAAAGCAGATGCTACATCATTATATTTTTGGGAAGCCCTAAACTCTGCACATATTTTATGCCCTACATAGTTCGTATGTCACACCTAAATAAAAAATCCCGTTATAATTATTCGTTGGAAAGTGTAAACAACATTTCGTTTATGTAATATACTTTTTTATAAGCTCCTTTCAGATTGATCTCAGCCGTTGATTTGTTTAATATAATGATCATAGCTTCACACTAGTTGCAGTAAATGGTTACCTCAATGTTACCAATCGGCCTACAAAATTAACATCTAAATATCAATTAGAGAACTTTTTGCTCACCCCGTTTCAAGGGAGGTAACCATTACCCCCCTCCCAAATGCATGACATGTGTCCAGGGAGGTAATTATGTTTGGGATGGGGGTAATGCTTACCCCCCTTGTAGGAGGTTGAGCAAAAATGGACTATCAATTATTGTCAACAAGCCTACAAAATTAGCATGGAAAAACGTAAGAGATATCAAATAACCAGCCACCCTACGTAATGATTATGATTGATGATTATTATATACTAATAACACCTTCCATGCATGTATACGATCTCTCTGTCCCAATTACTCCATTCTAAACCAGAAGCATAAAATCCTTCAGATTTTTTTAAAATATCTAAATTCTTCATATATACTTTTGAAGCCTATAAACAATGTCTTCAAGTGAAGAAATCCTAGGTTATTGGCAAACTTTGTGCAGCCCTGTAAAGTTTCGCGAAGTAGTGGACAATTTGACCGAAGAACAAAGAGAATGCGTGGAGGATATGGGATTCGGGGTGTTAATGAACATGAGTTGTCTTCAGTTATTTGGTTCTCTATGCAATATGTTGCTTACAGTGATCCAACCTGGCACACAGTCTGTAGTGCTCCACGGTAAGTGGATCCCAATAAGGGTGTCAGATTTCTCTAAGGTGATGGGCTTGGCAGACGGCATTGATGAAGTCAACTGTGACTCTGAAGAGTTTGACGAAACTTGTATTAGAATGAAAGCACTTCTACAGAGTAGTACTGTTAAGGACAAGATTACACTCTCTTCCTTGCAAAAAAAACTACAGAGTATGAGGGCTGCAGATGATGATTTCAAGATTTCATTTGCTTTGTTTACTATTTCAATACTTTTATGCCCACCTGCATCACCTAATGTTGACGAATCATTGCTGACCCAACTGAAGAATCCAAAATTAATCAGACACAAGAAATGGGCAACATTTTCGTTTCAGTATTTAATGGATGGTGTGAGAAACATCAGAAACCGAGGTACAACATTTTTCCAAGGGTGCCTTCCTTTTCTGCAGATCTTTTATTGGGGATGTCTTTCGCAGAATAAAGTTACGTGAACAGACTAATGTTCCCTTGGTTGCTTGGACCAAAAACAAGGCTGAAGCAGTGAATAGGTTGGTGGACAATGATGACGTTATAGGTGGTTACTACAGCAGCACTGTAGAGGTCGACGAGCCATACTGGTCTGTCATGCACCGGGGTTTGGAACAAAGGATAGAAACAATGACAGAAAATCTCAGTTCCATCGGAGTTTCACTCGATTATTTTAAAAAGTCGAAGTACCTGACATGGTGAGAAGAATGGTCGAACCCTTACTGGAGAGTTTCAAGCTTGAAATTTTGAAATTGCTTCCAAACAAAGAATTGAGAGCTGAGCATGTCCATTGCAATGATATGGTATGGTTACTTACTAACTTTTTTAAAGTTTAACTCTGCATGTTTTAATTTACCCCGGCCCCATGTTTACTATTTGTTGATATTACTTGTCAACATGTATCACTTAGGGAGATTGCAAAACCGTTGAAATAATCAGCTCCAGTACGGAGTCTTTCTCACAAAGCAAGATTTTAACTGGACTAAACAGTCGGCAGGCAAAATCCACCGCAAGGGAAGAAGGATCAACCTGTAAAATGAGGTTGACACACCTTCGAGACCAAATACCAGATTTTCCACGAGAACACTAGACTTTCCCCCAAACGACCCTCTCTTGTCATTTTCAAAAGAAGAACTTCATTTATTGAACGTATTGTTTAGTCACCCAACAACAAAAAATGGAAGGTAAAACTGTTATTGCATTGTTGTTGATCACTTTCCTCTGTAATAATCTTTTATGCTTTGCGATGTATATGTGCGGTTTTACATATAACTTAACGTTCAGAAAATTGTTCAGCGATACACATTTTATTATAGAAATTACGATTTATGTTTCTCGTGATTGTTAACCGTTTTTCCTTTCAGTCTCTCTGTCATTACTAATGACGATCTGCATCTAACTCGCGATGATATGGCCAATCTTTTACCTCATGGCTGGTTGAATGATAGCGTGAGCATACATACATTCCTTTCGTTTTTAATTTAATTATTTTTTGTTTACATCCAATGTGTACTCACTTAATTTAAATAATTAATCATCAATTGTGCAGCTCATTGATATGGCCATGTACAATCTATCCCGTGATTCTTCAAAACGGTGTGGTATCTGTCGACATACTTTTCGGTTAGCTGCTTAAACCCAACATTATTATTTTTAATTCTTCCTTTAACAAAACTTGTGGACAATATATGTAGACGTTCATACCCTGCCCATTCATGATTGCAGTTTTGTGCAATTGCGTCACCCAGAAGTCAGTTGGCAGAATTGAGGTTGGTTGGACGCCTGAGCTATCTCACATTTTACTATGGGTCTAGCGTGAATGCGACAAGGTTACGTTATTTAAATACAGAAATATTATTAATTTCAATACACAACAATATAAAAAAAAAAAATCAATATGAGTCTATCACGTGTAACTTGGTGAAATCACTGAACTATATTAGTCCATGTGCAATCTATATTCCCATGAACGAGGGGAGTGTGCATTGGTTCTTGTTGGTGATAAATGTTTCGATGAAAAGGCAGAAGTCTGGGATAGCTTTCCCACGGATGAGCACAATGAACAAAGAATGCTGTCAGCAAAAAGAGTTGTGCGTATCCTGAAGTATTGAATTTTACTCAAGAATGAGTTTCTTATTTTTAATTTTTTTTATATGCAGCTTGCATTTCTGGACCGGTACTTTTCTGAAATCCTCGCTTTAAATTTTGAGTTCAAATCCTTTCTCGTCGAAGCATATGTTGAATGTCCAAAACAGCCTAATAGTTTTGATTGTGGTGTATTCCTGATCAACAATTGTGTGCATGGTTCCATTACATGGTTCGATCAGAGTAATGTACGTGGATACGTATCCTTCCCTATTAAAAAACACTAGATTATTATTTGTTTTTCCTGTGGTAACTAAATAAAATATTCTAACTCTTATGATACTTCCATCGATTGCAGTACAACTCTGAGTATCACAGGATGAAAATTGCTTTAGATCTGGCGAACCATCACAGAAATCAAATGCTGAAAGAACTTTTAGAAACGCCAGTACAGGAAAGCCAAGATTCATTGCAGTCTCTCCAAAAACCCCACAAATTCAATCAGACAAGCAACGCGGCTTGCTGAAAAATATAAGAAGGGAAAGGGGACAACACAGAGTGAGATTGCAAATTATTCAAAAGGTCTTAATATTGGTAAAAATTATCGACGTCGCGGTGGACCGGGGAAAGGGGATAACGAAAAGTGAGATTGCAAATTATTAAAAGGTCTTCATAGCGGCGGACCATGATTGTTTGCTTGATAGCACACATTTTGATTATTTGTTTTTAAAGTGTTAATCGATTGTGGACCTTGTTTTTTCTTTAAAATTGTTACATGTTCAGTGAGTATTTTTTAATCCTTATAACTACTACATAACTCGTCCATCCATACAGTTTCATACAATAATAAGTTTCAGTGAGCGCAATTATCCACAGAATAGAAAACAGTTCATTATATGAACAACCACATCATTTCTGATGTAATTACAAAATACCACGCTTCATACGTTGTGATTACAAACAGTTCAGGATAAACAAAAAAAAAAAAAAAACACAACCAGAAACATCATGGATTACAACTACGTTGTTCAATAAGGAGAATCAAACGATTGCATTCCTCCATCAAGCTGTTAACTTCAGTGGTTTTTGCTTCGACCTCCATCTCCAGTTTCATGATGCAGATATCAGCATCTTCGACCTTCTTATTCTCCTGTCTCCAATCCTCTACCAGGTTCCTGCAACGTATGCGCTCGTTCTCCAGCACACGTTCAAGAATAGTGTGTTTTTCCTTCCACAAATCAAAAATGGCATGATTGATGAAACCATTGGTGTTGGAATCCATTTTTCATAAATAGAGAGAAACTCAAGTACATGCTCTATCTGATTCGAACACCCTTTATATTACTTGCATGATTTGTAATTAAAAAGTAGAAAAGTTAATTAACTGGACACCATATAATGACGGTGGTTGGTTGAACTCATAAATAAATGATATTCCAATCTTGTAATTAATCGTTTCAACTTACCACTTACATTCATGTACTTTAATCAATGCTAGACAACCTACCTACAATCTCACCAGGATTCAAATCATCGTTAAAAAAATGGTGTCTCAATTTGTGTGTACTCAACCAATTGGTCCATTTGTATACGTTTTTCTTTAAATGGCGGTGGTTCAGCTGAAACGATTACTGGGAAATCGTGTATCATTATTACTTCATCTGAATGCCAATTGATTATTTAAACAATATTAAAACAATATTAAAACTGAAGTAATCATTTGAAAATTTTATTAAAGCAATATTAAATCACAGTTTCGATAAAACAAAATGTCAACGTTAATTACGAAGAGGTGTGTATCGATATATGAATGGATATGGTTGATAAACATTTATTTGGTTCAGCTGAAACGATTACTGGGAAATCGTGTATCATTATTACTTCATCTGAATGCCAATTGATTATTTAAACAATATTAAAACAATTACTACAACTATTGTACTCTTCGTAATGATAGACATCAAAGTTCTATAAGTAAGCGTTTTCAATTCATTTCAAGAAAACTTTTCTAACAAATGCGAAGGATGGATGCCGGAGATAGAGAGACTTTGGAGTTTTTGAAAGGGAAGGTAGCCATCGTTGAGAAAGCGCTCGAGCACGAGCGTCGTCGTTGTAGGAATCTGCATCGTGAGTGGATTGTGGAGAATGCTAGAGTCAACGATCGAGAGAACGCGTCATGCAACTGGAAATGGAAGTTGATGGTCTTGCAGATCAAATTTACTCTTTGGTAGACCAATCCACCCGTTTAAGGACACGTCTGGCAGACCTTGATAACGTCTAAAGTAGCGTTATGTTTGTTTGTTTAGTTTTATTTGTCCTGGCGAAGTGCTGCCTTTTGTTTTTGTAATTGCATCGGATGTTATGAAAATATGTTTCCTTTACTTTAAGTGTAGTAGTGTTCTCCTTATTAACGGAATGCAAATTAATTTGTTTCAATATGATGTTTCATTGAACAATATGATGTTTCATTTCATTCAACTAACCCATGTGTGAACAAATTATGGTAATAAAATTAAAAAAAATAATTTTAAAAAACAATAGTTTAATGAATAATTTCAATCTTCTTATTTTAAAAAAGATGCCATCTTTCATATTGCTTTAATAAAATTTTTAAATGATTACTTGAGTTTTGTTAGAATGAAAGAAGTGTAAAGCTGTAAAACGAAATATTTGACTGTAACTCCTCTGATAACATTGGTAAGGTGAAAATTGGCAAGGAAGGACACATTAGGATAACGATGTACATACTTCATAATAACAATATGATCACTTCAAGATTTACTAACTATAATATTAAGTAGTTGTCATATTCCATACGTAATATTGTTATCACCATTACAAACATACTGAGTGATCAGCAACAACACCTTCAAGGTGTGATCAGCATTCAAAAAACGTCTTAGTCATTTCATCCCACCAGTTCTATTTGACATCATTACCCTATGATCACAAATACAACAACACCTTCAAGGTGTGATCAGCAAACAAAAAACGTCTTAGTCATTTCATCCTACCAGTTCTACTTGACATGATATTTTGTTGCAGTTATATGACCTAAATATACATTTATATGTTCAACAAGTCCATATTAGATCACAAACAGGAATTCAGTTTGCTTAGGTTAAACATAAAATTACACCAACGTATTCAAATCACCTTGCTGCTATTCTAGATGACTTCCTTGTCGATGCTTTCTTTGATGTCTTTTTCTTATCTTTTTCTCTGCTAACTTCACCTTGTCCTTGGGTTGAACAATTGGAAGAACAACCTCTGTCTTCTTGGTATTGGGAGCTTTCTGCACCTTTTTGTTTGGTTCAGCAATTGGCACTTTTTCCTTTCCACTATTTGAGAGTTTTGTTGCTTCTTTAGCCTTCTTGTTAGGTTGATCAGCATCTGCAGTTGGTTTTCTCTTTTTGTTATGTACAGCTTGCTCCGGGATATCCTTCAGTGTAACACTGTGAAGGTTGTCTTTCTTCTTCTTCTGTTTAGGAGATCGACTGTTGTTCCCTTCGGATGCATCATTGGCGCCAATTGCTTCCTTCCCCTTCTTGGATTTCGATTGCTTTAGCTGATTCACTTAGTATCACAAGGTTGTTCTTCATCTCCTGTTCCCTCACTCACACTTTTTTGATCTCCTGTTTCCTCACTCACACTTTTTGATCTTCTGTATCCTCACTCACTTTTTCATCTCCACTATTCAAACACATCACATTGTCGCCCCCATCCGTTTCACACTGTCATCTCCTGATTCCTCCTCATCCTGCACACCCTCTGTTACATCATCTGCTTCTGCTACATTATCTGTGTACATTATTCATAAAAAATGAAACGTAATTCAATAAGTTTAACATGCAACATACAGGGACGCACAGTTAAGTATATACAGTATTTAGAAGCATTCATGAAATAAGTTGACTTGTTAATTTTGTTTACAATATTTTTTAAACACAAAACAGCTTGTATACACTCACCTGGTGTCCTTTGTCTATCGTACCATCTGTGTGTGTTATTCCATCTTCACTACCATCATCCCCATCCTCACTATCATGAGATCTACTGCCCA